>OW618040.2:20752432-21352432 GCA_939531255.2 Thera britannica
TATTACAGCGTTAACTTTCGGCTACCGTTACACACAGAATGGGAAACTAGCTCTGTAGGACATCTTATTCATTTACTACATCACTATAGCCTTTTCAATTAACAAAAAAAACAAGTTTTGAATTATATTATTTTATTAGACACAATTTTAAATTTAATATTTAAGTACCTATGTATATTGGATGACTTAAACATTAATGGCTAACATTAGCTCTGTAGGACATCTTATTTATTTAGTAAGGTTGAGGTTGAGGTTCGATTCCCATACAAACTGAATTTACACAACTATGGGCGAATAAAGTATAAAATGTACACTGAAATAGCTGTAATAGGCTTTTATAACACATTTGCTCGTAAAAGGTCTCTTATTTCACCAATTTCAATATCGTAATGTATGTCATTACGTACTAGCGCGGTAATGTAATGTAAAACGCACGGGTTGTTTTTTTAATAAGGTAAAATGTACGGTTAATCGAGATGCTAAATTTATGAAATGAAACTGAATGAAACGGAATGAAACAGAATGAAACTGAATGATACAGAATGAAACTGAATGAATATGAATGAAACTGAATAAAAATGTATGAAAGTGAATGAAACCGAATAAAACTGAATGAAACTGAATGAAGTTGAATGAAACTGTATGAAACAGAATGAAACTGAATGAAACTTTATAAAAATTTATGAAACTGAATGAAAAGGAATGAAACTGAATGAAGCTGAATGAAACCGAATGAAACTGAATTAAACTGAATGAAAATTAATGAAACCGAATGAAACTGAATAAAACGGGATGAATTGGAATGAAATTAAATGAAATGACATTTACAATCTGTTAATGTCATTTCATTTCAAATTCTCTTAACTGCTTTTTGAACAAGTGATAAAAGATTTATTCGTTTAATTTTTATTTATTTCCTCGCAAATGTGTTATAAAACGTCGTATGACATACGTGCGCTTTGATAATTACAGCCTCTGCTTTCTTGTAGACCTCGCCTACGGCTCGGGCTTGCAATAACGCCTCGGCTGTAATTTTCAATAATATTCATTAACCATTATTTTATAAAGTCACGATTTTAACTTAATATTTAAGTACCTAGGTATATTGGATGACTTTATATGCAGACACCAAGCTGTATAGGCCGACTTGAAATCTTCCCTTTAGGGGGGTATCGAAAACAAAGATTGATTACAATATTAAGGGTAATTATCTATCCCTCTAGTCTGCAATAATTAATAACGCACAACCTGGTACTAGAGATCAAAACAATATCCAGATAATTTAAAAATACATACCCTATTACTAACAAGGGTCACACTCCGACCAAACTTATATAATTATGTGCGGACTCCAAGCTGTATGGGCCGACTTGAAATCTTCCCTTTATGAGAGAATCGAAAACAAAGATTCATTACAATATTAAGGGTAATTATCTATCCCTCTAGTCTGCAATAATTAATAACGCACAACCTGGTACTAGAGATCAAAACAATATCCAGATAATTTAAAAATACATACCCTATTACTAACAAGGGTCACACTCCGACCAAACTTATATAATTATGTGCGGACACCAAGCTGTATGGGCCGACTTGAAATCTTCCCTTTATGAGAGAATCGAAAACAAAGATTCATTACAATATTAAGGGTAATTATCTATCCCTCTAGTCTGCAATAATTAATAACGCACAGCCTGGTACTAGAGATCAAAACAATATCCAGATATAAAACAATACATACCCTATTATTACTAACAAGGGTCACACCCCGACCGAACTTATATAATTATGTGCGGACACCAAGCTGTATGGGCCGACTTGAAATCTTCCCTTTATGAGAGAATCGAAAACAAAGATTCATTACAATATTAAGGGTAATTATCTATCCCTCTAGTCTGCAATAATTAATAACGCACAGCCTGGTACTAGAGATCAAAATAATATCCAGTTATGAAATAAAAGGTATAAACGTTTAGTTTAGTATATGAAATTGAATAATGTATTATACAGGGTGTATAAAGACTACTTCCAAAAACTGGAGGCAAACTGAAGTACTCTTACTGTGAGTATGGACTGTTACTGTGAGTCTCACAGTTTTGGTGCCATAATAACAGGTGTACTTTAACTCTCCGAAGTTTTTAGAAGTAGTCATTATACACCCTGTATATATGCTTTACACAAAAATGAAAACACAGATCATCTAAATTAGAATCGTGTGGAGAAACGTACACAAGGTATTGTTCCAAGAATTATTCTACTAAGCAATAGAATTCCTCATAGTGACATATAGGACGTTGTTGGACAAATATGAAAGAGTATTTGGGCAATGAAAGGGTAGGTCAGTTAATTTAAAATAGAACAAATCGTCAGTTGCTTCAACTGCATACGCTTGAAAATGTGAATCAAAGTAATCTGTATTAAACTTTAAACATTTCAAATATACTCCGCTGGTATTTTGATGGAGATAAATTGCAAAGACTAACAAAAACTGGATAACAAGAAGAAGAAAATACTACCTCTCCTTTGACTCGGATCAATCCGAGTATAGTAGTATTTTGACGTAGTTGACTACGTCATGCGTCACCGAAAAACTTGACGATGATTTTGTGAACAAACTAAACAGAAACAATTCGCTGTACACGCTTATTGAAGCTAATAAATCGTTAAGACATTTACTGTCTGCTAAGAAACTGTCGAAATTTGAACGGTGAATTCTGAAGAACTAAATTCTGGTATGTTTGTTAATTTAACTCTATTTTGCCTATTTAGGAAAAATAATTCTATTAACTGCAACCGAAGAAAACAATCTACGAGTGGTTCATCGGAAATTTGTTCAGAATTGGTGAATTCTGAAGAACTAAATTCTGGTATGTTTGTTAATGTAACTCCTTAATTTCACACCTGCTTTGTTTGTGCTAAAGTCAAACTTTTTTTCAGATCCTGTGCCAGAACCCGACCATAATGACATCTTGAAAATTGTTGAGGGTTTCCAAGGGTCTGATATAACTGAGTATTTGATGGGTGCCTGGCTTAAAAGCAGTTTTGTTTTTTTTTCCAAGGGCAATACCGCTGAATATATAAAAAAAAACCCGTTTTGAAAAATCAAAACATAGCTCTGAAGTTGGTAAGTGCCTAACTACATACTATTACCCACCTTTTGCCTTGATTGCTATCTTCTACCAACTGCATAAAATCTTTTTCAATTGAAACTTAAGGTCATCACTTGATCTTTTATTTATGTTATGTAGAATTATTTTAATTGTATTTTTTTTTTCTGATCGACGCAGACTATAGTTCCTGTATACCACCGGAGGCTGACTCAACAGTCTCTCTGGCGCATGAGCTATTAAAATATAAAGAAAATATTATCAAATCTGCCAGAGAGAAAGCTGCCAAATTTCGAGATCAATTGCAAAAAAATAGCGTAGATCAAATTTTTGGACTCTTAGATTCAGATACTTAGAACATTTACTATGTAACTCTAAGACTTAAGAAGAGGTCTATATGAAAATTCTCGTGTCCGGTGTTTGTTCCCGAACTCCTCCAAATGGCTGAATCGATTTTGATAAAATTTTGTGTATCGGGTAGGTCTGAGAATCGGCCAACATCTAAATACAAAATAATTCAATTTTGTATTCCGTGAAATATATAACGTTCCACAATTACACTTATCGACTTATCGTCCAAACGACATCCTATGCACAGGCTTGAATAATCATGATTTCATCTATCCAGTTTTTGTTAAAGTCTTGGCAGTTTATCTCCATCAAAATACCAGCGGGTATCTTAAATCGAAAGCAAAAAATGCTTTGAAGCACAAGTGCACGGCATCTAAAATATTATTAAGGCGATATAGAGGTTCGTCAATATAAACATAGGCACTGGTAACATCGATCCAAGTATTTCCAATAGCTACTACTAAGCTAATGATGGAACAAGTAAGACGAACGCCCGAGACGCTTCAGCTCGCGATGCTCTATCTCCTTTACTATTTATTTTGCCACCGCTCGAAAATAAATATGGCAGTAGAAGAATTGCGGCCGTCAGTCCATTGCTTTGTTCGCCATCTGTAATAATAATTTATTTTAGGCAACAGTAATTAAATAAAAACAGGGCCCATATAATATATGCCTTATAAGTAAAATACATATTTATAAACGCTTAAAACTAGGCGACGTCGTCGATATAATAAGAAGTTGCAATAAAAAATATTGTAAATTTGGGCTGGACCACCCAGGTTAACATTTAGGGGTATGGAAAATAGATGTTGGCCGATTCTCAGACCTACCCGATACACAAAATTTTATCAAAATCGGTTCAGCCATTTCGGAGAAGTTCGGGAACAAACACCGGACACGATAACTATCATATAGACCTTTTTTTAAGTCGAGTTACATAGTAAATGTTCTAAGTACCTGAATCATAGAGTCCAAAAATTTGATCTACGCAAATTTTTTGCAATTGATCTCGAAATTTGGCAGCTTTCTCAGATTTGATAATATTTTCTTTATATTTTTATAGCTCATGCGCCAGAGAGACTGTTGAGTCAGCCTCCGGTGGTTTACAGCAACTATAGTCTGCGTCGATCTGAAAAAAAAAATACAATTAAAATATTTCTACATAACATAAATAAAAGATCAAGTGATGACCTTAAGTTTCAATTGAAAAAGGTGTTATGCAGTTGGTAGAAGATAGCAATCAAGGCAAAAGGTATATAGTATGTAATAGTATGTAGGTAGGTACTTACCAACTTCAGAGCTATGTTTTGATTTTTCAAAACGGGGATTTTTTTTATATATTCAGCGGTATTGCCCTTCGTTTCTGCTTTTAAGCCAGGCATCCATCAAATACTCAGTTATGTCAGACCCTTGGAAACCTTCAACAATTTTCAAGATGTCATTATGGTCGGGTTCTGGCACAGGATCTGAAAAAAAGTTTGACTTTAGCACAAACAAAGCAGGTGTCAAATTAAGGAGTTACATTAACAAACATACCAGAATTTAGTTCTTCAGAATTCACCAATTCTGAACAAATTTCCGATGAACCACTCGTATATTGTTTTCTTCGGTTGCAGTTAATAGAATTATTTTGCCTCAACACTTTTCGATAGTTGTTCCATCGGTCCCAAAAACAGCCATAATATCGTCTGGACTTTGAGGGGAGCTGTCTCGTACCACACGCTTGATTTGTAGAACATTTGTCACTGTCAGTCGGTGAAACAGTGTAGAAGTACAAGGAAATTTCGTCTTCTGGGAAAATTTCAATTGCGTATTCTGCCCACTTTTTTATTTGAACAGGCGTCAATATACCCCCTGGAGTTTCATTGACGAGGTGCGGGATGACTACTCTAGCCAGCTTACTGCGTTCAAATTTCGACAGTTTCTTAGCAGACAGTAAATGTCTTAACGATTTATTGGCTTCAATAAGCGTGTACAGCGAATTGTTTCTGTTTAGTTTGTTCACAAAATCATCGTCAAGTTTTTCGGTGACGCATGACGTAGTTGATCGAGTCAAAGGAGAGGTAGTATTATCTTCTTCTTGTTGCGTAGGCGAGGCTCTTCCGCTTTTCTGAAAGTGTAGTTTCATTTTACTATTAAGTTTACCCTTGTCCAGTCAACAGTCCTTGTCTGACAAAAATAAATGAAAACTAGTTAGTTTGTATGTTCCCTAATTTTCTTATTTATGGACAACTTTTTTGTTTTAAGATGAAAAACTATAATGATTTTAAATAACAGATAAACAGTTTTGAAATTCTGTCTTCAACTTTTGATGCTAACTGTACCTACTTTATAAAGAATTATTGAAACCAAACATCTGTTGCAACAATGTAACGCAATGGATAAGCAACTAATGAGTCAAGCGTAACAAGTTCGTGGGTTTGAATCCTGTAGTGTTTTTCTTTTTAAATAGATGCGCACAGCTTTTGCTCTCAATCGGTGAAGGAAAACACATAAACAGTGTACAATAATATCATCTCGAGTTCTTTTTATGTTATTAGTTATTATAAAATATTTTCAAGTAGGTAGTGTAGTCCTCTGATTATAATTATCAAATAGACACAAGCAATCTTACATTTACGTTTTTATTTTCATTTAGTGTTTGTTTCCACTCGTTCCATTTTGTGCGAAATTTGGCCCGGATTCCAATGCCAGGAATAAGTGATTTAAGATCGTCTTCAATGAGGTATTCTAGAGCCTCAATGTCTATTTTTTCATCTGCAAACCGAAATATAAAAATGTATTTGTTATCTTGGTTCTTTATCAAAATGAACGTCAGATTTACAACCAGCGTCCTCGAAAACATGCAACCCATATTAATTATTTGAGAAAAAAATACATGCGCTATTTTTTTTTTCAAAATAAATGTCAGATTCGGAACTGACATGGTCGAAAACCGGCAAAAGTTTCTTACAAACAAGAAAAAAAATATACTAAAAAAAAATACACCAATCAAAATTTGTAGTAGTAGTCAGTAAATTTTGAGTCCGTACATTGATACTCCATGACAAACGATTTTGAACAAGGGGTCAATAAATAACACAATAGATGAGTATAGCCCAAGATCGTGGTGAATGGCAAGAGCAAAGTGAGGCCTATGGTAGGCCACACTGGAACTTCACTGCTACGTTTAATTTTGTTTTGTAAAAGGATTACACAAAAAAACGCTAGGAACCAAGCCAAGTAGTTTGTTGCCTGTTCTTCTAGGTTGCATGAAACTGGGCACCTAGACAGGCGTTAGACTAGCTTTAAGACGTGTAATACTTATTAATATTTATTTATTTAAGGTTGTTCGATTCCGATACAAACTGAATTTACACAACTATGGGCAAACAAAGTATAAATGTACACTGAAATAGCTGTAATAGAATTTTACAGTGGTCTTTATTGCCGGCCAGTTATATAAAGTTGGAGAAAACTGTAGGATAACAGAAATATTAATAAAAAACCAAAAAAGTAATTTTTTCGTCATTCTTTCTAACGGGTACTAGCTTTTAGCATAGAGTCAATTTTGTACATCACTGTTTCAAAATAGACGTAAAAGTCTGTTAGTTTTTTTTCTGAAGCCCCGACTGCCACGACCAACGGCTGACACTCCAACTTTATATAACTGGCCGGTAATAAGGACCACTGTAAAAGCCTATTACAGCTATTTCAGTGTACATTAATACTTTATTCGGCCATAGTTGTGTAAATTAAGTTTGTATGGAAATCGTACCCCCTTAAAACAAACTATGTAAGTAGTAAGTCAGCACTGGACTGAGAAAAAACCACCATATCTACACCAAGTAGAAAAATAGCATAGTTTATGCCTCAATTCAATTGAGTTGATTGAAACTGTTATTATAATTATGTCTAAAACGGGGTTAGCCAGTGCCACATACAGGAAACCATGCTATGCCACTAAAATATACCACCATATATTACCATACCAGTGAGTAAGCTACTTGTTTCTTATAAACAATTCACCGACCCGTGGATGCCAGTTTATTAAGCGAATTTGACACCAATCGGTGTCAAATCTACGGTTAGGTTTGTTAGCTTTTGCTACACTTTTACTGGAACACTAAGCACACAAAATTGTTTGCAGGAAGATACATACTGTAAGAATTTTCTCTCTATAAACAGTGGCTTCATATTTCTGGATGTCATAAATGGCACTCGTTCGTTCTATAATGGTTTCATAATATCAAGGTTAAACAATACAGAACTTCTGAAGAAGCATTATCTTACCCAAAAACCTCAAAATAGTTTCTGATGGAACTTGCCATTTTTCTAAAAGTAATGTTAGATCTGATTCAGGTTCCATAAGTCTTGTTACTCGTAACTAAAACAAAAAAAATAGTCTGAGACATGACGATTACGCCTTAGGTATCCTAATCATTTAAATATAACTAAAAACAAAACCATTTATTTCGGACGCCATTGAGCGTCTATGAGGGATGCGAATATTGCCTCTTCAAAAGAAATAACAGGTTCCTATTACGTAGGGTCATACATTTAGTTTATTTTGTACCTTTTACCTAGGAGAACAAACCTTTTAGTGCCACAATTCACTGAGAGTTCACACAACACAAAGGAAACGAAAACTCAAAACTGCAACGCGGTCGCGAATTCGTCACACTGATGCCACGCGAGACGGAGGCGGAAATGGCGATGCAATCGATTCAACGACTCATACGCAAGCAGGGTTGCCAACTTTATTTTTAAAAACCCACCAGAAATCAACTGAAGTTAAAGATATCTCAAACCACCAGAAAACCACTAAAATAATTATATACGTACCTTTGCATTTTGCGAGTGCTTTTTGGATAATCCATGATTCTTTAAATCTACGTAATGAGTCCGTGTGGTGAACGTAGATGTTTGTTCTCTGACTGGGTGTTATATTGTATTCTAAGTGTGTATTTACAAAAAAAAAATATTTAAGTATTATATATATCAGTTATTTGGTTTCCATCGTACAAGCTCTGCTCTGCTTAGTTTGGGCCTAAATAGTGCTGTGTGTATTGCCCGGAATATTTATTTGGTTAGTATCAGCATTACATCCGTTAGTCGATTGTTGAAAATAAACGAGATATTCAATAACAAAAATTTACCCATAGAATCAAGATGGCAGATAAAGCAACGGATCGATTACCACACAAAACTAAATTTTTTGCTAATAATTTATCAAAATCCGAAGGAAGAAGGAAAATTTCTATTTATGATTTTTTCCGGGTGAATTACTGACTCGACTGGTTTACGTAGCATTGGCTGGCAACACTTTCGTACAAATGTTTATCAACTGAGTAACTGCATTCGATTATCCTTGTCTTTATTATCATATTTAATAGGACATACTAGGACATGGTTTTTCATTCCAAATAACAGCTCATTTTGTATGCCAGTTAAAAACGACACTGACGTTGTGAAGTATATCGTAAAAATAGAAATGGTTTTGACCCACTGACGTCATAGCATAGGCACAGCACCGCACCAAAAGGGAGAAATCTAAAGGTCGATTTACATCAAACGAGCGAATGCTCATTCAGGGGATAGCCCCACTACAGCTAATTCTTCTAGTGTAAACAGGCGTAGAGCATTCCTTCGTTGTTCTTAGTGCGTTCGCAAAGATTCTATGGAATATTCTAAGAATGCTCGCTCGCTTGATGTAAACGGCGCAAGAGCGCGCGAACAGTTGCTTAGAGCGTTCTAGCGTGTTCGGACGTGCTCGCGCCACTGAGCGGTCTCTTCAAAGCGTTCTTGTGTTCTAGCTCTGCTCTTTGTTCGTTTGGTGTAAACGCTGAATACAAGTTTTCGTTTACACTAAAAGACCACGAACGAATGCTTTTGTTCTAGCTCTAGCTCTGTGTTCGTTTGATGTAAATCCACCTTAAATCAAAAGTTATTGGTTTCATGTCACATTAGAATAGTACAAACAAAGTTCATAGTTTTTAATCCTTTTTCGCTTCATCATCATCATCATCATAAGCCTGAGGAAGTCCGCTGCTGGACATAGGCCTCCCCTACACGTTTCCAGGAAGAACGATCCCTTTCCATCCATTGAGTTCCCGCGATCTTAACAATGTCGTCGGTCCATCTGGTGGGTGGGCGCCCTACGCACGTTTGTCGCTTAAATCTTTCTTTTTCTCAAAGTCATTGTATAAAGTATAGTACCTATGCAACTCTTGAATAAAACGGATTTGTATCGAGGGCCATGAATTACTCTCGTCGTTTAGCATTCTAACACTTGAATCACGAGCGTAGCGAGTGATTCATTCGTTAGAACCCTTCACTTGTTCGTGATTTATCTATGACCCTCGATTTAAACCCGTCTTTTATTAAACAGTGATTAAAAAGCCCTTTTAATCACTGTTTTGGTGTTTGAATTTGGAACACACCAATAAGGTCAACGTCCATCTTAATACCTTACAACCTCCTTGAATAAAACGGATTTATATCGAGGGCCATGAATCACTCGCGTCGTTTAGGATTCTAACACTTGAATCACTCGCTACGCTCGTGATTCGATCATTATAAATCACTCTATACGGTAGTGATTCATTCGTTAGAATCCTTCACTTGCTTGTAATTCATCTATGACCCTCGATTTAAATCCGTCTTTTATTCAATAGTTGCATAATATACTATTTTACTTATCTGTGCGCAATGCAATCGTATTGCACACAAAGTATATGTACCTAGGTAGGTACTTAGGTAGGTACAGTCAAAAATTAAATAATAAATAAATATTATAGACAATCCACACAACACTATCTAGCCCCAAACTAAGCAGAGCTTGTACTATGTAAATACACACTTATTAGAATACATACAATATAACACCCAGACAGAGAACAAACATCTGTTTTCACCACACAAATATTTGTTCTCGGTGGTGATCGAACCCACGACCTACGGCTCAGAAGGCAGAGCTACTACCAACTGAGCTGAGAGGCCAGTAATTATTTCACCATTATAAAGCTAGGTACATTATCCGTGAGTAACATAGGCTATAGTTTTTAGGGTTCCGTAGCCAAATGGCAAAAACGGAACCCTTATAGATTCGTCATGTCTGTCTGTCTGTCTGTCTGTCTGTCTGTCCGGCCGTGTCACAGCCATTTTTCTCCGAAACCATTAGAGCTAGACTGATTAAACTTGGTGAGTAGATGTATTCTGTGAACCGCATTAAGATTTTTACACAAAAATAGAAAAAAAACTATAAATTTTGGGGGTCCCCATACTTCAAACTGCAACTCAAAAAAAATTTTTTCGTCGAACCCATACGTGTAGTATCTATGAATAGGTCTTCAAAAATGATGTTGAGGTTTCTAATATCGTTTTTTTCTAAACTGAATAGTTTGCGCGAGAGACACTTCCAAAGTTGAAAAAAGTTGGTCCCCCCCCCTCTAACTTCTAAAATAAGGGAATGATAAAACTAAAAAAAATATATGTTGTACATTACTATGCAAACTTTCAACGATATTTGGTTTGAACGAGATCTAGCCAGTAGTTTTTTTTTTATACGTCATAAATCGTAAACCGCAATTTACCTTTCGACGAACTACAAGAACTTGTTTCCTGTTTATTTTCTGTATATTATGTTACTTGATGCTACGGAACCCTTCATGGGCGAGTCCGACTCGCACTTGTCTGCTTTATTATTAACTAGCGACGACACCCAACACAGTGCCCGGCGCGGCGCGCGAGGGGATTTCATAGTAACTGCACTGTAATCTGTATTCTGTGATTACAAAACTATTGATATCTTTGTGAAATATGCATAGATTTTTATCAAACGTTTTTTAATGAATAAAGTTTTGTTTGCTGCTGTACTGTAGGTAGGTACTAAACTAAAGTACCTACCTAACTAAGTACGTAGGTACTAAACTAAACTGCGCTCGCTCACCTAAATCCAATGATATTTTTTTTTTTTTTTTGTAGGTATATAGATACTACCTAGGTACCTATCTACTATCTATCGAACAAACTCGAAAACTAATAAACCGATTTCAAAATCTTTCACCTCAATAATTAGGTAATGTTTATGTTAATTAGGAGAGTTATCGCGGGTGGCCTTTCCCATACAAAAATATGCTGTTTTAGATGGCGATATATAAACTTATTCCTATGGTAATATAGCTGTAATCATTATTATTATTGTAGCTTTGTACGTTTTCATTTTGCAACACAAATCACAATCAAATATGCACTTAATCTGCTAACAAATAGAGCGCTTCCCACCCGCCGAGACCCAGCGACGCCGGCGCCGGCGGCGCGCGGCGGCGAGGCGATTTCATAGTAACTACACTGTAATCTGTATTCTGTGATTACAAAACTATTGATATCTTTGTGAAATATGCATAGATTTTTATCAAACGTTTTTTAATGAATAGTGTTTTGTTTGCTGCTAAACTAAAACTAATAAACCGATTTCAAAATCTTTCACCTTTAGCACAGAAGAAATAAATACTTAGGCCATTAACAGGCCATAATCCCTGAGTATAACATAACCGACGAGAACCGACAACCGTTGGGGATTAAGGTTCTCGAATGGTGACCACGAACCAGAAGACGAAACGTAGAGCACCCACCAACCCGATGCGATGGACCGATGACATTGTTTAAGATCGCGGGGAGTCGGTGGATGGAAAGGGTGAAAGGGGTCGGTTACATACAAACTTACAAACTTACATACAGGTGAAGCTAATAAAAGCGTTATAAAAACATGATCATACTAGTAGTTCGCCCCGAACTGAGATCTCGTGATGCGATCCCAAAAGCTCCGAAAAGTTAAGTATATAGGTACTACCTACTGTTAACCAGTTTTCTCGAGTGGTGGAAAAAAAGGAACTCACTAACTTTGTATGGTTAACTCAATTGGCCAATTGATTGAAGAGTTCCGTTGGACAGACCTTGGCTCCATCATCAGACCAGGTCGCTTTCACCATTTTATGACAACTAAGTACCTACCTCCTTAATTTATTTCAAGAAAAAAAAATATTAAGAAAGAGCCGACCAGTAGAAAAACCTTGATGTCAACGAAATGCTTAGAGATGGGGGCTCTCGGATCGTTGGTTATCTTAATTTAACCTTTTATTTTGTATAGCAAAAACTGAGCGTCCTAAAAAAAAGTATACCTAAACTGTTTTGAAATGTCCAAACAAAGTTCTTTCATATGACATGTAACTTGATTTTTTTGTGTCACTTTTTTTATTTTTGCACCCCTAAAAAATCCCATATTATCTTAATAACCTCTCATCCGATTTTACTCTTAAACTTACCAGTAAATTTCTCAAGTACCTACAAGCTATCGACTTATCAAATTTCATGCAGATCGGATAAACGGTTCGAAAGTTATCGTCGGACAAACATAGGTACCTACATAAATAGGTACATACATCATCATCATCATTATCAGCCTGAAGAAGTCCACTGCTGGACATAGGCCTCCCCTACACATTTCCAGGAAGAACGGTTCTGAGCCCTTTCCATCCATCGACTTCCCGCGATCTTAACAATGTCGTCGGTCCATCTGGTGGGTGGGCGCCCTACGCTTCGTCTTCCGGTTGGTACATACATACGCACATAAAATGCAAAATCGCCCTAGTTGTTTGTAAGATCTTCGTTCGCTTCACTCACTCGATCAATTATCGCGGCGTGTTTGTTTCCGCAATTAGTGTGCCTGTGTGCCAAATTTCATCCAGATCGATAAAAAATGCGTCTTGCGGCCAGCACAGACAGGCAGAGCGAGACATACCTACCTACCCCAAGCATTGATAGCTAATTTGATTTCGAAACTTAGACGCTTCGCTTGCTTGGTCAATTATTTTTCAAGTCTAACGAAACGAAACGATGTGTGGTTTCTAGCAAGTCCTGACAAGTCCAGACAAGTCCTGAAAAATAATGCTAGTGTAACCTATGTAAACATTGTAGAAAACCAGGTAGGTAGGTATGGAATGGCATCCCGCGAGGGTACGCGGGGCGAGGGGGGAGGGGATTCAGCCCGAATTGGTGGCTGGTTACAGTGTCCGGTCTATGCGTAGTAGTAACCCCTAGGTATTATTATTATACTTTTCTCTGTAGCAACTAGGCAGGCAAGTAGGTACCTAGGTACCTACTTAAATTACAAAGATTTTTAGGATAGGTAGGTATATTATAAAATATCGCCATCTAGGTTTTAACAGCTAAACTAATTTGCTAGTCGGAGCATTTTTGAATCGAACCCTGATTGACGGTACCGAAACCGATTCACTGGGTATTCGTAACCTACAAAGTAGGTTACAACAACGCTCAGAATAGATGAATTTTACCTAACTAAAAGGTTACCGAAACCGATTCACTGGGTATTCGTAACCTACAAAGTAGGTTACAACAACGCTCAGAATAGATGAATTTTACCTAACTAAAAGGTTACCGAAACCGATTCACTGGGTATTCGTAACCTACAAAGTACCTAGGTACCTACTTAAATTACAAAGATTTTTAGGATAGGTAGGTATATTATATAATATCGCCATCTAGGTTTTAACAGCTAAACTAATTTGCTAGTCGGAGCATTTTTGAATCGAACCCTGATTGACGGTACCGAAACCGATTCACTGGGTATTCGTAACCTACAAAGTAGGTTACAACAACGCTCAGAATAGATGAATTTTACCTAACTAAAAGGTTACCGAAACCGATTCACTGGGTATTCGTAACCTACAAAGTAGGTTACAACAACGCTCAGAATAGATGAATTTTACCTAACTAAAAGGTTACCGAAACCGATTCACTGGGTATTCGTAACCTACAAAGTAGGTTACACCAACGCTCAGAATAGATGAATTTTACCTAACTAAAAGGTTACCGAAACCGATTCACTGGGTATTTGTAACCTACAAAGTAGGTTACACCAACGCTCAGAATAGATGAATTTTACCTAACTAAAAGGTTACCGAAACCGATTCACTGGGTATTCGTAACCTACAAAGTAGGTTACAACAACGCTCAGAAAAGATGAATTTCACCTAACTAAAAGGTTACCGAAACCGATTCACTGGGTATTCGTAACCTACAAAGTAGGTTACACCAACGCTCAGAATAGATGAATTTTACCTAACTAAAAGGTTACCGAAACCGATTCACTGGGTATTCGTAACCTACAAAGTAGGTTACACCAACGCTCAGAATAGATGAATTTTACCTAACTAAAAGGTTACCGAAACCGATTCACTGGGTTACACCAACGCTCAAAATAGATTGACATTACATATTTAATAGGTCCACAAAACCGATTCACTGGGTATTCGTAACCTACAAAGTAGGTTATACCAACGCTCAAAATAGATAAACGTTACCTAATTAAAAGGTTACTGAAACCTATTCACTGGGTATTCGTAACCTTTTTTCCAATTCTCAAAATAGATTAACGTTACCTAATTAATAGGTCCCTGATACCGATTCACTAGGTATTTGTAACCTACAAAGTGGGTTATACCAACGCTCAGAATAGACGAACTTTACCTAATTAAAAGGTTACCGAACCGATTCACTTGGGATTCGTAACCTACAAAATAGGTTATACCAACGCTCAAAATAGATGAACGTTACCTAATTAAAAGGTTCCTGATACCGATTTACTGGGTATTTGTAACCTACAAAACAGGTTATACTAACGCTCAGAATAGATGAACTTTACCTAATTAAAAGGTTACCGAAACCAATTCACTTGGTATTCGTAACCAACAAAGTAGGTTATACCTACGCTCAAAATAGATTAACATTACCTATTTAATAGGTCCACAAAACCGATTTACTGGGTATTCGTAACCTACAAAGTAGGTTATACCAACGCTCAAAATAGATGAACGTTACCTAATTAAACGGTTACTGAAACCTATTCACTGGGTATTCGTAACCTTTTTTCCTATTCTCAAAATAGATTAACGTTACCTAATTAATAGGTTCCTGATACCGATTCACTAGGTATTTGTAACCTACAAAGTAGGTTATACCAACGCTCAGAATAGATGAACTTTACCTAATTAAAAGGTAACCGAAACCGATTCACTTGGTATTCGTAACCAACAAAGTAGGTTATACCTACGCTCAAAATATGTTAACGTTACCTAATTAATAGATTACCGAAACCAATTCACTGGGTATTTGTAACCTTCGAAGTAGGTTACACCTATGCTCAAAATAGATTAACATTACCTATTTAATAGGTCCACAAAACCGATTTACTGGGTATTCGTAACCTACAAAGTAGGTTATACCAACGCTCAAAAGAGATGAACGTTACCTAATTAAAAAGTTACTGAAACCTATTCACTGGGTATTCGTAACTTATAAAATAGGTTTTTCCTATTCTCAAAATAGATTAACGTTACCTAATTAATAGGTTACTGATACCGATTCACGATTCAGAGTATTGACCTAAATTAACGCTCAAAATAGATTAATATTACCTAAACGAAGAAGGTTACAGCAACCAACTAACTGGGTAAAGGTAACCCAATAAATAGGTCATCGAGACCAAATATGTTGGTTACGCCATTACACAAAATATTACTAACGCTTACCTTCTGGCAAGGTATTTTTTACGTTATGGATATGTTTGTGTTACCCTATTACACGGTTAATTTAACACCAATATTAGGTTTATATTGTTTTCATAATGAACTAGGTAAATTTAACACAATAATTAGGTTTTTATGTGTTAACTTTAACCTTATGGTACGTTACGGTGCGCAATATGTTGTGTTTAACCTACAGCTCAATATTGACTAGGTAGTATTAACCGAATTCTTATTATTATATCAGGTTTATCACCCAGTTAAAAATTGCACTTTACCTATTTTGTAGGTTAATCAAAAAAATACCTACTAGATTACTTGTTTTTACCTATTATGTAGGTTCCGTTGTGCCATTTACGGAAACCTTTACAATAATTTAGTTGATTTTTACCAAAGATTAGGTAGTTTTGACCGATCTGTAGGTAAAGATGCGGATACATGACACATGCTATAACATAACCTCCTCCTTTTTTTGAAGTCGGTTAACAATTTAACAAATCCAGGGTTGTATTTCATTTTTATTAGGTTTTTATAACCGTTTTACAAACCTAAAATCGGTCGTTTTTACCCAAGATTAGGTAATGATGATATAGTTATATAAATATTCGATTTTAGTTGGTAAAATACTGGGTAAATAGTAAAATTTTATTGGGTTTATTTTCGTAAACCTAATAATATTGGGTAGTTTTAACCTTTATTAGGTCAAAAATACCTAATTTCATGTACTACCTAACGCTGTAGGTTGTATTTACCAAGTCCGTTTTAAAAAAGTTGGTAATATCTACCTAATATAGGTTAAAACTACCTAATTTTTGCATTTACCGTTACCTGTAGGTTAACATTAACCTAGTTTTTTTCTCAGTGTGGGTATAAATATTTGTAATTTCTAATAACGCTATTTATCAATTATTGCCAATTCTAGACTCACTTGTTGACGTGCCTAAGTATAATTTAAAGCAGAAAAACGTGCTAGAATCACAACTTTTTTTTGCTAAACTGTGTGCAATTGGATTGCTCACGATTTTCGATAACTTCACTGTTTTATATCTTTCGAAATGTCAAAGTGTGTGAGCGAGAAGACGTTTCACGGAGGTCAGAGTCTTAATAAAACCAACGTTCGCAGCTAAGCGTCAAGGTGGAATGACTTCATATTTGTCAAGGTGGTTATCATAGAATGACTAATATTAAACTACTCTCGTAGCTATCATGCTGATAATAAACTACTCTCGTAGCTAACCTAAATAAGAGGTTTGGTTTGACGAATTTGAGATAAGTAAATCGATTTTATCACCAATTACTAAATCTAATAGGCACTGGTTAAATAGTTACTAGCGATCCGCCCTGGTGAGTGTTTTTATACAACTAGCTGATGGAACAAGCATAAGGCCCACCTGATGTTAAGTGGTAACCATTGCCTAAAACAAAGCATTGCTTGATATATAGGTCACGCACGTCAGGAATGTGCCCTACGATGCACTTCCCTGCGTCCATCAACTTGAGGCATACAGATGTTCAGCCTCACGTGCCAGTATTTTCACCGGCACCCACACCCCACCCACTGGCAGTGCATAAGTTTTAAAGCAGAAAAACTCATTGGTAGAACACGACTGGATTTGAACCCACGACCTTAGGATCGGAAGGTGGGGCCGCTACTAGCCCACCAGCGCTCCCATTATAATACCTGCCATTATAATCATTCTCCCAAATGACATGGTCAATTATGGTGACGTCACTCGCGCCGAGGAGCGAGGCTGCTTTTGAAACTGCCATGTTCAGTATGGGCTCGTTCACTTCTTGCAGGATCATCACTTTAGCGTTGGCTAAGGTATCCTGTAAAAATACTTAATTAAAAAAAAATTCAACCGAACTGCGAACCTCCTCTTTTATTTGAAGTCGGTTAAAAATTACATTGTGAGATCTTTAAGTTTCTTTCAGGGTAAATAATACATACATAGAATACAATATAACACCCAGACAGAGAACAAACATCTATGTTCACCACACAAATATTTGTTCTCGGTGGGGATCGAACCCACGACCTGCAGCGCTAAAGGCAGAGCTAATACCAAATGAGCTGAGATGCCAGTAAATATTTGTTTTCTGTGGGGGTTGAACACATGTCCTTCTGGCGCAGAAGGCAGACCTACTGCCCACTGAGCTTTTAGGGGCCATTCAAGTATTACGTAGCAGATTTTTTACAATTATTTACCCCCCTTTCCTCTTGTCAGCAAAAGTAAAGTAAGTCCCCTCCTCTCCTATGCTATCGTAATCATAACCTTTATTTATTATTATTGTTATTATTATTATTCAGCCGTTTTTGTCCCACTGCAGGGCAAAGGCCTCCCTTCCCTCTTTCCACTCTTCGCGACTTAACGCAGTGACAGTGACTTAACATTTTATTTATGCATTTTTTTTTTCATTTTTTTTTTCATGAGCAGCAATTAGCTTTGCAATTAGTTTTTTGTGTTTTGTTTTCAAGCATAGACTTGTGGGTTGCCATTTGTGTAAAAAAGTAAATATTTGATATACTTATGACCCCCGCCCCCCTTAAGCGCTTACGTAATTCTTGAACGCCCTACTATTAATTAGGGTTAAGCTAGTTTTGTTTTATTTACCAATCTAGCACTATGCGTGTCTCGATGACGACATTTGAGATTCATAGCGCTTATGATGATATCCATCACCATTTTGTCCGTCCACTGCTTAAAGCATATCAGATGACATGGCTTTGGACACCTGAAACAATGATTTTGAATTAGACGGTCGGTGTTGGAAAACATCAAGAACCTCGAGTGCCGACGACCGACCCTATGGACCGAAGTCATTGTAAAGATCGCGGGAAGTCGCTGCTCAGAGTCTTCTCAAGCTGATGATGATGAACCATTAGTATGCCGAAATAAAGTCCACTGCTGGACATAGGCCTCCCCTATACATTTCCAGGAAGAACGATTCTGAGCTCTTTCCATCCACCGACTTCCCGCGATCTTAACAATGTCGTCGGTCCATCTGGTGGGGGGGGCACCCTAATTTTCGTCTTCCGGTTCGTGGTCACCATTCGAAAACTTTTATTCCCCAACGGTTGTCGGTTCTTCGAGCTATATGACCTGCCCATTGCCATTTCAACTTACTAATTCTAAGAGCTTTGTCTGTGACCTTGGTTCTTGTAGAAGAACCAAGATATAGATTTAGGATATCCGTAGGGATATCCTCATTTCTGATTCTATCACGTAGTGAAACTACCAGCATAGCTCTCTCCATAGCTCGTTGCGCAACTTTGAGCTTGTGTACGAGGCCAATAGTTAGCGACCACGTCTAAATAATAATGACCTGATTACATAAACCTGATAATGATAATGACCTGATGAAAATAATGTCCTGATATAACTCACGGGCAATAACATCCTTGGTGTCTTACTATCTGGAGTAATGGCAGGAATTTTGAAGAACGAAATAGCATTTCAACGAAGAATTTTTATATATTTGATTATTTTTATTTCAGTGAATTGAATTGCCAAAAATTTGTCAATTATCCTGCAGATTTGACTTTTTTCTGCATGGCAGAAATTCCCACAGATAATGAAAGTTTTTAATTAAAAACTCTTTGAGAAAGAACCAGAAAGAGTTCAGAGACTTGGGAAACTTCTTGCTACGGTTTTTAAACTCCTTATTACCTTCAGTCAGGCACAGAACCTCTTCGGGTTAGTATGTTTTCTAATTTTGGAGTTTTGCCCTGTTTTACCAGCAATCCAAATAAATGTTTAGACATGACATGCCTCCTTCTTTTACATTATTAATAAGTTTATTACTCTGGTATGGATGGGTATAAATGTTTGTTATTTCTAATAACGCTAATAAGTAGTATCGATTGATCCACTATAAAAGTTATAGTAACCAGTCTAAGGCCCGTATTCCGAAACAGTGCTTTCGAGCCTCAAGCACAGATTTTTGACACTTTTCAATGGAGAACTGTCATAAAATCTATGCTTGAAGCTCGACTCAGACTCAAGCGCTGTTTCGGAATACGGGCCTAAATGAGTACCTACCTATTTAGTAATTACTATGAGTAGAATACTTTTTTGTCAATGCCATTTTTAGAAAAAATAAATTGGGTTTTAACTTTTCTATTCAGATTAGAATAGAAACTAAGCAAGTTATAGTTTTTCCACGTGTTTTCATTTTGCACCCGTCACTGAAAACAATAGGCAATCCCACACTGCCAATCAGAGCCTTTTTTCGCTAACTCGTTAGTGGGATTGGTAAATTGGACTGTGGAACTGCGAATTGTTCACGCCTGTCAGCATTTACATAGAAAACCGCACATTAACAATTTGCGGGTAGTAAATTATCCCTTGGATAACTTTGAAATGTTAGTTAGGTGAGCTTAGGTCTCAGTTCCAAACGAGCAAGCCTATTTGCATTATGCTTTTTCTAAATAACAATTAATCTCCAGTCTCGGCACCAATCATAGTTGAGAACTGTCCATCCATTTGAGCGATCGCCGTCAGCTGTAAGCATCTTGCCTGTTCTCCTTGGCTTGGTCTCTTGGAACTGGTAACTAAACTCCTTAGCAGACTTTGTCCTCTCAAAATATATATTAAATACTTATCCTTGGGTTTCCTCTTGTTGTGCTGCAGTCGTCGGCGCTGACACCCTGATTTCTATATTAAGTTGATGTTCGCCAAACTCCTCAACATTTGTCAATTTGTACCGGCGCGGCGCCCGAAGGTAAAGTTTTTAACTGGCATTTCCTGGTTGTAGGCTTTTCCAGGGAAACACTGGTGGCATATTTGGTTCTTTCTAACATATCGATTTCCATCCCGGCTTTACGCGGGTACCAAGGTACCAACTGTAGATAAAATGGTATTATGAAAAATTTCTCGTTTTTTAGGCATTTTTCAGAAAGAAGGTGGCACATACTTTGCTTTGTAGCGAGTTTCCGCGATCATTACCTTACCCATGGCGCGAAGCTGCTTCCTTCAATCCACTCATTCATGCAATATGGAGTGGAGATCTGGGGGCGCACTGCCGACTGAGAACTCGTTTTTAGAATGCAAAAACGTGTTCTAGGTGAAACGTGACTCGTTAAATTTATCATAATACTAATTATGATAAAATTTACTGAATCAGCCAAGATAAGAGATAATTTAAAAAAAAAATTGTCCCTATAATATTCACCTATCTTTTAAGGAATTTATGAATGCAGTTGGGTAGGTATAATCATTCAAAAGAAGATACGGAATAAGTTAAGAATACCTATTAAAAATGCGAACTGTAAAAAACATATTTTTTTATCTAATCAACGTAACGACCACTTCGTTAGAGTGAAGTTGACCAAAGCGGCTCTGAAAGAAAGAAAGAAAGAAAATACATTTATTTGATCTATGTAAGACAAATAAATATGGCTCTGCATTGGGTACACTTTTTCAATAAAAAAGTTGAGTTACTTATAAAAATACAAAAACCAGTGACACATTGCTGTGGCCTCATCATCATCATCATCATCAGCCTGAAGAAGTCTACTGCCTCCCCTACACATTTCCAGGAAGAACGGTTCTGAGCCCTTTCCAACCACCGACTTACTTCGATCTTAACAATGTCGTCATTCCATCTGATGGGTGGGTGCCATACATTTCATCTTCCGGTTTGTGGTCGCCATTCGAGAACCTTTATTCCCCAACGGTTGTCAGTTCGTCGAGTTCGTCGAGCTATATGACCTGCAAATTGTCATTAATAGTGATGTTTATAATATACATGGTTGAATAATGCCTGTCAGTAGTGTGATATTGAGAAGACTACTTCAGCCTTTCAGGCTGAAGTAGTCTTCTCAATATCACACTCAATATCCTAGGGCTGATCCAGTTTTCTTATATTTTTAAATCGATTCAGAATGCTCAATTCTACTGTATGAAACTGCTCTAGTATTCTCATATTATTAAATCGTTCTTCATGGTATCAGCCATCCCCTACCTGTTTATAATTTTAACTTACTAATTCAAAGAAGCGGGTAATATACTAAATAAAGAAAACTAAAAAACTCTCAAAAAATATTTTATTCTGTTATAAGTAACTTATTATCTAAACACCAATTTCTTAAACATAAAACATTTTTTAAAGCACACACTGTGGGATGGTGTATACAAGAAAACACATTTTCAAATGAGTTATACTTATAATATAAATTAAACAAATTAGGACAGCCTTTATCTTCCAAATTATAAACTTTTGACCTAACTACTATATCTCTTATCCACGACGCTTTTTCAAGACCCTTGCAAAATACCGTTTTATCTGCAAGATACCCTGCTACAAGCATTCTTAGACTTTTATAGGGTATATCGCCACTATTCCAGTATATTTTCCGATTTCTTTCTATCCAACGTACTTGTCTTTTTTCTGACGCAGTCAGATGATTAAATGGAAACGGTGCCTTGATTAAAAAAACATGATGCTGATTGTTGCTAAAGATAGCTACTTCTTTCACAATAAATATGTTATCTTCAGATTTGAATCCTTGAACATCGACGATGGCGCTCATGATAGTTTTCTTATTATATTACTCAGCGGCTTATACTCCACAAGGCGATCGTTGATGATGAGACAGTATGCAGTCGTGTTATCAGGAAAATCTGTAAGACTTTCGATTTCCAAGCGAACGTCTACTGGCCCAGTTTTTAGATTGTCATTTTGTTTAGAGCAATCAATAATGAAAAAAGGTGCTTTGTTTTTAAAACTTTGCTGGTCAAGCAAGGGGTCCACGGGAAGATTGTAATAAGACTGGCGAAATTTAGCATAAGTTTCGTATAATATAGCGTATTTGTTTTCATTGAACTTCAAATTTAAAGAGTCGTATGGATAATATTGTGAATTCAAGAACAATGTCACATTAGTAAGATTACAATGGTCGAATATTGAGCAATCGTATATCTTGCTATTTTTTCTATTAGTTTGCAAGCCGAAAATAACATATCTCGGTTTTTCTAACTGGGAAGAAGTTTTGACTGCCCACGTATGTTTGGTGGTTTTAGGCAGTAGAGGATACTCATATAAATCCCAGTTACGAAAAGCTATTTGCAGCGTCTTGTCTTTTTCTAAGCATTTAAGTAAAGATATTCTCACTTGGTCTGAAACTTTAATATGCGGCATGCGCCACTGTATTTTATTTATATGTACATCAATGTTGTCTTGATTAGTCATCGAAACACTATTTACGTTTGTGTTACTTCTAGTTAATACCAGCTCATGTTTACAATTCAAAATAATTTTATTGTAGTCATCGGCAAACCCTAATATCTTATTTAAAGGTATAACAGCGTTAAAACATCCATCGCCACTTATTTTACCATCAATATTCCAATCCCACAGAGCAGCATATTTACTTTCTCCAGCATTCATTGAAATATAAAATTTCATTGTTGAAGTGATTCCTACATTTTTTACACGATCTATTTCAACGCCATTAATTTCATATCTAATATCTTGAAACAGAAACAAAATAGAATTATTTGTAAATTGCACATTCTTTTTACTAATTTTACCAGAGTCGTCTTTTGAAAAAACTGATGCATGTCCTTCGATGTAAATAAAACTGGCAGATGGTAAAATGTATATATCCTGCTGATGAATAGGTATTCTTATTTCATCGTTTTCCTTAAAAGAGTTTGTAAAGGGGCTATAATTATGAATTTCATAACTTTCTATAGAGCTGTCGAATTGCGGTAAATCTGTTATGGCAAGAAGGGTCATGTTTTAAACCCCAAATTCCTTAGGAATTCTTTGTTTATTTTTGAAATTTTTTTCGCTGATTTAATACGTCTGTATCCGCTTGAAGCGCGGAGAGTATTAACAGGTTTTCTAATCCGGCTACTATTTTTGTTAAAGACTAACATTTTGATCGACGCAAATGAAGACGCAGCTGAATGTTTTCTTCTCTGAAGTCGATATAGTTCCCACTTTCATCAAGAATTTTAATTGTAATTGTGGAAATATTTTTTGTGTTAATAGGAAGATAAATAATATTTCCGGGTACTTCTATAAACCGGTGACCAGGAGGAACGTTCGGGGCGAACTCGTGAATAATGTGCGATGATACTCCATTAATATATGATTCTTGTATGAGGTTACATTCGATTCGAATAAAAGATACTGCATGAATGTTTACTGGCGTATCAGATTCATGCCATTCATTTGGCTCTAGTTTCACTTTTCGAAAACCTAATAAGCATCCTATACTATTATCGAGATCAAAATTTATTACTTCTGTGCAAAATAGTGAACATGTTGAGGTATTGTAGTTTGGTTTTAGAATTAATTCACACCCGCTTAATTTCGTTTGTAAGTAGTTGCTTATATCGTAAAAATCATATGTACCATCTGGTAATATAAGTTGATGATTTTTAGTTCCGTATGAAAATATATTGTTTTTAGCCGTTATATTAGGGATGGAGTTAAAGGCTGAAAAATACATCAAACCGCATTCCCATTCATCATTTAAATTCAGAGGAGGATAAAATTGAGATTCTAATATCGAACGATTGCCTGTGATTGTTACAGTTGAAGACATTGTTAAGAACTGCTGGGATGATATTAGCGTATTTCTATTTTATAGCTTAGTCATTTTATTTAAATTCATGTTTTTGCCAGAAAGATAGTAGAAATTTGATACAAAGGTGCCCGCAGTTGTAAGGATGATCGCGCTGAATGTTGACATAGTTATAATTAAAACCAGTTCCAACATATTTTACAAACTCCTGCGGAGGCTTTAAGTTTCCATAACTATCAAAATATTCAATGTAATTATTATATTTAGCATAGGCTACCCAATGAGACCCGAGACTTTGCGAACTATCTAAATTTATAATACCGCATTCTTTTTTTTTAGGACGTTTAGGCAGCTCGTCTCTCATAAAAACCCCTCTAAAGAATGGTATATTATCAGCGTGTCTCATAATATCAATATTTGTCAAAGCTCTATCAGGTAGCCTAATTTTTAGTTTTTTTTTTTATCTTGAGAAACATAAATGCCTAAACCATCTCTATAGGGCTTAAGGCGTAACCCTCTCCCAATACATAATGCTTCCATTTTTTCATTGTGTCTCTTTAGCTCTGCAAATTTCTTTTTAGCCTCTTTATAATCACTTATCGCCTTAGCTATTCCAGCGGCGCCTCCAGCCAAACTTCCAGCGGCAGATAATCCTGCGAATATAGGTATTAATGGCAAAATTCCGCCTGTTTTCGGAATAGGTATCATTCGAGGAGGTTTAATATTTAGGTTTGTAGCAAATTCTTTCGCCGCGGCTGCTGCAATTTCAATAGCCATTCTTTTGCATTTAGGTTTAGCCTTACGCATACATTTTTTGGTTTTATATAACATTTTCTTAAATTGTTTCTTTAAGCCAGATTTGATTTGTTTGGGCTCTGTAATTAATCCAGAACCCGAGCTGATTTTTGCTAGCATTGCCTTATTTACAAAATTTGCTGCAAGCTTTTCTCCAAGTTTAGCGTTTGAGGCAGATGATCGTTTTTTTGCCATTTTCATTAGAATGATGTCTGCTTTATGGCGATCGCTTAGAGAAGTGGATGAATTGTATGCAATGTCGTGGTGTTTACAATATTCATCCAGACGATTTATTGGTTTATCTTTTCGAGATAATCTGGACTTTAATTTTGTTCCGGGACCGCAGTAGTTATATCCTGGCAAATGTAACTCAAATGGTAAGCAGTTAATGAAACAATTGAGAAGACTTTCTTCTTTCATGCCTAACTCGCCAATGGCTGACTATCGGAAAAGTTGGATTTATATGTAACATTTCTCAGCGATAATTACTTATACAATGTCAGTTTTATTAATCCAACTATTTTCTGTTAAGGGTAAGCCTAGCCACTTTACATACATTTTACGCCCTCTTCGTTTCAATATCTTTTCGATAAGGTAAATATGAGGATGTTTGGTTTTTTGTAGTTCTTCCCTATAGAATGCTCCTAGTATAGGCTGTTGATTATTATCTTTTATTAAGTAAGTAATTGGAATGGTATCTTGAACCTTTACTATCTGAAATATTTCGGTCGACCAATTAGGCGTAAACCCTTTTTCGAATGTACTTTTATATTTACTGATCCTAACAAAGTCACCCACTTTAAATTTTTTACTTTTGCTTTGGATGTCAGATGTTGCTAATTTCGAATATCTATTCAAAACAAATGGCTTAGTATCTTGATTAACTTGCGCAGGACATAATCCTATAGTTCTATGACGCGTATGGTTATATGTAAGGACAACTTTGTCTAATGTGCCATCAATCCATTTATAGTTTCCTTTGTAACTAAATTCTTTATACATTTTGGATTTTAACGTTCTAATTAATCTCTCAGCAATAGAAGCTTTTTTGGTTGTAAACGTAGCATAATGATTTATATTAAAATCATTAGTTAGTCTTTTCATTTTTTCATTAAAAAATTCTGTACCATTGTCGGTTTGAAAATTTTTCGGAACCCGCCCCGTCTTCAACAGTTTTTCTAAGATACCAAACACGAGAAGTTTAGTTTTACGTTTGAGTGGATAAGCCCAAGCATATTTTGAAAATGTATCGATTATTACAAAAACATATTTATAATCAGAGTTATGTTTAGATATATTTTGCATATCCATCAAATCAGCTTGCCATAAATCATCTATATCTTTCATAACAACACGCCGTCGGCGAAAATTAACTCTAGCGGTTTTATGTATTTCATTCACCACATCAGCTTTGCTCATTTTTGCTTCATTGGTTTACTCGTGGTGGTAATATGTTTCTCCAACTTATTTATTTTGTCTATGACGTCTGCTATGATTTTATCAAGGTTTTTTAAAACTAATCGACAAGTGCTTACAGCATCATCCACATATTTTTTTGTAACACAGTCATTAATTGTTGCTGGTGCTCCAACATTTTTAATTAATTTATTTTGCAAGTCAATATTTCCATCATCTGTATATTTCAACATGCATCTGCATTCATGCATTTTCTGTTCATATATATATTTTTTAAATAAAACATAGCTGCCAAATTTATCAACATTCATATTGAATGATCGAAGAATACTGCGCTTTTTTTTATGAAGTTTATTCTTTTATTATTTTAGCTTCTCTTAACTCTTCTATTATTGAAATTATTTCATTGTCATGATTATTATTTCCGGCATCGCGTGATGCAATTAGCAATTTTAATCTTTCGATCAATTCATTAGGATCATCCCAGTACACTAGATCTGTATTTTGTCTGTATTTTTTCAAAGATGGCAATTTACCTCCATACTTTATTGAATTATCAATGGTATCTTTCTTATCAGGCTCGGAAAATAATCGTTTTATTATATTATATTTTTTGCTTCTATCTCCTTTTATCTGCCCTGCTGGATTAAAGTGTCTTCTGTGAGCATGAGTATTATTTAAAATATCTTTATAAACCAACATATCTGTTTCTGCTATGATATTACAATTAGGGTTCTTTTTCAGCAATAGTTCTTTGATTCCCTCAGTGATTTCATATTTTTTATCACCAATAATTGCTATATTAATTTTGTTATTTCCAGTCCCAATATCAGTAAATGTGACAGGCTCATTTCCCATCATCAGTTTTTTAGATGCCGATCGTATGCCAAAAGGAACATTCAAAACGTTACTCTCGTCCACTATTTTTTCATTAAACATCCATAACGGAATTATTTCATCAGTTTGAATATTTATGTTTTCTTGTTTTACAGGCGTTTTATATTCGTAGCAAACTTCTTTAAGAGTTTGCCCTATGGTTTGATCAGAAGCAGTATTATCTATACTGTCTTGGAAATATTCATTACCCGAAGTATTAGAAGTTTTCTCATCGTTTTTTTCATAAATACTACTGTTTGTAGGATTTAAGACATCAGTGATAATTTTTAAAGGTCCTGCAACGGGCTTAAAAACTTTCTGATATTTCAAATCAGTTTCATCTGCCTCATCCCGCATTCCTCTTAGTTTTTGTTTGATTGAATTAACTGACTTAATTATCTGCTCTTTTACTTGCTGTTCCATGATGCACACAACCGCTATTTAAAAAATACTCATCTGTATTAACAAACAATAGGGAAATAAGCGCTTTTATATAATATAGACCCTTATAACTATTAGAAAGTAATATATACATCAAACCCTTTTCTATATCTTCCGTTATCAATTTCGCAGTCCTTATTTATCAGCAAAAACGAGTAAGGTTCTTTCCAAATGTTGCAACAAAGTTTCTTGAAATCGATCCATCCCATATCTGAGTTTACATGTTCATCATAAATATGTTTCAAATTAATATCATCTTGTTTAAAGACTAATAAAAAATTTGTGTTATCGCGTATTAGCTGTTTAGGGATTTTTGAATATGTTTGTGATAAGTAAAAGCAATCAACTTGCTTATGCCTGCCCATGCAGTAATAATTTCGAATATGTTCTTGTTTTTCGCACGCAACATCATCGAAAATAAAAATTGAATTTGGTAATACTTTATCAGGAGAAATTACATCTCTATTATCACGGAACATGTGAAAATTAACTCCACATACTCTCTTAAAAATTTCATTCAAGAAACAATACTTTGGCTGAAACGTTGTTTTAGAATAAAGATAAACATTTCTAAACTTGAGACCATTTTTGTGAAGTAATAAACTAATCATCGCATTCGTTTTACCGCAGTTCGATGGTCCACATATTATTGCCCGTATAGTATTAGGTAACAGCCTGCTATGTCTAAGTGCTGACGTACGTCGCTCTATTTTTATATTACTAACCTCCAAACGCACGGCTTGTTTAGTTAATTTCATTTTAAAATCTGACAGCTGCTCCTAACTTCATGCGCTTAAATAGTATAAAACCCCTATTTCTTTAACCTGGCATTCAATGAGGATTTGTATCTTGTTTCAGAGATAAATAATTTTTATTTTTATTTCTTCTAAGAGACCGAATGTGTAGGACAAATATTTAATCCTAAAAAGTTTTTGATTTTATGATGTAAGATGATAATAATCGGATCGATCAATAATTTTGTTTTAAATTTATCTCAATACCTTAATCATCCATTCCTTTGTTTTTGTTTCAGAAAAAATGACGGCTCAATCTACTTTCTTCACACCGAATGGGCTCAAAGAAATTACTAACCCATTTTATTATACTCGAGATTTTGATAAAACTTTGGAAGCAGAATTTAAAGACCAAAGCCATATGACTCGTGAAAGTGAAAATGAGATTAGACCTTCAAAGATTGAAAAAAAACTTGCTGCAAAATCAAGTTCCTCTAAAAAGCTGACAAATGCTACAAAATCAATTGTTTTACAAGAGTCAGGACTTTCATCTTACGTGAAGAAAAAAGTTATAAGAGGACATCGTTTAATAAATATTGATGTATATGATTTAAACTTTGCAAGTAATTTGAAAAATAGTCCAATTGATGAGTCTCATAATATAATAAGTTGCCAATATGTTGTTGAGGATGAGTTTGATGATATTAAAGATTTGACTGAAAACTTGATTGGAAAAATTGTAAAAAAAATTGCTGTACATGAAACTGCTTTATGAATACTCGTTTTTAGTCAAGTTGTTAAATTTAACAAGTATTTTTATTGTATTCCTTATTTTAATTTCCGAGACTAACTTACCTCAGTCCCCTCCTGGGCGTAATTTTACACGTATCGTCGCATGATCTGCTGAGTCAATTTCTCAGTATTTATTCCATTTCAAATCTAAATGATTTTTCACGCCATAACTCGCTGAGACCTGAATAGCATCGCGCGTAATTTATCTGCTTAATGGTAAGTATTTAAAATTAAACTAGAAACAATCTCTTAATTTTAGCAGTTTTTAGTTTTAGTGTGTTATTTTACATTGCGTTCTTCTTTTTCAGATGTCAAACTATGCCCGCGATGAGGATACTAGCCCCTTCATCCCCTCGATCTACTTCGGTCAAGATACAGAGGAGTATTTTGAAAAAACAGAGCAGCATGCTCAGCCGCCTATGAAAGATATGCCGCCAAATTTAAGTAAAGGACAACAAACAATGAAACAAAAGAAGATTGTATCAAGAAAAAGAAAACCGGCTTACACACCATCATCTGGGGGCTAATTCTCGGGCCGATCTCGATCATTTTGAAATTTTATTTTATTGCTTCTTTTCACAACCCCGCACTTTTTCTACGTTTTCCGTATATCGTAGCTGTCGAGGCTTTTACGATGAGGTCGTTGATGAATTTCTCAAGGAAATCATCCATTCTCTCTTCGAAAAGAAGCAATAAAATAAAATTGCAAAATGATCGAGATCGGCCCGAGAATTAGCCCCCAGAATACATTATTCGACGCAATTTCAGCAAAAAAGGACGCAGTGTTATAAAAATTAATATTTATGAAGTAAAGGAACTTGAAGACGAAAATGACTATAGTGATAGTGAAAGTGCTAATTTAAGTCTACAATATAAAGTTGAACACAACAATAATTATGATGATATAATGGACACTACATATAAGCTAGTGAAAAAAATAGGGGAAAAGTTGCATGACTTAGAGTAACTAAAATTGTAGCAGATTGTATTGCATTAAATAAAAAAATATAAAGTAAATTGAATAAGTGATGAGAGGACTAGCATCATCAGCGCGGGCATATTTTGGCAGCTGAAAACTTTATAGATTAGTTATAATTTAATAAATAAATAGTTTGCACCTAATAATTTTCAGTTGTTTTCATTCCTCTCCTTAATTTTATAGCTAGGTGCTCTATATTTACGCCCTAGCAAGCGCTATTGTCATTATGTTATTATTTTACTCATAACAATAGCGCCTATCTTTTACTAGGGAGCAACGTCACTGCGACGCATCTCTGTTACTAAATCATAGAATTTATCATAACCAGCTTTGTTTGCGAGCAATGACAAAAAAAGGCACATACCGGCCTTCAATCTGAGCATGACGATGCAAGGTTTGGCTGCCTGCATAGATTAAAAAACTGTTTTCTAGGATTACTTTATAATGTATAGGATAACGAAATATCTCTAATGGAGGCGCTACTTACCTACCTACTTGTCTATCTACCTACTCCTCTATTGTTATAGGACTCAGGACTTTTAAATAAAACAGTATATTTACAAAGATTAAAACATTTTTATTCATAAGCATGCTAAAAACCTTATAGTTAAACCAGTTGCCTTAAAGAAATATATTTGTCATAATACAAATAACAGTCTACTAAGTAAATAAGCAATTAATGTAATTTTATTTATAAGCATACTACAATCAAAATAAACCCTTATATATTGGGCTTATAGCTAATAAAGAAAACTTAAGTAATTTATAATTCATAAGTAAATAAAGATTCCAAGTATTTTTTTCATAACATATTAGCATAGTGACCCCATGGCAAAGTCATCACAGTATTTTTGAAGAGTTGTCTTTTATCATCCGATTTACTTAAAACTAATTTATTTAGTCTCTGCGTATAAAGTTTATGATTTTTAGATTTTATTATAAACATATCATCTCTCAGTTCTTTATTATGAAAGAGACATTGTTTATATTTTTCCATATCAAGCTTTTTGGTCACATTTTTTTTCGAGCCTTTTGCTTTCTTTATCGAAATTGATTCTGCATTGATGCAATATAATTTGGCTCGCAGCCCTGTAAATTCAGATATTATTTGACCACCCATCTCATCCTTAAAATAGCCAGGTAATTTCATATTGGCATGAGGTATTTTATAAACGTTATTATCTCCAAAGTTACTTGTGTCAAAGTATTGGAGATTATTTTTCATGTCCTCATAGAAGTCATCAGTTTTTATTAAATACAAAAGGCTGTCTGTATCGGTATAGCAAAGTTGAATATTTTTTTTGTACATGTTTTTCATAACAGAGTAATGAAATTTGTATAAATGGGTTTTAGATAGTTCTAGTACTGAAAATCCTATGTATATTGGTCTATCTAAGATGATTTTAGTTTGTTGTAACTGAATAGCGACCAAGTTTTCAGAAAAAATTGCTAAGTTTTTAAAATTTGGAGCACTTATATATTTTTCAGCGCCACAAAACTTATTGGTTTTGTTGAAAACATCTTTCCAAACACTGACTAGCTTGACATCAATCTGATTTCTTTTGTTTTCAATAGTTTTGCCAAAAATACAATTGTTTTGTTTTTTGAAAAAATCTCTCTCAAAATCTGATTTTGCTTTTTGTCTAAGCATTGTATTCAGCATGATGTAAGGTTTAAGGAATGGTTTTTGATCAAAAGCTAAAACTCTATGTATTTTTAAAAGGCGCGGCCCGTTTAATATACATTCTTTTAAATGAACGTAATGAATTACATATTTATATTTATTGTGCAAATTCGCAACAAGTTTTTTGTTTTTACCAGTAGGCGTAACATATTTTTCAGGCGCAAATGGTAAATCAGAATGTTCATTGTGGATATCTATCGGATATTCTAAATCAACCTCAAGTATATAACCGCGATCATTGTTATCTGATATTGCTGCGATGTTTTTTATATCCATTATTTCATCGTCATTCAAGAAACAAAAGTTTTTGGCTGGAAGAGGCTTCATCATGGCAAACCCATATAAGTTCACGCAATCTAGATAGATTAGATATGAATTTGGTTCATCGGTTTTATGACTTTCTAAATATTTATTATTTGCTTTTGCATTTCTAAGAGAGCATTGAGCAAGCCCGCCTCTAATGCCTTTTTCCAGCATTTGATACATTTCCACATCAGATATTAAATCTAATTCAATTTTTGTATACAATAACATAGCATCCCAACTTAAAGAAGGTGAAGATACGTAATGACAAGGATCTAAATTGTAATAGATTAGACTCATGTTCCTGAATTTTTCAAAAACATCTGTCAGCAGCAACACATCGCTCGTTAAGTATAAATCGGTATACTCTCCTAAATTTTTAATTTGGAACTCATTCCAAATAGTTTGAGCATGTTTGTAATCATTTTCTGTTATTTCTTCAGAAGTTAATTTATTGAAGAAAGCGCTTTTTTCAGGTAAACTGATTTCTTGATATCGCTCAACTGAATCTATATAATCATAGCAGTAAATTCCTTTTGTGCGTAATAATTCAAATAATTTTTTTTCAGGATAGTATTTTTTAAGGTTCATAAAATCATCAGGATGTAATGTTTTGGCAAGCTTATCTAACCCGCAACTTAGAAAATTAAAAGAGTCGATAAATTTTAACTGACTTATGTTTTTAGAGTCTATTGGTAAGAACTTTGTGATAGATATATACTTTTCCTTTGTTTTTGGAATTAGGCGAATGCGTCCCGCTACATTAGATAGTTCGTTGATGAATAAATGACAGTCATAGCCGGAGAGATTGTGAAATATTATTGGAATGAACTTACAAGGCTTTGCATTTAAATTGCATATATTATGTGCAGGGCCTCTATATTTTCCTGTAAAGTGATCATGATCAACAACAATTTGCTCATCTTTAGCAAACTCTGTTCTACACATATGACAAACAGTTGCGTTATTAAAAGAATCTTGTTCAGCATCGGTGAGAGGTAACATAGCACGACTTACTGATAACAAATGGTATAACTTTGTCACATCATTGCAAATAGTTTCGATGAACTTCTTCGCACAATGAGGCCCTCGATAGGATACAAATTTATTAAACCGCGGCTCGGCTTGACAGCATATATAATAAGCAAAACAGGTTGCTTCATGTATTTGAACATTTTCAATATGTTTTGACTTGCCTTTATCAGAATATTCTTTAAGTAAACTTTCAAAATCGCCATAGATAACAATCGGAACTTTTTGCGTTCTTTCGACATGAGAAAATGTTAGCTTACTATCTGGCTGAGGTAAAATTGTTTTGACTCTCGCACAATTATGAGCATTTAGTTTATCTTCTGATTCAAAATAAATGAAACATTCTTCGCAAAGAAATATTCTGCCATTATGTTTTGTTAACTGTTTGCGAACAAGTCTTTCAAAGTTTTTAATCAAACAGAAATGGTTTTTATCATTATTTTCAATTAAGAGCAAATTCACATGCGTCAATTTACGACGAATAGTTTTATAAAGAGAACCCATTACCGTGCTATTTTTTTCTAAGCCATACACATTAACAGAAATAAGAGGATTATTCATTTCAAATTTTTTTATGTCATGTAAACTCGGTGGAAATGTCATACCAGCAATATTGAGAATATTTTTATAGCATGGATATGATGTTACTCTGCCGGGGTTACTTTTCGCAGGGTACATATGAGCAATAATACAATGCAAAAAACATCGATCGTCTCTATTCTGGATATTAAGACAAGATTTTGTGTTTCGAATTTCTAGCGGTAGTTTGACATATGAGCCAGCTCGCAGCGGATTATATTTGTTAATATTCAACTCTAAATGACTTACAGAATCAATAGACCAGCCAGATTCAGACAACTCAAATTCTGAACATTTTTGAGCGAGTTTCTCGACACAGTCTTGGTAAAACTTTGCTAAATCAGTATTATGAAAAATTGCTTCAAATCGAGTTTTAAATGATTTTAAAGATTTTTGTTCATCTTTAGGCAAATAATATAAAACAAAAACTTCCACATTGGTTTTTAACACGGCGTGTTGAGCAAGTGACTTTTTTATAAGTTGAATCACTATTGAGGAAACAATATTCAAAAACTGTTCAGGCACTAATACCGTTTCACTAGAGTTTATTCTATAACTAATAATTCTACTCTTAAATGCGCTTGCTATAATCTGCACATTCTGAAATGTAGACTGAATTAAGCAATTTGATTTATGAGTGTTTGTCTTTTTATGAGCGGAAAAATTTGAAACAAAAATACAGCATTCTTGACAAAACATCATTAAAACTATTTAACTAATTTCTGACCTCGTTTGTATTATTTGTTTACTGTCATTATTTTTTTCAAAATTCAAGTTTTGTATTTATGCCATTATACCAAAACATCAGCATAGCTATTTAACCAATTACTAGCCTCATTGTATTATTTGTTTGTTGTTGCTAATTTTTCATAATTCAAGTTTAATATTTATGCCATTAGCCAAATTCCTATTTTTTAATATTTCTGATATCTGATTTCTATTTCCAATTGTCTATTTCCAATTTTCCAATTTCCAATTTCCAATTTCCAATTTTCCAATTATCATAGTTAGGGTAGGAATTGGGCAAGGATAGGTTAAGGTTTGGATAAGGCAGGAAATATACCCAATAAAGTTTCAATCAGTTTATTGAAAGTTTATAGGGTACGTAATCGGCTGGATCTTCTTAAAATCTTCACGCGCTACTTTCACGAGATTGGCTAGAGAGCGCCAGATAGCGGTGTCATTATCGAAGCTTGTTTTTAGAGTAATGAGCGCCAACTTCCAACGCTCGTCGTTTGCAACGGCTTCGGCTTCCTTTGAATTATACACCCTCAATTCAATATAATACTCCCCCTTGCGAGTGGGGTCGCGTTGCGTTGTGTATGCATTAGACCCCCTCTGGGAGAAGAAACTTCTCAGCAATGAGGCTGGCAGCGGCTGCAGTGGTTCTCCCGGCTCGATGCTTTCTTCTCCATCGTCCTGAAAAAATCATAACAATAAATAATATTATTTTCTCAAGCTTGCTAAAAATGACAGTGTCTTGCAATAGACGATCTTATTGTTCGAGACAATTATCTTAAGCATCCTAAACATGATTTTATAAAAAAAAGTCTAGTCTGCTAACTTTAGACAATTACAATTGTTATTCATGTATTATGGACATAGTATGTACCATAAATTTCTACACCAAACACTATTATACCATGTATATTTTTTATCGTTTTAAAAATAGGAAACGGAAAAAAAAAGAAGACTAAGTCTAGTAAATCATGTGTCATGTGGGGGGCTATATTAAGAGGTAGAAAACCGTCAAAACTTTTTGTATAGGAAAGCCTGCTTCAATGACTCTCTTATGAATATCAAAGAAATTAAAATAAACTCACCAGAAAAGGCTGTGTTAGGGGGACAACTTCATCTTCGCTGTCTGATAAAAAGAGCAATGGAGGGGTTTTTTTATTTTTCTTTCCCTTTGGGGCGGATGTACTACTGCTCGCTGTCGCTCGCTTTTTGTTTTTCGGCGCAGCCGCTCTTTTGGCCGGAACTGATGAAAGTCCCGCTTTCTCTAACTCCTCGACATCTTCTGCCCAAAATGGATTTTGCGACCCGCCTGGCCTAGAACAAAAAAATAAACTTTAATTTCATAAGAAGGCAAACCTCTCTAAAACTCTTCATAAGGCTGATAAGAAGAGTATTACTATCGCTATGTCTACAAATTAATCACTTTTTTTTTGTTAAAATTATTAAAGTTTACAATAAAAAAAAAAGCTTTGTACCTGCTAGATAATAGAAATAACCAGGTACTCAGGGAGAGTATTTTCTACCACCGCGTCTAATGATTAATCACTTTTTGTTAAAATTCATAAAAAATGTCCTCCATTCTCATGACTAGCCTTAAATTAATCGCCCGCAAAAGCTTAGTCCTAGATATTAAAATAATGAGGTACTTACATACTTGTTGATAAAATCCTTATCTCGCACCCGCAAAAACACACAGGACTACTTCAATCGAAATTCAGCAATAAAATAAGACTGCAAGCAATGTGAATTTTTTCACAGCGCCTCTTTAACTAAAGCTGGATTCATATGTAAGTATTTTCGATCCAGCATCATAAACTAGAAAATATTCATTTGTTAACCGCAGACGATTTCAGTACGAATAATACCTAATCAAAGAGTTCATTATCGTTTGCGATTTATCAATTTTTCCTACTCCGTTATGATAACATCTTTATAACTCTCCTTAAAGGTTTGTTATTAGTGTTGGCGCCAGCATGTCGCAGATATCGGACACGAAATTTTAATAAGGTAATGCTTGGTACTTGTGCAGTTCAATCGTTAAAATAAAAACTAATTATTCATGCTTCCATCTGGCCCTGATTTGGATCAGTTGAGCTATCTCTAGATCGTTTGTAACGATCTGCAGATAGCTCAGCTGTTTCTTATGTATTTTGTACATTTTGTAAATATTTTGTTTAATTGTAAGTTTCTTTGTGTAAATAAATTATTCTACTTAAAAAAAAATACTTTAATCGCATTGAATATTAGAAAACCATTAGGTAGTATTATTAGCAAAATTTAACATTTGAATAGACAGCTGATCTAAAAATTCAATCATATTAAAAGCCACTACAACAAGCAATAGAAAATATTAAAAGAAAAATATTCTAAACATTATAAAAAATATAAAAAAAATACAATAAGTTTTGCTAATTCCTAAAGATTTGAACCCGCGCCTAGCAGCTTACAAGGCGCATCTCAACTCAACAGGCCAGCAACGCTTACAAATTACACGTTGAATTAATCGATTGCCATATTATTATGCATAAGACAAATAACTTGAGAAAGATATTTGCTGAGCGCCATCTATGAATTTTATTTCAAACTTAAATGTGATGCAAAGTGCGAACCTTAAATATGCAACCATTTTAATTATTGCTAACTCTATTGACTTGTCTGAAACTTCTGTAGAAAACTGATAGATGGCGTGAGTTGGCCGTAAATGCTAAAACGCCAAAATATATTCTCGATAAATTAAAAAAAAACAGCCTTTCTCTGTAAACGGGGTCTGAGTGAGTCATTGCTATTAATTTTTTATCATACTTGTTCTACTCGCCTTTATAAACGAATGTCTCTTTAAAGTAGGTGCCAGTACAATAAAATAAAATGATAGAACAATGTGTTAAGCCATATTACAGTCATTACTCAATTGAAATAAATCGTTTAAAAAGCTTTGAGTCTTGGCCTAAATCTATGACTCAAAAACCTACAGAAATGGCTGAAGCAGGTTTTTTTTATACGAAACAAAGCGATAGAGTTCATTGTTATTTTTGCGGGGGCGGTATGAAAGACTGGTCTCCTGGCGACATCCCCTGAGAAGAACACACTCGCTTTTTTCAAACTTGTCCTTATGTGCTATCAATGATGGGCGAAGAATATGTCAGCAAAATAGTTAACGGGGAAACAAAATCAACAGAATGCTGTGAAACGTCGAGATCTGCTAAAAATACACATATTGAAGAGCCAGAAGAAACAATAAACTATCCGAATTTAATCTGCAAAATATGTTTCGAAAATAAGTTGAACTATGTTTTTATACCCTGTGGTCATGCTATCGCTTGTACTAAATGTGCTTTATCTTTAAATAATAATATATGTCCTATTTGTCGGAAGGTTTATATTAAGTCAATAAAAATATTTTTCTAAACTTTTTATAATTATTTTTTACTCATACTTTAACTGGCTTGTTATGATGCCATCCAATGCAAAGTGTTCAGCCCTCCAATATTAGTACTTTAATTTCTACCGCGCACTATAAATATTCGATAAGAATAAGTTATCATTCCATCCGACATGGTTAGACCACTCTTAACATAAACAAAGGCTTGTCGAGGCGAGTAGATTATCTGAGAATACTAAATCACTCGATATAAGATATAACCCTAAGATATAAATGTCATAAGTACTTAGGGCTTGATTAAAGTTGTCTGCCTCTAAAACAATGTCATCGTTTAGAAAGAAAGTAACATTCAGCAACATTATAACATATTTCAATGTTCCTGGTCATGAAGAAGATCGGGGAGGTACTTGGGAAATAAATAATGATCGATTTTTAATGAGAGTAAAATCATTTGAAAAAACTTTTTCATCAGTGTTAGAACGATATAATAAATTGAGAATTCTAGATCGGGCAGTAGATACTAGAGCGATTTAAAAATATGAGAGTACTGTATCAGTTCTAGGATATTGGGAGAACTGACTCAATGTTCGACTGCAATGATGTAATTCGATCGAGCAGGTGTGCTGATAACAAAATGTTGCGTAAACAAATAGCTCGCTCAGACTAGAAGGTATTACAAACTGTAACGTTTGCAAACCTACCTCGGTCAGTAGGGTAAAACTGGGATGTAAATTCTGAATCGATTTAAAATATTGGGAGATTTGAATCAACCTTCGGTTGATATTGGGAGATTTGTATCAACCGAAGGTTGATTCAAATCTCCCAATATTACCCTACTTCTGTCAGAAACTTTCAGACCATGTAGTCTTAGCTTCATTTCTTCTGTTACTCAATGTGATCCAAGCAAAGAAATTTCAGTAGAAACCAATTGAGCTTATACTAATGGATGTATGTCAATTAATAGATGATTCAGTGAATTTGGAAAGATTGTAAAGTCTAATTATAAATTAAATCACAGTCTAATCATCTTCCTGCTCTTATACCACGCACGGTCCATGGGGTCAGCAAACAAGCTTTCTTTTTTCTCAGTGCTCTTTAAAAGATGCTTGCTTCGTTCTGTCTCATGTCATCTCTCACAGTCCATCCATCTTTTCTTTGATCTACCACTCCTTCTACAATCATCAAAATAAAATTATACTAAGTAATTTATTGCATCCTCATTCTTAACTAAAAGTATGACTTTCTTCCTTTTTTCACCCACACTCAGGCTTTTTTTTCAATTATGCACTAACCTTATCCTTATCACCATAAATTCGTGATAAGATTCATATATTTGCCAACAAATTTATACGTTAGTACCAATGTAACACTTTAGGAGAGACATTATATGGAGAGACATTAAAATATAATCACTAGTTACGTCTGCATCATTAATTGGATAAATCAATGGTGCACACGTAACCGCGGGAAATAATATTCCCATATCAAAAATCAAAAAGCTCTAAATTTTCGACTAGCTCGTCATTTATATCGTGTATGTTGCGCTGTTTCTCATTCCACTGTAGGTATAGTAAATTGTGATTGAAAGTGTGACTATGGACTACCCAAAACGGCAACTATTGGTTGCATTGTGTGGTGAGTGCTAAATTATTTTAGAAAAGTCATGCGTGACTTTACCGTTACAGACGAAGCGTTGGACTTATAACTGTTTAGACAAGCTCAGACACATCGAAGATGTGTTTGTTATTAGAGTTGGAACTATAATCCTAGCTTAAAAGAAGTCTAAAACAGAGATGGCTAAAAAGAAAAGGGAGATCTTTCTATTAAATTCGATTCAAAGATGATCTTCTGAACGAACTAGAGTAAAACAGACCTGCTTGTTAATTTTCAGCATATCTAGGCCAGATCCTGGTAGGATATGGATTGGGATGGACAGCCCCCGTGATACCAAAGTTACAGGACCCTGATCAAACCCCACTGCCAGATGTGATCAGTGATCAACAAGCTTCTTGGATGGGATCGTTGCTGTTTGTCGGAACTATTATTGGTAACAATGACATTTTATGGCTGACGACATTGTTAAGATCGCGGGAGGTCAGTGGATAGAGGGTCTAAATATCGTAACAGTAGAAGATAGCAGGTTAGATGTCTTTATAATTAACGTCATCCTTTTCTTTCATCGTTTAAGAACCAGCCACAGTGCAAAAGTAAACATAAAATATAAGTCTGCTTTTCTGTGATGTCAAGTTCCCTACCACCTTATTTTTACAGGTCCTTACGTCAGTGGTTTCCTATCAAACATCGCTGGAAGAAAGCCATGCCTGTTCCTTGGAGCTGCCATCTCTCTCCTAGCATTTCTAGTCCTCGCATTAGCCGTAAACGTGGCCATGATCTACACAGGAAGAATACTAATTGGTCTCGGGACTGGAATAATTTTTGTGGTCAACCTTGTATACATTGGAGAAATTGCGTAAGCTTCTTTTCTAATAGGTACTTGTGTTATGTTGCCGATTTGTTTTTGAAGAGCTCGCGGTATGTGTAATTTTATTATAGGTACCCTTTCTTGCTTATACAGGGTATAAGCTAGCAACAGCATAGCTATGCTGTTGCTGGCACTGGCTTATAATTGTTAAGCAATGGTGCATCCATATTGTTTATAATATTAACTACATCACTTTGCTTGTTAGCTAGCTTTTTGAGGCAGCTGCAAGTTTACTGGTTACTTTAGCGTCTTAAGATATTGATCTACAATGTATCGTTTGCTTTAAGATCAAAATCACCTTCATTGGTTTCAGGTCTACCCCCATCAGAGGAATTCTCCTTACAGCTACTGCAATCTTTGGTACTCTAGGAACTCTGATTGTTTACTCCGTAGGACCCTACGTCTCATACGCAGCAACCAGTTACATCGGATTTGGATTAACCATGATTTATAGCTGCGGTTTATTCTTTATTCCTGAAACTCCTTTGTTTTCATTTATGAAAGGTACGTCTACCGTATACTTTTTCATGCCAGCTTATAAAGCTAAGTTTCGCCTTTGTTTTCTGAAAACTTTGTGTTTGGAAATGCCAAATATTTATAGATTGTGTCGTTCTTATTCCTTTTGATCAAACATTCAAATTAAATTTATGCTCGTACGTGCATAGTTATCTGCATTAAATCAAAAATGTCATTGATTATCAGTGTTATAAAACATCGATTATATAACCTAAGATTATTGTAGCAATGTAATCAGTTATTGATGATTTAGATGACGTTGAAACTGATTAAAACATGCTGGAACTGATCGATAAGATTGCTATGATATTGGGCGTAAAAGTAATTGCGACTTTTATAGATAGTACTAATTTCCTACCTAACCCTAATGTTCAAGGCTCAATAATCGCAACAAATTTTATTTCAGGAGACGTAGAGAAAGCTAAAGAAACACTAACACTCTTAGGAAGAGAAAACGACTTCAACTCCATTACAACAGTTGAAAAAGAAGTCGATAAAAAGACTACCAAGAGCCAGTGGTCCGAAATATACAGCGTCAAAAGCAACAGAAAAGCTTTGCTCATTACTCTAACCCTTAACATTTTGCAACAAGCGAGTGGAGTTATGGCAGTTATATTCTTCGCAACAACCATATTTGAACTGGCAAATTCATCAGTAGAACCAGGAATTGCGACTATTATAATTGGGGTTACGCAAATATCTGCAAGCTGTATCACTCCGTTCTTTGTCGAACGATCTGGGAGGAAGTCACTGTTATTGTGTTCTACGGCAGCGTGCTGTTTGAGTTTAGTAAGTGCTCCTTTGTCTTCTTTTTTTAACGTTTCTGTATAGAGTCCGTCTTTTACAGAAGCTCAAGCTTTTTCTTATTTACCAATGTCAATGTCGATAAGATTTCTAACAGTAAAATGAAAGAAACTATCAGTGTTAAGAAGCTATATTCAATTTGAACTGTAGACTTCAGGTGATTTTGTTACTTATTGAAAAGGCGAATTTTAAAATTTATTTTAAGTTTTGAAAACCATATGTTTCTTCCAGGGTGTCCTAGGAACATACTTTTACCTAGACAGTATAGAGTCGTCAGTAGCTGCGAGTGTAACATGGCTGCCTCTTGCCACACTTATCATTTTCTTTTTATCTTACGATCTTGGTAAGTCACATTCATGTTATTCTCCTGAGCAAATAACACCAACTCTGAAGCTACAAATACAAAAATACTAAATTATTTATTTACCAAAGAACATGCAAAGGTTCATTTAAATTAATGAGGGTCCCCCCCGCACTAGGACAATTAAGCCTGTATCGCGGGAGGCCAAAGTACAAAGCAGAAATCCATGTGCCAAGTGTTGATAAAAGCAACCTACTCATGTTTTGAATGTGCTTGTCCTACAATGGAATTCTTTAGTCTGATGATCAGACGGTAAAGATCATGGTAGAGGTAGGTCGATAAAATAAAAAAAGCAGCCAAGTGCGAGTCGGACTCGCCCATGAAGGGTTCCGTAGTACGACGAACTACAAGAACCTTTATATTATGTTACTTGATGTAACATAATAAGATTCTTGTAGTTCGTCGAAAGGTAAATTGCGGTTTACGGTTTATGACGTATAAAAAAAAAACTACTGACTAGATCTCGTTCAAACCAAATATCGTTGAAAGTTTACATAGCAATGTACAACATATATTTTTTTTAGTATTATCATTCCCTTACTTTAGAAGTTAGAGGGGGGGGGACCAACTTTTTTCCACTTTGGAAGTGTCTCTCGCGCAAACTATTCAGTTTAGAAAAAAACGATATTAGAAACCTCAACATCATTTTTGAAGACCTATTCATAGATACCCCACACGTATGGGTTCGATGAAAAAAAAATTTTTGAGATTCAGTTCACAGTATGGGGGACCCCCGAAATTTATAGTTTTTTTTTATTTTTATGTAAAAATCTTAATGCGGTTCACAGAATACATCTACTCGCCAAGTTTCATCAGTCTAGCTCTTACGGTTTCAGAGAAAAATGGCTGTGACATACGGACGGACAGACAGACAGACAGACAGACAGACAGACAGACAGACAGACAGACAGACAGACATGACGAATCTATAAGGGTTCCGTTTTTGCCATTTGGCTACGGAACCCTAAAAAGAGGGATAGGTGTGACCGAAAAGATAGAGAACTGAGATGATGGATGTTAGGGTGAGTGTGGAAAATGCACTTCGGACCCGCTAAACCCCTGGTTATATCCCTGAGGGTAGGGTGGAGCGAAACCATACCACAATAGAGATGTGTCATTCAGATAATCTTATCGTGTATTTAATTTCAAATATCCTTTTGCAACAGCAAAGAAAATTTCACACTAATAACTCCTTGCATATTATGTTAATAAACTGTTTTTGAAATAAAGTTTTGAGTAACATTTTATTTGAACTTTTGCTTCTTTCATTTATGGAAATATAGAATGAAGGTATGTTCTGCCGACCCCACGTATTCGGATAAATGCTTTGATTGCTTTATTTTTTTTTTAATTTCATTTCATTTATTGATTGCTCACATGTAGGTACATAAAATAAATAGCATTTGTTCTTAAAAGTAGCTTAGGTCAGTACATGCACCCTGTTGGGCACTGCAATGTCATAGCAGGTTTATAATACAATTAGCGGTTAACAAACTATAGATAAGATAGGTCAATCATTCATTAAATGCAGGAAGATGATGAGAGCTGTCATTGTTTGTCGTGTTCTTTCAGACCACTTGTCTGAGAAGATATTAAGTTTCGAGGTCCTTGGTTATACTGAATTACTTTATATACGGACTTGGTGACTGTGGTACTTACATTTTCACATCTCTCATTACAGGTTTTGGCATAATCCCCGGTACGTTCATCGGCGAGATGTTCACCCCTAATGTCCGCAGTACTGGCTCCACTGTCACCGTTACCATGGGTTGGCTCGTCGGCTTCGGTATCTCCACTGCTTTCGGCTACATGCTCGAACTGGGAGCCTACTTCGCCTTCTGGTTCTATTCCGCTGCTTGCGCGGTTGCTTTTGTTTTTACTATTATCTTTGTGCCCGAGACTAGGGGAAAGAGTTTGGTGGAGATTCAGGAGATGCTTACTTGAAATTTGAAGAGATCAGAATGTTTGAATGCGAGTTGAAAGTTCTAGTTTGTGGAAATTTTAGTATGGTTTGAGAGGTCGCTGACCAATACGCGTTGTTGTCAATAAAATATGTATTGTCAACCGTTAGGCTCGAACACACCTAGGCCGAGATTCATAGACGTGACTTTGACTTTACTTTGATGGAAAGTTCAACTTTCAACCAAAAATATATTTCATAGTTCTGTCAAGCTCTTCTTTATTCCAAATTTTGAAAGTAAATTTCGATAAACAAAGCTTACTTTGCGAAGACTTCTTTGCTGTAAAGCAAAGTCACGTCTATGAATCTCGGCCCTAGAGTCCGCGCAAGATAACAATGATGGCGGAAAATGTTAATACTTAAATAATTCCCCAATAACCAAAAATGGACCTGCATTAATCTAATAACTTCGATTTTTTCATTCATTTCTGTGAATGGACGATAAAATTCAATGACCAGTCCATTTTTTTCATGTTTTTTGCCATCTGACATGCGCAAAGTTATTTTGAGCAGGGTTTAGTGAGCAAATTCATTGTCCTGTTATATTCATCGTCATTCATTTACTAAAGTGATATAATGAATAAACCTTATAAAAGTATCCTTTAGAGCAGGGGTGCTCAAACGGTCGATCGCCAGCAACATGCCACCCAGTAGAATTTCTGGAAATACGCGGATAATAATGTGGTGCCATGCATAATCATCTAGAGATAGCTCAACTGGACTATAATGGAGAATGCTCTGATGAGCTATTTGACATCATTCCCGCGTCGAGATTCTATCACCGCTCTTCTCGACATAGAGACCGTGCTCATCCACACATTTTGGATCCATGGGTTTCTCGTACAGCTCGCTTCTCGAGATCGTTTCTTCCTCATACCCATAAATTGTGGAATGAGCTACCACCAGAGGTGTTAACTTTTTATTACAACATGAATAGCTTCAAGAAAAACGTTAAAAAATTCCTCCAGGGTAGGCAACGCAACGACAGCACCCTTGGTGTTGTTGGTGTCTATGGGCGACGGTGACCACTTACCATCAGGTGGGCCGTAAGCTCGTTTGTCTAAATTTACATAAAAAAAAAAAACTGATGCAAATCAGTGCCAGACGAAAGCGTCCCCACGCCAAGACGCTGGCGGCAATAGCATTGCTGATGACCTACCAACATTTTAGATTAGTCGATCCCTTTCTTTCAAAATATTATCTGGTCGATCGCCGACACTACTTATAAGTGTGAGCACACCTGCTTTAGAGGATATATTTTATTCGCATAAATTGGTGTTATACAAGTTCCTATGTTATAGAAAGTTTAACTGTAGGTACCTAAGGCTGGGTAGTGCCTCAGTGACCTATTGTCAATTGTCATGGCTTACATAACTACACATTTATTTTGTGTTTAATATAATATTAAAGTTTAAGAGTAATGGTAATTTTGTCACCTAGTGAAACACAACTCCATAAAATTCTCTTGATAGAAAAATATTGTAGAGTTCCTGTAAATCGCGTCAAAATCGAAACCAACCCATGCTTCATTAGATATACTTAGGTACTATTTTAAAAGTTTTCATACCTATTCATAATAATGACTGTAATAACATAATCACTATTTTCACGGCAAGAAGCGAAACCCTTCTACTATTTTCACGGCAAGAAGCGATCAGGAGAACTTTACACTTACTCATACTCACCCACCCCTCACACTTTCTCGCTCACACAACTCAATTCACCAAGCTACACACAGAATCTCCTGTTGCCCAGACTCTTAAGAGACTGGTGCCTCAGGAGATCAGGGGGCTAATTCTCGGGCCAATCTCGATCATTATGCAATTTTATTTTATTGCTTCCTTTCGAAGAGAGAATACCAGATTTCCTTGAGTAATTCATCAACAACCTCATCATAAAAGCGTCAACAGCTACGATATACGGAAAACGTAGAAAAAGTGCGGGGTTGTGAAAAGAAGCAATAAAATAAAATTGCAAAATGATCGAGATCGGCCCGAGAATTAGCCCCCTGTACATTCACTCATACACACTCACCCCTCACCCACACTCACACCACACTCACACACCACATTCATACACTACATTTACACACCACTACACAATACACACCTAAACACACCGTTCCCTTTTGCAAAAATGTTTGCATTATTTTATTATACTATTGCACATTTGGCGCAGAACGGCCAATACTCAGCGCTGATGATGACTCTCACTCTAAGAAGGGTATGTGCTGCCAACCTATAGGTAGATAAGAAAGAAAGAAGAAAGAAAATTCATCTGAATTTTTGAAGTCGGTATGATAGTTTTTGAGTTTATTCATTACAAACGTACACACAAAAATACATTTCCTCTGTTTAATATTAGTATAGATATAGATGTAAACAGTAATAAATACATACTCTTTCGTTGGTAATAAAATGAATGGCTTTAATTTTTATTTTTTAACACTAAAAACAACTTGTTACTCGTGGGGCCTATTAAATCCATGTGATCCCTATGGAAAGCGTGCAGTGGGTGAGGCCAATTCGTAAGTGGCACTCGATAATTTAAGGAGAATGACGTAACTGTGTACAAATCTCACAAGCAACTAATTTCTCAAAGGCTGCATCTATGCCTGGGAACCAAAACCAAGCCTTTATTTTAACTATTCCAAAATATTTAATAAATAAGTAATTATTAAATAATTCCATCAGCTTTATATTATCTATTCCAAAATATGAGCTACCTACGAAACTGAAGCCTGGCCCATAAAATATTAAATGAATTATCATTTAATATTTTATGGGCCAGGCTTCAGTTTAAAAATTGGGTTTATACCCTGTATAAGCAAGAAAGGGTATAATAAAAATATACATACCGCAAATTCAAATATTTTATTGCATCCACATGCTCAACTTATAAGTACCTATGACTTTTTTCTTATTTGCACTGCCAATCCAATCAGGATATTGTTGTTTTCGGATTGCGGATTGCCCTTATCGCCATAAATTAGTGATAAGATAAATGAATCTTATCAAGCTCTGTGAGAATTTGACAGCAAAATCACAGCACCTTATTGCAAATGTAGGTAACGCTTATGGAGAGGCATTATAATAAGTATATTTAACCAGTTAGGCCCGTCCGTACCATTACTGGTGCAAACATAATTAACCAGTTACGTCTTCAGGTATTTACCATTACTAGGGCAACTCAATGGTGCATGCGTAAGCCCGGGACTTAAAATTCCCATTTGTATCCTAATATCGTGCATGTTGCGTCGTCGCTCGTTCCACTATAAATTATGATTGAAAGAGTGACTTTGGACTACCCAAAACGGCAACTTTTGGTTGCATTGTGTGGTGAGTGTTGAATTATTTCAAAGATTAAGCGTGACCTTGCAGTTACAGAAGAAGCGGTGGACTATAACTATTTAGAAAGACTTAGACAAATCCAAAATAGAGAATCAATTTTCTTTCCTATTCAACTCTGTTTTGGTCTAGTTTAGTCAGAAGATCATCTTTAGATCTTCTGAATAAACTAGACTAGTACAGACTTACTTGTTCATTTTCAGTATATTTAGGTCAGATCCTGGTAGGATATGGAATGGGATGGACAGCCCCCGTGATACCAAAGTTACAGGACCCTGATCAGACCCCACTGCCAGATGTGATCAGTGATCCGCAAGCTTCGTGGATGGGGTCGTTGATGTTTGTCGGAATTATTATTGGTAACAATTTCGTTTTATAACTGACTGACGACATTGTAAATCGCAGAAAGTCGGTGGATAGAGAGGTCTTAGAATCGTTCTTCCTGGAAATGTATGGGGAAGGCCTCTGTCCAGATGGGGCCTTCTGCAGGCTGATGGCGATGATGAATATGGCATTTTAAAATACAAATAGCAATGTAGGATTTTAAAATATTGATGAATCAGAAGATAAAGAGTTGGATGATGGACGAAATACTTAAGGTAGCAAGGAGGCGGTCGATGAAGAAAACTCAAAATATATTTCCATCATCCATTATATTTCTTAAATCTTGTAACGGAAATATAATATGGATGACGCTATTGTTCAGCATTTGGTTTTTTCAGGCAGGTGATGGCTTTAATACGTTTATTTAAATGGTTTTCCAAGAACATTAGCATAAAAAAGAGAATTAACCACAGTGCAAAACTAAAATAAAATGCAGGTTCGCTTTGCAGATGCTTCACTACCATATTATTGTTACAGGTCCGTACGTCAGTGGTTTCCTATCAAACATCGTTGGTAGAAAGCCATGCCTGTTCCTTGGAGCTGTCATCACTCTACTAGCATTTCTGCTCCTCGCATTAGCCGTTAACGTGGCCATGATCTACACAGGAAGAATAATCGTTGGTCTCGGGGCTGGAATCATTTTTGTGGTCAACCTTGTATACATTGGAGAAATTGCGTAAGATTTTTTCATATTTTTTTAATCGTGTAAATGTACAGGTTAATCTGTCTTGCTCGTACACTTGTGCTTTATTCCTGGCAATGCGAACTTCATATTGGGTAAAAAGATTGAAATATATGACCTTGTCTAAAATCACCTTCATGGTTTCAGGTCTACCCCCATCAGAGGAATTCTTCTAACAGTTACTGCAATCTTCAGTACTTTAGGAACTTTGATTGTTTACTCCGTAGGACCCTACGTCTCATACGCAGCAACCAGTTACATCGGATTTGGATTAACCATGATTTATAGCTGCGGTTTATTCTTTATTCCTGAAACTCCTTTGTTTTCATTTATGAAAGGTACATCTGCCGAATATTTTTACTTTCCAGCTTGTGAAGCAATTTTTTATCCATGTCTTTATTTACTGAAAGCTTTGTGTTCGGGAAAATCAAATAGTTCTTTGTAGTTTTGACAGCCTTCGTTTGTACGTGTACATAGAAGATCTATTTTCTACTAGTAGGTACTGATCAGATAATCGAATTAAATCTATGCTCGAACGTGCATAGTCATGTTTGTCAAGGTATAGCTTTTATTGATTACCTATCAGTAGGTATCATAGTAAACGTTGATTATTATCCTCAGATAATTGCAAGGATGTAATCAGCTTTACATTACATTGAAACTGATTAAAACATGCGGGAACTGATGAATCTTGCATTAAATGATTTGCAACTTTCATAGATAGTACTAATCATAGGTATGTCAAAACATTACATTCAGGGTAATGTAGTGTTTTGATGGTTTTATCTCTATAAAGCATCATAAACTACCAAAAGTCACAAAACAATGTGTCTTTGGACTAGCCGTATAGTATTCTATCGCTTAGGCTTTTAAAACTATCCCATGTGCAACAAGATCACAAAGTTGTAAAGCATAACATTAAAAATAAAGATTCTAATGGTTTCCCTAGCAAAATAAAAGAATTACTTTTAGCCGTTGGTTTATATGAAGGTACTAGCCCGATAACCGCAGCCAATTTTATTTCAGGAGACATAGAGAAAGCTAAAGAAACACTTAAGCTCCTAGGAAGAGAGAACGACTTCAACTCCATTACATCAATTGAAAAAGAAGTCGATGAAAAGAGCCAGTGGTCCGAAATATACAGCGTCAAAAGCAATAGAAGAGCGTTGTTCATTACTCTAACCCTGAACGTTTTGCAACAAGCAAGTGGTGTTATCACAGTTATATTCTTCGCAACAACCATATTTGAACTGGCAAATTCATCAGTAGAACCTGATGTAGCAACTATAATAATTGGGGTTGCGCAAATATCTGCTAGCTGTATTACTCCGTTCTTTGTCGAACGATCTGGGAGGAAGTCACTGTTGTTGTGTTCTACAGCAGCATGCTGTTTGAGTTTGGTAAGTGCAACTTTGACTTCTTTTTTTAACGTTTTTTTGTATCATTATCTACAAAAGCATCCCACAGAAGCTCTAGCTTCTGTTTATTTACCAATGACAATGTCGATAAGATTTTTAACAGTAAAATGAAAGAAACTATCGGTGATTTGAAGAGAGTTTTTTTGAACTGTATATAGGTGATTATGTTACTTATTGAAAAAGAATATAATGGCGATATTTAATGTTGTTTTTCAAGGTTTAAAAAACCATGTTTCTTTTCAGGTTGTCCTAGGAACATACTTCTACCTAGACAGCATAGAGTCGCCGGTAGCCGCAAGTGTAAATTGGCTGCCCCTTGCCTCACTTATCGTTTTACTTTTAGCTTATAATCTTGGTAAGTTACTTTTCATCTGGGACGGAATCCAATTCTTCTGAGCACATAACACCAACACTGGAGCTACCAAATCAACTGCCAAGTGTTTTGATAAAAGGAACCTACTACCTACTCATGTTTTGGAGGTGCTTGTCTTGCAGTGGAATTATTTAGGCTGATTATTGTCTACCAGGCGGTGAAAACCATGGTAGGGCTAGATTTATTCATTTGAACACAAAACCTATCCTTCTATTTAGATAAAAATGTTATGGCGACCCCATTTACCGGGATAAACGCAGGAAGTTGATGTGACCTGCCATTCTTTGTCGTGTCTCAAATTATTTCGGACCTGTGTGTTCTTAACGGATTTTTAGTTTTAAGAGGCTCCTAAAAATCGTTGGTTATACTGACTATACTGCTTACTATACTGACTGTGATAATTAAAATGTCCACTCTCTTTACAGGTCTCGGCATAATCCCCGGCACTTTTATTGGCGAGATGTTCACCCCTAACGTCCGCAGTACTGGCTCCACTGTCACCGTCAGCATAGGCTGGCTCGTCGGCTTCGGTATCTCCACTGCTTTCGGCTACATGCTCGAACTGGGAGCCTACTTCGCCTTCTGGTTTTATGCCGTTGCTTGCGCGGTTGCTTTTGTTTTTACTATTATCTTTGTGACCGAGACTAGGGGAAAGAGTTTGGTGGAGATTCAGGAGATGCTTACTTGAAATTTGAATAGATGATGTTTGAATGCGAGTTGAATGTTCTAGTTTGTGGAATTTTTGTTATGGTTTGAGAGATCGCTGACTACACTTTATCACCATTTGTATTGCCAGCCATTGACAGAGTCCGAACAAGATAACTTTACGCGTACCTGATGGCGGAAAATTTGAAAAACTGACTTTAGTCACATTAATAGTAATTTTTTACACATTTACTTTGTGTTTTATATAATGTTTAAAATAAAGAGTACCAAACGCTAGTTTTGTCACCTAGTAAAAACACAATTAATATTCTTAATCGCGTCAAAATTACCACAAACCCGCTTCAATAAATCAATAAATACTATGAATTATGCTATGAAATTTTTTGACTTATTCATAATTTACCATAACCATACCATAACAAGCAGCAAAAAGCTGAGTCAGGGCCTATTTGACATAATCTTTCTTTTAACCATTCAGCACAGGACGGGACTGGTTGTGCCCAGTTCTGTTTGTATGATTACTTAATTACCTTCATAGGTAGCCTGCCTGCCTGCCTTCAGTTGTCCGTTCTGTGTGTTTTATTGTATTTGTCTTTTGTATACCTACTTATGTCAAATAAATATATTTTCTTTCTTTCTTTCATAATATAACTGCTGATTGATGTATTTTCGATATGATGATACCTATCATATCCTGAGCATATCATACCACGAGTAATTCAGAGAATATGTATCATTCATAACAGTGGATAAAAGTGGAAAAGTATGTCCCATACCTAATAGTAATAAATCCGTTCTTCCTTTAGATAGATTAGAAGTACGATTATAACGATTATTACCTAGTACGATTTTGGCTATTAAGAAAAGTAATTTTTATTAAAAAATCCCGAGACCACAGAAAATAAAAAAATTGCCTTTGTTTAAAAATTCCGGGATCCCAAGAATTCAAATTGAAGTGGCACGAATGTTTATTGGCCTGTTATAACATAATATGCTTGCTTTTCCCTAATTACCAGGACAAATAAAATGGGGCCTAATAAGCCTCAGGAAATCGTTTAACAATGATACAGTGCCCCCCTACCCCCACCAATTCGGGTTTCCGCAACCCGCGGGCTTGCGGTTAGCCTGATTTGAGCAAAGGACGCGCCACGCACAGACACACGCGCGTGTACAAAACTACATTAGTGTAGTGTCTGTGTAAGTACCGAACACAAGCCGCGTGTACGGAACGACACCTGTGCTGTGTAGTGTACCTATGCCTGTGTATAGAACGACGCGCAACGAAAGACGCGCGCGCGTGTACAGAACAATATCAATCAAAATTTTATACTACACCTGCTTGGAAAGTACCTTGATACTTTATCAAATTTACGGTAGAAAGTACGTCATTGCATATCGAACAAATATGCGGGGAGAAAACGCATCTGAGCGGGAGAGAAAAGTGTATGAAAATCCATTTCTTACGTGGTTTTTCTTTCTTAATTTTGGGTAAGACTATGCGCCGGTAACCTAAATGTCAAAAGCCAAAAAGTTTTTACAGTGAGTTTTTATCTCAAAGTTCGCAAAATGACACTGGCCACTAGCTGTGTGTTGGATGGTGTCGGGCTGGCAGTGCGACCCTGCGGCGGCACTCTGCGGCAGGATAAACAATTTGAAAAAAGAACATGTGAAAATTGCAGACGCCATTTCCAATTTGTGTGTTTGTTTGAGGATTCAGTTTTCGTAGAATTTATTTTCCTTGTAGGTGTAGTATAAAATTTTTTCTATCAATCAATATAGAAAATGTGTGGGTTTAGGCAAAGAGCACTCAAAATAAAATATGAAGTATTTATAAAGTTTTATTTTTAAGTTTACACTAAAATTATTCTATATCTACAATATAACTTATTTTAGGTTTTAAAATGCTTGTTCAAATATCAGCTTTATAATGTTAATACATTTTTTTACTAATTCATTCTGACTATAACTATTAGGACTTGATTTTACATAATTTTTTGAAAGGTACCTACTTAGAGCCATTTCTTTTGTCGACAAGTGGTATTCAAAAAACTAGGTTACACACCCATAGTTTTCAAGATTTAGGTACTCCAAACTCTGTATTAGCCATTTTTAATAAAATACAAGCTTACTAGACACTTAGCTTTGGTTTATATACTTCCCTCTCATGAACCTAGGCAGTGGCACAACACCGGGACACGGGATTTGTCCAGTAATCTCACAGATGCATGGCCGATCACAACCAACTCCGAAGTTTGCTGGGTTGTCTTTCTTTTCTGCTGCTATTGTTTCTTGTTCTAGAACAAGCTTTGATTTTCCTGTAAAAAGAGGATTAAATTAGTTGCATATTGTTTTTGACTTAGTACAGCTCCGCACATATTAACTATGTCTTTCCTGTGGATTAGGCAGACTAAGCTGTCAGGATGGTATAAGTGCTGGACAAGCTTTTACCATCTAAAAACAGGTCCCAGGAACTAGAGCATCCCGTAATAAGGGGCATGAGTAAAACACCAGTTGCCCCAGACATTTTAAATCATTTACAATAGATGCAGAATTTATAATCAATATTACAGGTGCCTATAATTAAGTTGGTACCCACACCTACTGGAGGTCATTGACCAGGTTGTGGTGTTGAGTCAGATAAGTAGGTATTTCATTCTAGATTCAATGATCGCATTGAGAATTTAAAAGTAGAATTGACATGCATCTTAATGCGGCCTCACTGTGTTTGATGGCACCTCAATGGAACTTTTTAAATGCACTTTTTTTTTAAAGGATCATACATGACAATGTTAGGAGTAAATTCATAAGATGTCCTGTTTATCTAGGCTTGGTCGCAAGGAACTAAAACCTAGATTAACCTAGCTTTAATTGAAAATATATGTTGCAAGGAAGAATTTGTTTTGTGTTGATCTTGCTCCAGATAATTATGATTCTACGGTATTCAGCAGGAAATAAAGAGCTACATAAATTAGAAGAATCACTAGTACACAGTTTTAAGAAAAGAGACTTACCAACTGTACGAATAAGATGTTCTAAAATATCCTCCTTCGTCTTATTGTCTATATCAACAAGAATCTTTCTTCCATCATCAAAATAGCACTTGACGAAGGGGGACGGGGTCAAGTTCTTCAATGTAGCCACTTGGACATCAGGGTTTTTAAACTGGATCTGCGGTAAGTACCAGAAAACGAACTCTTTTGCGCCAGTGTTGTTTTGACCATTGATATTGTAAGCGACTGAGAGAATTTTTATTTTATCCTTTAGAACCAGCTTTCCAGCGTTCAAGTAGTTCAGGGTGCGCCTGATGGGGGCTCTTCCTTTCATGAACGGCATGTTTGATTTGTTTTAGTGAGTATTTTTCGTAAAAATAGAAATGCCGAACCAGAATTGCTGAAAATCACAACATTGATGAATAACCTAAAAATCTCGTCTTGTCAAGTTGAAAATCTGTCATGTCAGCTGTGAGTTATGAATGTCACTACAATCATTTTGCTAGAACTGGTAGAATGTCCTACGATTTTCTTGCATTTTAATTTGATTCACATTTTATTTTGGTATGAGTATTGATGATTCTGAAATATTTGCAAAAAGCAAAAAGCCCTACAAGGCGGCCTGCTTAAGTAGTTGCTTTGTGGATAAGGTTATGGCCCATAACCTTATCCACAAAGCAACTACGTGACTTACGTTGAATGTACCTAGGTAAATTAGAGTAGTAAGTACCTACCTACTACCTACGTAGATAATTCAAATTAACTGATGTTGGTACCTATGTACCAATCAACAAAGGTACCTATGTAATTTACCTACTTACGTACGTTAGGTAGGTATAATTGCCAACTCAGCAGGAAGAAATAAAATAAACTACCTAGCTCTGTGTAGGTAACACACATTTATTTTAATTCAACTGTTACTATGTAGATAGGTACCTAAGTCAGTACCTACCTACCAACAAATTCATACAATAAACGAATCGCAGTCAAAATTAAATGACTGTCACACAATGCATACGAGCATGATACAGCAAAAGCGTGTTGGCTGCTCTGTGATACGAGCAGTGTTTATCAAACATCACGGTGTGCTGATCAAACACCGCCCTTACGAAGCATTAAGTATAGCGGTTAACCTCCAGCGGCGGTTATATGCAGTTTTTACCTGATTCAACACCAATCGATTAGGCTAACACCAAAGTCTTCGCGATTCTTCTCTCCCATGGGAAATGCAGTTAGAAAACATTGAGAGATTTTTGGAGTCTGATATTTTTGATATTGGCGATCGGAAACATTTGGAGCAGTAGTGTCCACTACTGCTTCTACTACTTGCTAATAAATAAAAGCCTTTACACTATCTCCACTCAATAATGTCGGCCTGCGCACATCTAGGCGATGGCAATGGCGATAAGATGGCGATCCGCTGAAACGCTGTAGGTACAATATGACAGCGATATTTGACAACGTTCCAGCTGATTGCCAAAGTAGTCTGGGGCCAAAGAGGTGTCGGTGACTCTGACAGGGTGAATAACGCAGTGACGGTGACGCGAGTTCATTGGTTGTTCCAAACTCAAAAAAGCAGCCAAGTGCGAGTCGGACTCGCCCATGAAGGGTTCCGTAGCATCAAGTAACATAATATAAAGGTTCTTGTAGTTCGTCGAAAGGTAAATTGGGGTTTACGATTTATGACGTATAAAAAAAAACTACTGGCTAGATCTCGTTCAAACCAAATATCGTTGAAAGTTTGCATAGTAATGTACAACATATATTTTTTTTAGTTTTATCATTCTCTTATTTTAGAAGTTAGAGGGGGGGGGACCAACTTTTTTCCACTTTGGAAGTGTCTCTCGCGCAAACTATTAAGTTTAGAAAAAAACGATTTTAGAAACCTCCACATCATTTTTGAAGACCTATTCATAGATACCCCACACGTATGGGTTCGATGAAAAAAAAAATTTTGAGTTTCAGTTTCAAGTATGGGGACCCCCAAAATTTATAGTTTTTTTTCTATTTTTGTGTAAAAATCTTAATGCGGTTCACAGAATACATCTACTCACCAAGTTTCATCAGTCTAGCTTTTACGGTTTCGGAGAAAAATGGCTGTGACATACGGACGGACAGACAGACAGACAGACAGACATGACGAATCTATAAGGGTTCCGTTTTTGCCATTTGGCTACGGAACCCTAAAAATGCTCAAGCCCGTCTAAAAAAAAAACTGACCACATCTGCGTGTGTGTTCCTGGCCAGACAATGTAGTACAAGTACTCTCAGCCGAATCAACAGGTCTCGTACTAAGAGCCTACTAACAAAGCCAATTTATAGTTAACTGAAGTGAGACTATCTGAAAAGAATACTTATTAAAATATTGTTATCAGTAGGTTTCTAACGTTTAATTGTGCACAGTAAAAAACTCATAAAAAATTCTAATAAAATATACCTACTAAGATAAAATATGTCTCGAAAAAAAATTGTAAAGGAGTTATTTTAATCCGTCAGGGCTTAGCCGGATCACTAACACCGCTAGCGGTCAAACATCCAAATGACAGTGCCGAACGTTGCAATAGAAGTGATAATAAGTCAAGTGTGAATACCAAACGCGGACAATGCTGGTATCAAAACCCATATTGAGGCAATATTTTGTGGTGGCCGCAGGTAAAAAAGTATTCATTATTCTTTGTTTTATTATAAAGTCAAAGTTTTATTCCAAAAACTAAAATTGGCCGCTCACTAAGTGGGCTCGCTGAGGGTAACCATCAACTTGAGGCATACGATGTTCAATGTTCAGCCTCACGTGCCAGTATTATCACCGGCACCCAATCCTTCAAACCGAAACGCAGAAATTCTGCTTCACGGCAAAAATAGGCATGGTAGTACGCACCCGTACGAGCCACACACAAAGAGCTCTCTACTAGGTACTTACGTACCTATAAGTTTTTTAAGATAATTACTTTTATAAACTACTCGTGTCATGCGCACTGCGTAGTAAATATTTTTTACGGCCGTTTTCTCATGCCTTTGTACAAACTGAAAAATCTGTCTGTGTGATGGGCCCCACAGACTACTTTAATACATATTACGAAAAGGGCCCTTCAGTTTACAACTTTGGTCTATTCCGTATTTTGTAAGGAAACAGGCGTAAGCCCACCTCATGGGAAGCGAATACCGTATACGGTATCAAAGACGCTGCGCTTCAAAGCTTTATTAACGGAAAAACTCACAACACTATATAGACGTACTGTTTCCAGTAAACCTAGCATCACTGAGCGCTGGTCTAGGCTACGGATGGCCATCTCCTGCGCTCGTTAAACTGACCAATGGAACCGACACCGGACTGGCCCGACCAATCACAGAGGAGGATGGCTCATGGCTTGTATCACTGCCGTGTTTGGTTTCTATATTTCGTAAGTAGTTTCTAACTGATGATTGCTATGCTCCAGGTTTTTATACATTATATAGACCATCTATGGCTACAATCTCACCTGATCGTAGACGACGATGTAGCCGACGATGGAGTAGGATGGTCTAGAAGACACCTATTCACTCTTGCCAAATTATAGTGATCAGGAAAAACAGCCGACGGCAATGAGTTCCATTCCCTGGATTCCCTGGATTCTGGAGGTTCGCATAATAAAGGTGGAGCCAAAACGCTTAAAGCGAATGGCTGGTATGCTAGCCAGATATTGGGCGTTGCATTTCGATTCGAAGACTAGTCTAATGCCTGTAGAAGCACCGGCACCATACCTACTCTTCAAATTGGAACATAGCAATGCGAGCATTACTACTTGGAGGCATTTGGTGAAGTGGTCATATTTGGAAGGAACGTTTTACGCTCCGTGGTCCAATGCTTGGTCTCCACTCAAAAACCATTCACCTCAACTTTTTTTTCAGCCCATTTCATAGCCGCTTACGTGATGGACAGCATCGGCAGAAAGTCCTGTATGATCGTGATTTCAATCCTCAAGATATTTGCCTGTCTGCTGCAGACCTTCGCGGAGGAAGTCTGGATGCTGCTGCTGGCTAGGTCAGCGCTGGGAGCGTTGGATGGTGTGGTGTTCTGCTGCGTGCCAGCCTACGCTTCCGAAGTTGCTAGCGTGAGTATGGTCTTATTCTAAGCTTGTCTAACTGCACTGGATAGAGCATATTTTGACTGTCATACCCAACGAGCTCCTAGAATTAGTGACTTGAAGAAGCAATGGGCAGGTCATATAACTCCAAGGACCGACAACCATTGAGGAATAAAGATTCTCGAATGAAGACTACGAACCGAATGACAAAACATGTCCTACGTTTTGTCATTCGGTTCGTAGTTCACTCACCCGATGGACCGACGACATAATATAACTATCGTGGGAAGTCGATGAATGGAAATGGCTCAGATTCGTTCTTCCTGGAAATGTAGGTAGATAGATAGGTATATGGAAAGTTTATGTAACCCAGTTCAAGCAACAGAAGTGGAACTAATAAACAGTTTTTTTCCAGAAAGAAATCCGGGGGGCCTTAGGAGCAATCCTCAACATATCCGTTACCTTCGGCATGGTTCTGTTGCTGGCTGGCGGCCCTTTCATCTCGTACGACGGTATCAACTCACTGTACACTGCTGCCACTGCGCTGGGCACCTTGCCACTACTGTTTCTACCTGAGAGCCCTTATTTTCTCCATGCTAAAGGTGAGAATAACCAGTTAGAATTCCGTAATTTTTACGTTGTCACTGAAACTAAAGGCAAGGTCACGAAAGTCATTAGATACAGCTTCTTAGAAAATAGAGCCGGCATATCGTCGTTGTGGTGCGAGAAGTCACTAAGTGACATTTTTTGCCAAAATGAGTTATTGATGCCAAAGTGTTTTGAAACCCATTATGTACCTTCTCAGAATGTAAAAGAGTAGATTTTACTACAATTTTAGATAATACAAGAATGTCAGAAGTGCATAACTACCCGTAGAGGCAAAAATCTGTCTACAAAAATCACCTAAGGGTTCTTAAGTAGTTTAATTCAATCACTTTACTCACAATATTCTTCAAGTCTTGGGGTTGCACTGCTCACTAAAGTCACTTAGTGATTTCCTGCAGATAAAAAGCTATTGAATGAAATGAAATTCTGTTGTCGGTAAGAGTCATCAACAGATCATAATTAAGTAATATTTAATCAAGATATTACGTTAATGTGTATGCCAGAATTAATTAACTTACTTTTTGTTATGTATCTCAGTAACCATATAATTACTTACATTAATTTGTTGAAAGTTAGTGTGTAAGGTAAAATTATCTATATTTTATATGAAGAAACCTTTTTTGTAACTATAAGTGTTGATAAGTTACACTCATTTTAAGAACAAAAAAACTTTAAAACGCGATTATCTCGAGATTAGCTTTTTGCACTTAGTTACTTCTCGCACCACAACGACGATATAAGAAGTCATTAGATGTAGCTTTTTAGAGAAATGGGGCAGGCTTATGTCTATTTTTTTCAGGCTGATGATGATTTGGTTTTGAGTTTCTCAAAACTTCCATATCGTTAATCTGGAAAGTAACTGGACAAAGGTTGAACTTATTCGAGCACTTTCCCGTTTTTAAAGTCGTTTATGTGCATTCTGAGTGTTCCTCTTTTTTTCCAGGTCGCATAGAAGAGTCCTTCAAAGTCCTAACATACCTTCGAGGCTCCAAAGAATTGGCCACCACGGAAATGCAAAATTACTCTACAACCAGCAATGAAAAAACGCCCTTATGGCACCTCTTCAAAAACAAAGTCTTCCTCAGAGCTTTGACCATAACCGCTATCTTCAGTGTCATAGGCCAACTGGTCTGCCATAACTGCGTCATGGCGTACCTGCAGACGATTTTGAACTCTGCTGGTACGACTGTAGAGCCAGAAATAGCGTCTCTTGTGATAGGGTGCATAGGACTGGTGGCAAGTTTTTGTACGCTGTTTACAGATATGTTTGGAAGGAAGCCGATTTTGATTGGGACTCTAGTTGGATCCGGGTTGAGCTTGGTAATTTATTTTATTCAAAGGTAATTGAAAACAGACCCACCACCCAGTTAGCCAGTTGATAGTATGAATAAAAGTGCCAATATGGAACACGTTGACTCTAGTCAACGTGTTCCATATTGGCACTTTTATTCCGACTAGTTCTGGTTCAAATCTTTGTTCAGTCAGAGTCATTTGTATCTACTGTGTACCCACCATGATTCAGCTAAAGTACTGACCTTACGTATTGGGTTTTCAGGTCGCATTGGGATTATTTTTCCACCTGAAGATCTCTGGATACTCCATGAATGGAGTGGTTAACTACATTCCTGTAATTTCACTGGTGGTCTTTTACTTTTGTCAGAGCGCAGGTGAGTAAAAGGCTGGCTCATATTTGATACCATCTAACCATACTCGATTAAATTCAGGGGATTTAGGCCAAATGTAATGACTAAGTGCGTAATCCTATCTGACTACCCCCCTTTTGGAGAGTGGGCAGGTTTCCTTTTTGCGTGAAAACCTGCCCCCTCAAGAGGCTTGAGTAGGATATAGGTAAGAGAACTGAGAGAATGTGTCAGTGTCTAGACATCTTACGACTGATAGCTTTATTTATTTTTGAGCTACTTCGTTATACAAGACCTGATCAAAGGAACAACCCAAAGGTGAACCAAAAAGAACCAGAGTAATGTTATTCTCTTTTCTCCAGGTTTTTCCAGCATCTACATGATAGTCATAGCCGAGCTCTTTGACGACCACGCGCGTGCGACAGGCATGTCCATAGCCCTCACTGTCTCTTCCATAGTCATTTTCATCACCAGCAAGTACTTCGCAGCCATGTCCTCAGCCATAGGACCTGGGGTATACTGGATCTGTGCTGCGTGGAGCTTTCTGACGGGATTGTTTGTGGGGATCTGGGTACCAGAGACAAATGGGAAGAGTTTTACAGAGATTCAAGAGTGCTTGGGCGCTAAAACCTTTATGGAACCTGAATCAAAGTGACGCAAGAAGAATTTGTCTGTTTATTAAAATGTGAATATAACAATAGAAGTGATCATTGAAAGCATAGGTAGGCTCTACTCAAAATTAGCAGGCAGTAAGGTCTGGAGAAGGCTCAGAATCTTTCTTCCTGGAAATGTAGGTATAGGTCTATGTCCAGCAGTAAACTTCTTCTGGCTAATGATTATGGTAGTGCTAGAAATATCCAACTGTGGACCTACAGGCTGATGATGATGATAAGTCATGCATCCGTCAGGTGATGTTTTTGTGCCACTACTAATAAAGGTATATAGGAGTTGTCAATTTACAAATACAAGATTTGAGGGTAATTTACATGTAATGGGGAACCTTATGTAGGTATGTGCTACCGAGTTAGTTTCCACGAAACAAGAAGCCTGTTTTGGTGACATTGAATGTACATAACTCTCCAACTACAACGTGCGGTGAAGTTTGATTGGCAATCTGAGTTGCACAATACAAGCACTTTTGGAAGATCCAGGCGGAGCATCTTATTCTGAAAATACCATAATAATAATAGGTAGGTGACCTTTAAGGTCATCGAGAGCACAAAGTGCTAGTGGTAGCTACCAAGTCTTCTGATCCTGAGGTAGTTCAAATCCAGTCGTGCACCAATTAGTTTTTCTGAACAAAGATGTATACCTGTGCACTACGCCAGCTCTCAAGCGGTATGGCGATGGCGCTGCACTAGACACTTTTTGCTGCCGAGTACCTACACCATCACAGGGAACCGTAGTTGCTGTGCCCTGTAGCGGTGTTAGATCTAATTTTATCCTATCCTTAGCCTATTGAGAGAAATAAAGAAATACAAATGTTCCAGAATAAGCTCGTAAAAGTTTTAGGGATCCACTATGATTTGTGGAAGGGTAATCGCTCAATTTCAACGTTCACCGCGTGTCATACTTCAACTTTTAATTGGTTTTTGTTGTGAATCTTACTCAAGTAATGCAAAGATATTCAAGAAAAAAAGGAACTTCGTCTAATTCTAACCTTTTTCAGACTGGCGGCGCATCCTAGCATAAAAAACGATTAAATGGATCATTGACTGATTTATTTCTTGGATTTTGAAACAATGTGATTAGGACTAATTAAGAAGATTGAGGCTCGACTATCACTTTTTCTTTGCAGGGTTACCAGGACAATGACACGGCGTGGGACATTTTGACTTCGGCCCCTTGTGTGTGCAGGCCCCCGTTCGACCAGCTGGAGAGAAACCCCCACCTGCCTTACCTCCCCCCTGCGCCTGCATCACCTGCTTCATCTTCGTCATCAAATCGTTTATCTGCGTCGTCAGCTGCCCAACCGTACAACACATTTGCTCCACAGCCTCCAAGCAAGGAAATCCACCTTCACTATTCGTTTTCCCCGGAACATCTCCTGAAGACGGACATGGGGACGGATATCTAGTTGAAGATCCCTGGTTCGTGAACTGTACGTTGGTCCTTGCATCTGCGGTTGGAGGTTGTAGGGGCTGTGGCGGTGGGCCGTTCCACTTTCGACACATTTGACCACATTCAGATAGAGCGGGCATGGGGCGACCTGGTATTATAGGGGGCTCGGGAGGCACAGTATTGCTCGGACAAGATATGTTCACACATTTGGGGGGGTGGTTGGCAGGGCATTGGTCGTTCGTGCAACTGAATACCTCGTCCGTGCGATACTCTTTTGGGAACTTTGTTTTGCAGTCTGGGCATGGACAGGTCACCTTAATAATGCCAGTTTTTATATCTTTGATCCTTCCAGGAGTATAGTTCAGACAGCTGTAGTGCACCCACGATAGACACGCCCCTTGACATTGGAGTCCAGTTTTCTGAGTCACTGGTTGTAAGCACATTTTACAGGCATTCTTCACTTTTTTTCCACATTTTGCCATTTTGATTAGGTGTTTGCTTTTTTCTTAGTGGAATTTTGCATGGTTAGATCTGGGGAGCAAGGCTTATATCCTGAGATTCATTTGCAAGTTGTAAGCATTCTGTATTTGTGGTTTTTGTATAGCAACTTTGACAAGACTTTTGTGACAAGTGACACAGATGACGTGTAAAAGTATTCTTCTGCCAAAGAGAGGCCAAATAGTTCAATAAGAACTCAAAGAAGTTTCGTTACAAAACCCTGAGATTCTTTTGGATCTTCTTTATATTAGTGCATGATCGCCAGTTCCACACAGAGCTTTTTATTTCGGCCGCATTTTACAAATGATCATCTGGATCTGTTCCGATAGGTTGGTGACCGTTTTACACATCTGTTCCATGGTGTTTGCCATGGAATGGTCTACAGACCCCCGCTCGCAGAGCTGGCATTCTGATGAAAAGGATCCACATTGCTGGACTTGAGGCTGGCGACTTCCGCATTCGCAGGGTTGGCTATCGCGTTCTGAAATATTGATGAGGATTTCATCCTACCTGTACCTACTTTCTTTTACTAGCAATATTACTAAAACCTACGCTACGTGCAATATTTTTATTCAACTGGATAGGCAGTTACCAAACCTAGTTCTAAATCGTTAAGGCAAGTAGGTGTTAAACCCAAATTATCTCGCATTGAGAAGTTCAACTCACCCATGTTGCTACTGTTACTTCCACCTGATAGGCAAGAGCATGACCTCGATTGTTTAGCTGCCATATCCCTCCTCGGGGGAGACGGTGGACAAGGGTTAACCAACTTCGGATTCTGAGGCTTTGAACGAATCTTGAAAGCCTTCTGCGTCGTTTGTAAGGGTGGTGTGACTGGAGATGAATTCACGCACTCACAATCTAGCGAAGGCGAGAAAGACCCATCGCTTTTGTTCTTTGGACATTCCAAGGATTCGCATTGTGGTAACTTATTGGCTGGACAATTGGTCTTAGGGCAGGTAATCGGCGGGTTCTTCAGGATCTCCTTAGGCTCTGAGGAGCAATCCGGGCATGGACAGATGATAATGATAAGACCAGCCTTTATGTCCTGGATCTTGCCTGGTGTGAAGCCGAGGCAATTGAAGTGGGCCCATTTCTGGCAAGCCCCTTGGCACTGGATGCCGTTTCGTTTGGTGACGGATTGGAAGCAGATCTTACAGGGGTTCTTTGATCTACCACATCTACTCAGCAAGTAAACGTTTTGGCTTGGCTCATTGCTGTTCATTTTAGTTAATTTCGTTCATTTGGGTTCAGGTTTACGGGAAGTTCCATTGTTCAAGTTGAGCGTTTTGCTAATCTGCTTTTTAAGGTGCAACCTTGCGAGTTTTAGTGGTTCTAGTAATTTTGTTTGGATCAGTGGAATGCATAGACGAAAAACACTACATGATTTGTTCTGAGGGGAAAAATGGAGAAGAAAGCTTCATATTTTCTCAGATTTATTTGCTGTAAAGATTATGCTTGAAGCGGACAAAGTTTTTTTGTGAATGCATTTAGGAGTTTGACAAAAAAAAACTACAGATCAACTACAGATAATGGCGTTTCATGTTGGACAGATAAACTTGGCCCAAGACTTTATCTTTGGCTCAAGATCAGCCTATACTCTAGTCTAGGCTAATCCACAGATCTAGAATTTTGACTGTGGGTTTCCCCCAAGAAGTTTGGTAGCCCAACAGGGAGTTTCCTAAGTCTAAGGTTTCTCCCATCGACTTTGTTTCCCTTCCCCGTACTTTGAAACTCCTTGCTAAATGAGTTTCTTTTCCTATAGGCCCTAAGCGATTTGCTTGTAAAATTTTACCCGGCGTTTATACAATTGCTCTTTAGTCAAAACAACAGAACGAGTTTCAAATATCACATTTATTATCGGTCTGGGTAGGTAGTTGACAATGCATTTAATTGTAATACCTACTTATCCATAATTTGACCGGAAGAGATCACTTCAGCGATATGACCATACAGTTTATCCGATTATTTTATTTTTGCTTGTACAAAAAAAAAAATACCCGTAAATTATAATAATAAATAAATATATTATAGACAATCCACACAACACTATCTTGCTCCAAACTAAGCAGAGCTTGTACTATGGGAACCAGATAGCTGATACACATATACACATTTTTAATTGTAAATACATACTTAGAATACAATATAACACCCAGACAGAGAACAAACATCTGTGTTCACCACACAAAAAATTGTTCTCGGTGGGGAACAAACCCACGACCTACGGCTCAGAAGGCAGCCAACAAATTGGTTTCCGTAAAATAAAGTGACAAATTTACACTGTACCTTGTCATGACAGCTCAGAGTTTACAGTATACTCTGCAATAGAAAACCCACCCTTCGCTTCCTCATTCTATCATCCCCTATTTCATAAATACCGAGACACTTCCTTACTCTCCCTAGCCCCCAACTCATACTGTATTTCCGCAATAGTTTTCCCCTTAGTCTCAGGTACAAAATACATGATAAACAAACACACAGACACACAACACGCACTGAAAAACCAGTAGGTGGCTGCCGGGCCTATGACTAAGATGAGGAGTGGGAAGTACTTGGTGGTGATGAAGAGAAACACCAAGGAAATTAGTGAGGTGATAGGCAAGCCAACGCCTCGAGAGCGGTCGTCGAAAAGCTCTGCGCAGAGTACCCAGTTTATGGAGCCCACACCTGAAAGAAAATAAAACTTTGATTAGAAAATTACCCAAATAAACTTAGAATAAATACAAGTAGGTATTTACAAAATACAATTCAATTCATTTATTCAGTCACAATTAATTAATCGTATTTGAAATATACATACTTAAACTAACACAAAAAAGAAATCTTAAATAAAATGTACCGGTGTACTAAGCCAATACACGAGATACACGAGAAATAGTTGAGCTATCTGTAGACAACAAACGATCTAGAGATAGCTCAACTGATCCAAATTAGTGCCAGAAGAAAGCATGGAAAATTATTTATTGCACACAGACAGCCCATACAGTTCAATTCCTCACAGGGCTGTTATTCACTATTGCCAAACCACGCGTGTTACGTGAACACGATAAGACATCGGCGTGGAATCGCTTAAAATCGTATTCCCTATGCCAAAGTTGTCATTCCATAGCGCGGCACGGTACGATTTGGGCACGGTTAGATCTGTCAAATGAACGCGCTCGATTCTTGCGCGATACGCCACAGATTAGCGTGTTCCTGATAAAGTTAGTATGGCTCGTTTCTCTTGAGCATGTTTTGAGGTTATGTTTGAAAGTTGTTTATCATTGTATCAACAAAGTATCATACAATTATCTACATGGTATAAAATAAAGAAAAACAATGAAAGTAGTGTGGCTTAGCTTTTATAATATTGAAACCATTTTTTTTACAGGATTGTATGAAGATTTCAAACAAATACTTAGTAGAATTAAATTATACACTTGTTTGATTACATCCTTTCTTGTTCGGTGGTAGGAAATTTCACATAGATTGGAAGCAGCTCATTGAGGGCATTAACAACTTCCTCTTCACAGCGACTTTACCTGAAATCAATAAATAAAATAAAAATAAGCCTTTATTTCTCTGACCAAAACAGTTTTGCTTAACCTAACTTATACTAATCCTACTTACTAAATATACTAACTAAGCAAAAGTTTCTATTATGTATGACACCGACGTGGTGGTACTACATAGGTCGGTCGGGTTGTCCTTCGACAAAGGCCTCCTCCAGGGTTTGCCACTTGGCTCGGTCCAGACATGCTCTGCGCCACTCCTTAGGGAGCTCATCCTACCAACGCTTCAACTGCCGCCCTCTGTTGCGTTTTCCATCTCTAGGGTACCAGACTGCAATAATACGTCCATTTACTCCTTCGGGACCTCATTATTGGACGTATGAGGTCCTGAAATCAATATCAACCTTTAAATATTGTAGACAATCTACTCAACACTATCTAGCCCCATACTAAGCAGAGCTTGTACTATGGGAACTAGATAGCTGATATTAATACTTATTTTTTTGTAAATACATAGAATATAATATAACACCCAGACAGAGAACAAACATATTGTGTGTTCACCACACAAATTATATTTGTTCTCGGTAGGTATCGAACCCACGACCTACGGCGCAGAAGGCAGAGCTACTACCAACTGAGCCAGTCAAGTAGGTAGGTACATTCATCCACTTCACCTCAGCAGCCTTAAATGGTGCACTCCACTGCTGAAGGCAGGCATCTAGGTACCTACTACCACTGCTACTAGTACCGTAGTATTCTTATTTTATCGATGCACTTACTTGGTGTTATGCTGGTAAACCTTTGAGGAGTAATTATCCTGCTTGCAAAGATCTCAAGGAGGAAAGGATATACATAATTCTTTGGTAGCCTTGTAGGACCGCAGTATAATATCCATTTTATCTTCGCAGAATAACATCCACTTTATTTTTTGCCTTTTCAAAGTGTAGATCGTGGTTTATTTGGATGAAGGACATTGCTTTAAAATTTCATTCACGCAATCAAAACATACGTTCCGAAACTAGTCAAAGGTGACTGGAATGTCATTTAGTGATATAAATATGTTTGGTTCTAAATTTTCAAATCGCTTTAAAATATTGTAAGCTCAACAATAGATGGATTAGCATGCTTATAATTCAAAATATTTATTGTTTGAGTTGAAAAATTGGAAACAAAAACTAATCCTGCAAATTTATGTAAAAACCGATAATTTTCCGAGTGGATCAGACGCAAGAGTTTGAACGCATCATGTGAAATAAAACGTGGGGCATAGACAACTAGTCTTGTGGCATATAGAATACCATTTTTCGATTCCACACCAAGGCACGATAAGAATCGCGTTGGTGTTTAAATCACGTTGTGACGTCACACGTTTTGGGCACGGAATCTCCAATGTCATAGTGAATAACGTCCCGGTCTGCCTTGTGTTCTGTGGCCGTGGGTTCGATCCCCAACGAGAAATATTTGTGTGATGTGTGAAAAGAACTAGTGAGACGACAAGAAGTGTTTATAAATATTGTGGATAATCCACACAACACTATCTAGCCCCAAATTAAGAAGAGCTTGTACTATGGGAACCAGATAGTAGATATAATATTTATATGCCTTTTTTAGTTGTACTTTACTATAGTTACCTGCACTGTAGCAATAGACGACTAGAACTAGCGATATGAGCGGCAAATAGTTCATGAATCCAGTAATAGGACCCCCAGCTTTGATGAAGAAGAATGTGCCAAGACCGATCTGTGAAAAAAAGAAAAGTAACTTAGTGTATGTATAATTAAATTAAGTTTAAAAAACCTGAGAAGCTTTCATGGACAAACTATTAAACCGATTTTGATTGAAGCTTCAATGAGACCAATCTGGACGTATTACTTTTCAGATAAAAACAGAATTTTTCAAATCGGCTCATAATTTACGAAATATTAATGCGATCACAAACATTTAAAAAAATACAACCAAATAGACTACCTACTCTCTTTTTGAAAGTTGGTTTTAAATAACTAGTAGTAGTAGAGTTCTTTGTGTGTGGCTCGTCCGGGGAAGTACTACCATCATGCCTATTTTTGCCGTGAAGCAGCATTGCTGTGTTTTGGTTTGAAGGGTGTGGGTGCCGGTGGAATTACTGGCACGTGAGGCTAAATATCTGTATGCCTCCAGTTGATGGACGCAGGGCAGTGCATCGTAGGGCACGTTCCTGACGTGCGCGACCTACGAGGCATTGCTTATAGGCGATGGTTACCACTTAACATCAGGTGGGCCATATGCTTGTTCCATCAGCTAGCTACATTAAAAAAAAACTATTTTCTGCCTACCTTCACATTACAGGGTATCATGAAGAAATTAAAAAAAAAACTATTGTATGAAAATACCCTCACCATTCCCACAGCCAATCCAGCCAAAGTGCTGGTCAAAATCGGTTTCCTTCCAAACCTGTCGGTCACCAGCGTCGTGCAAAAGCTAGCCAGCAGCTGTATCATACCTATGATCACCGAACACACTTCTGGTGTAACACTCGCCTCTGTACTTTCTAGAATAGTCTGTAGATAGAACGATACACTATTAAATCCGCTTAGCTGTCCTCCCACAGACAGAAGAATGACCAAAGCGAATGATTTTAGGAAAGTTTTGTTCTTAATAATTTCTTTTGTAGTGGTTTTTGATGATGTGGTTTGGAGAGAGTATTCTTTTAATTCTTCGGCGGCTAGAGTTTCGGAGCCGCGGAGGTAGGTTAGGACTTCTAAAGCTTCGGTGTTGCGGCCTGTAACACAAAAACAAAAAAACATATTTTGAAAATAATCATGCAATCTTTCAATCCAAAGGTCGCTCTTAGCGATAAGACCGCCCACTGTATCTCTAGTTTTTAAAAGTTTTGTTATTTGTACCTAATCTTTCACTTTGGTGTTGGTACAATAAATTTTTATTCTATTTCTATTCTAAGTACTTTATTTTTATTTCTACCTTCTGAGCCGTAGGTCGTGGGTTCGATCCACACCGAGAACAAATATTTGTAAGTGAACGCAGATGTTGTTATCTGTCAGCTAAATGAATTCTAAGTACATATGTATGTATTTACAAAAACCTAATGTATTTAGGTTTATTAGTAGGCAACAAATATTGCACATCGGATAATTTTGGCTTTTTAAAGCGTAGCGTGCGTAAGAAAGAGATAGCTCTCTACGAAAGAAAAGCAAGGCAATAAATAATACACATCGGCTTTTTTGCTTTCATAGAGCGCTATCTCTTTCTGACGCACACTATTCCCTATGAAGCCGAAATTAGCTGATGTGCAATATTTGTTGCCTACTACTATAGTTGATGAGATGGACCAAGTGTGCCACTCAGTGGAAAGGGCCACCAGGCAAAAGGCATAATATAAAACACTCGTTTTATATTATGTTAAAGTAATTACCCTGCCGTAACACAGAGTAATCTAGCACGGAGGGTAAGATCTGTAACTATTAATTACATAACACATTGAGCTACACTGAAACAGCCCTTAGATATACGCAGAGCATTACTGTTGTGCCTAAACAATCTTTAACATGAGGTCTAGTTTTAAGTAGCTTACTGATTAACATATAAGTTTAGCCCTAAGAGTTACAAGAAAGCTGTACTATTTATTAAGGAAATAAATTATGTTTATGTTATGTTAAAAGAAAAGTTGGTAGACCGTATAGCCGGTGGGCTGATTATATAATACAAATTGCTGGGAAAGACTGGATGTCCACAGGAATGGACAGAGAACTGTGGAAGAAGACGGAGGAGGCCTTTACCCAAAAAGGGGTCCACTTCTCATAGATTTAAGAAAACTAACAACTAGGCTAAAAATAAACACTAACACTCAAACTGTAAAACCTAGCTTTAAGAAATTTTGGAAATAAAAGGCTAAATTATTATTACTATAATTACCTTTGGAATACAAGAAGTACGGGCTATGAGGCAGGAACAGCAAGGGCGCAGTAGTAGCTACTATCACCACGGTGTATATCACATTGAGCGCCAGGTAGGGAGTGAAGGGACCTATACACAGCATGGTGACCACGCCTATCGAGCATACTATCTGTAGGATCGTGCCCAGACTGCCTCGGATGTCTTTCTGGAAGAACAATAGGATATACTTAAAATGATAGCCCGCACAGCTCAGTTCAGCCTCATGTGACAGTCATTTCCCCAGGACCTACACCTTTCAAACCGAAACACAGCAATGCTTCAAGCGCAAGCTACACAAGCTTCGGATAACAAGCAGGTAAGTAGTTGACTGTAACGTCAAACCTGTAGGTACCTGCCACGGTCGCGTTAGTGCCGAACAGTCCCTAAGAGTTATATTTTTTTTTTTTGGTAATTACAAAATAGTGGTGTATAAGGAAAAATCTATAGGTACTCACACTAGCAACTTCAGATGCATACATGGGCAGCACAGTGAATACGATGGCATCAGAGACTCCAGCTATCGCCCGTCCCAACAGCAGCATCCAGACATCAGTCGCAAACACGTACAGGAGTCCTGTGGCCACCTTCGGCAGACAGGCGAGGATTATCGTGTGTTTTCGACCGATGCGATCCACTAGTAATACTGCTATGATGTTCGCTGGAAATGAGATATTTTTAATGAAATTTTGAAGTAGTATGTAGGTACTTATGCTAATTCTAATTTGAGTTGGGAGAGTGTATTGTACATTGTCTCACTGCCAACCTCACCCCAGTCAGCCCAACTCCCCATTAATATAAATAAATAAATAATAATGCTGGACAATTCACACAACATTATCTAGCCCCAAGCTAAGCAGAGCTTGTGTTATGGGTGCTAGATAACTGATATACATAATACAATACATTACATGTATAGGTATTTTTTTATTATTATATAGAAAATGACCAGAACACCCGGAACAAATACCTGCAGATCGTACAAATATTTGTTCCAAGGCGGGAATCGAACCCAATTAATCTGTGAAAATCACATTGATTTTAATAGATATTGTTATCATGTTTTGTGAAACAATACTGGAATTAGTTTTCTGGATTTTTATCCGTTAATTTGGTACTTTTGGTGAGTTTTGGAATCTCGTGGTATTTTTACCTCGAATGTTAGTTTAATGGAAGTCTTTAATTGTTTTAGATTTTAAACACGATCTTCATCGTTTCTTCATCATGCCGCCCTGGTTCATAAAGGGACATTTATAAGAAAAATAGCGGTATGTATTTTGACAAATTCCTTAACAAAAGCACACGTTCGTTTCTTATTTGGATAAATTGGTAATTATTCTTTGTTCTCTTTGTTCTAGCTCTTCGGCGCTATTTTTATATTTTTTAAACAAAGCATTTTTTTAATAGTCTATTTTTTAAAAAACTATTTTTATATTTTTTTAAAGCTATTTTTTAATAGTCTATTTTAAAAAAAAACTATTTTTTAAAACTATTTTTCTAGTTTTCAAATTTATCCTTGGAACATAAATTTATAGAAATGACCACGCGTTGGAGCTGAGTCATATTAGTCCCCTTTTTACATTCATTCACCCTTCATTTTGACCCCTTGCTGAACACTACGGAGGAGCCAAGCTGGTTCGCAACCGGAGTCCCCTACCGGACCACTCACCTCGGCCTCCATGGTTTTACTATAGGGACGATTCGTATTAGGCTTATGGGTTTGTAAAGCTCAAACCAACAGGTATTTCAAACAGTTCTTTATTTTTAATTTAAACATTCATTCGATGCAGTAACAACAGCGTACAACTTTTAGGCTAAGTAGTAAACTCTAGATAAAATAATTATAATTAAGAAGTAACATTTGGATATAAACTTAAATTTACAACTATCAAGATTCCACGGACATAACAAAAGTTTAGAATAAACCCCATCTTTCCCAAATTTTACAGTGTTCTATTTTATCCCCCTTTCCTTAGATTAAAGGTCTAGTGACGCGTCTGACTCTCTCTCTATCCAGGTAAATTTATTTTTCTATTAGTAGTAGGCTATCTGGCGCCCGAATATTTTTGTTCTTTGTATTTTTTTAGTGATAGCCCTACATTTGATTATTTTATTACAAATTGGCTCCCACATCGGAGACCTTACACATTCTTCATTATTACATTACAAATTGTCGCACAGCGAACAGGGACTTGAAGTGGTTTCTTGAGGTTTTACTGTCTGTTACTGCATCTTACTTTTTTGTAAACTTTATTACAACATTTACAGTTTTTTGGTGAATTTGTAAAAACCAATTTTTGATATATTTGGTAATATTTCTTTAGAAACTTTTTAGTGCAATTATTATTATAATTTGATAACTTTGTTTATACATTTGTGCCTTTTTGCGCAATGTTATTTCTCTAACAGAACTACTATAACTCAGGTTATTTATCCGTTTATGTGTACTTTTCTACAGTGAACTTTATGAATTTGTTATACATTACCCGCTTGATGTTAATGATTTAGACAAAGCTGTCTAAATATTCTTGTATCACCATACAAAAATAAGGATAATTGTTTACGGATGTTTTAAGTGAACCTTTATTGTATTCTTAAGGTATCTTTAAGAAATGTTCCTTTACATTTCTATAGGTTAATATTAGTTATAACTTTATTGTGAGTGGTTATTGCATCTTTTGAATAATTTAACTTTAAACAACTTAACTTAAATAATTTAAAACTTAAATAACAAATAAACTTTCACACTTTAAATATTTAAAAAATTTTGACTTAACTTTTACATTGAAATATTCTACAACATTTTGATTTTGGAGTTTTTGTCTGTGAGTTATCATGGATAAAGCGGTTCAGTTTCCATCTACTTCTGTGGATAGTCACACCACATTGGGTTCGATAGTTAATAAGCCCGCACCGATTTCTGTGGAGCTTCCATTGAACATGGAGAGTGTAGGAATGACGGGGTTCCCAGATCCTTTCTTGAATACTGATTTGCCTGCTCATAGTTCTACTGCTGCTGGTCAAAGCTTACCATCTTTTAATGCGATGAATGATTTTGTTCGAAAAAATTTGCCTGCTTCAAGTAATAAGTTGCCCGACTTGAAGAGAAGCCGGATTATTTTTGAAGGGAAAACTTGTGTTCGTGAGTTTATTACCCAGGTTGAGGAATACTTTTTGTACAAAAACTTCGATGAGTCTTTGTTGGTTGGTTCATTTTCGGATTTACTTTCTGGTTCTGCCGCCAAGTGGTTCCGTACCATTCGATTTAATATAGCTTCTTGGTCTGAGCTTAAGGTTGCGTTGCTCAAGCATTTTGATAAGCTTGAATTCGATTACTTTTTGGAGTATGAACTTCGTACTCGAAAACAAAAACTTAGTGAGTCGCTTCCGGACTTCATTACTGAACTTATGGATATGGCTAGTCGTCTTGCTACCCCTATTTCGGAGTCTGTGGTCATTACCATTGCTAAGCACAACATGCTGTCGATCTATACACCTTATGTGGTAGGTAGACATATTTCTTCATTAGATTGTTTTATGAATTTAGGAAAAGAATTAGAGATTTTTGTTAATAGGAAGTCTATTAAGGAACAGTTTAAGCCTTTCAAGGTGGAGAAGATTCAGTCTAGTGCTGTTAAAACTGAAAACCCCCTTTGCTTGAAGTGTCAGTCTCCTGGACATACCTACAAAGATTGTACCACCATTCCTGGTATGGTTTGTTTTAAATGCAAAAAATTGGGTGTTATCACAAAGTTTTGCGATGTGTGCAATTCGGAAAAGAAAAACTCTTCGGAGTCAAAAAACTGATTAGGCATCATCGAGTACCAGTTTCTGAGCAAACTTCGGCTGACTCGATGAAGAAAATTGTTAGTCACAGTCTTAAACCGGATGATACCATTATTAAAAAAGAATTTTCTGATTGGTTAAAATATTTAAAAACTTTTTTTGGCGTTTATAAGGCTTCACCTGTACTTTTTGTTAAGAATAACGATTCAAGACCTTTTTTACAATTTTCTATTGGTAATCAAAAATTTTCAGGATTATTAGATAGTGGTGCTAATACTTGCGTTCTTGGTGCGAATGCTCACAAGCGATTTTTGGAATTGGGTTATGAGATGGAACATATTATACCTCAGTCTGTTCACGATTCTGCTTATACTGCGGACGGATCTGCTCAGAGAGTTATAGGTGCTATTAATCTTCCAGTTACTTGCGATAATGTTACAAAAATTGTTAAATTCATGGTTATACCTTTATTCGATTATGAGTTTATTTTAGGATTTGACTTTTGGATAAAATTTGACCTTGCTAAAGATTTATGGAAAAATATAGTTTTTGTTGATGATTATAATAAAATTCAAACTTGTTCAGTTACTTCAGCTGTTGAATTAGCTCCTTTTGAGAAACAACAACTTGATAAAACAATTTCACTTTTTGAAGATATTTCATATGAAAAGAAAGGTTTAGGTCTTACTCACCTGATCCAACATAAAATTAATGTTACTGGAGAACCGTTTAAACAAAGATATTGGCCGTTAAGTCCTGCTAAACAAAAGGAACTTTTTGATGAAGTGGAAGTTTTACTTAAGGAAAATATTATTCAACCTTCTAAATCTCCTTGGAGTTCACCTGTTTTGGCTGTTGAGAAGAAAGATGGTAGTACACGATTATGTTTAGATTCACGTCGTTTAAATTCAATTACGATTAGAGATTCTTATCCTCTTCCGTATCCTTCTAAGATACTGGATAGTTTGCGAGGAGCTCGGTTCATTACAACTATTGATCTTTCTAAAGCTTTTCTTCAGATAGCGCTGGAAGAATCCTCGCGTGAAAAGTGTGCCTTCGTAGTGCCCGGAAAAGGATTATTTGAATTTGTTAGGATGCCTTACGGATTAACTAACGCCCCCGCTGAATTACAGAGGCTGGTGGATAAATTATTTGGATTTGAATTTGAAAATGTATTGTTTTGTTACTTAGATGACTTAATTTTGGTTACTGATAACTTCAAAGATCACATAGAATATTTAAATAAAATTTATAAAACTCTTAAAGATGCTGGTTTAACAGTTAATTTAAAGAAATGTGCCTTCTGCAAAGAAAAACTTCGTTATCTTGGTTATATTGTTGATAGTAAAGGTTTACATACCGATCCTTCTAAATTAGATACCATTGAGAATTTTCCTCGCCCTGAAACTGTTAAAGAACTTAGAAGTTTTCTTGGTTTATGTTCATATTATCGTAGATTCATTGATAGATTTGCTGATATTGCTTCTCCTCTTACTAAATTGACGGCTGGTAGCAAGAATTCTAAAAGATCTCTTATTTGGAATGATGAAGCGGAAATTGCTTTTCTTAGATTAAAACATGTTTTAGTTACCTCACCCGTTTTACAATGCCCTAATTTTGAAAAACCATTCTTTTTACATTGCGACGCTAGTTCTGTTGGAATTGGTAGTGTTTTGAGTCAGGAAGGCGCGGATGGTAATCAACATCCGATTGCATTTTATTCCCGTTCATTGAACAAATGCGAACGTAATTACAGTACCACGGAACGTGAATTGTTAGCGATTTTAGATTCAATAGAACATTTTAGACCTTACGTTGAAGGAATGGAATTTACAGTAATTACTGATCATGCTAGTTTACAATGGTTATTAAAATTGAATAATCCAAGCGGACGTTTAGCACGTTGGGCTGCTAGAATTTCTCAATTTACATTTAATGTTGTTCATAAAAAAGGTTCCTTAAGTTCCTGATGCATTGTCAAGAATTGAAGTCACATCATTATTAATTGCCCCCATTCAAATCGTTTCCCCCGATGAAGATATTGAAGATTCTTGGTATAAAAAAGTGTTCATTAATTGTCAAAAATTTCCTACTAGATATAAAAATTTTAGAGTCGAAAGTAATGTTTTGTATAAGTTTTGTAAAAGTAAATTTAATCCCAATAGTCGTTTGAATTGGAAAATAGTTATTCCTAAGGAAAATATAATTGATACTATTAGATCTAATCATGATGATATTAATTCAGGTCATCTTGGAATTCATAAAACTTTAAAGAAATTAAAACAACACTATTTTTGGAATGGAATGTTTAATGATATTCAAAATTATATTAAATCTTGTGATATTTGTAAAGCGTATAAGCATAGTACGTCCCCCCCTTTTGGTATTATGGTTAATCCTAAAAAAGTAGATCATCCCATGGTCATGCTTTCTGCAGACATAATAGGAATTTTGCCTAAAAGTTATTCTGGTCATAAGTATATACTTTCAGTAGTTGATGTTTTCACTAAATTTTGCTGGATTTTTCCTTTGGTTAAGGCTACGACCTTATCAATTTGTAGATTATTTGAAAAAGAAATATTTCTTAAATTTGGCTGTCCTAAAATCTTAGTTTGTGATAATGGAACTCAATTTACTTCTAAATATTTTGTAGAATTTATGAAAAGTTACAATATTGTTAAAATCTTTTATAATACATTGTATACCCCTCAGAATAATCCTGTGGAACGGTATAATAAAACGGTAGAAACTTGTATCTCATGTTTTGTTAGAGATGATCAACGCACTTGGTCAAAATTTTTACCTCATGTTCAATTAGCTTTAAATAACAGTGTTAGTCTTGCCACTGATTTTACACCTAATTTTCTCATGTTTGGAAGAGAACTCATTTTTGATGCCTCTTTACATCGTTTTAGTAATTCTTTAGAAAATTTGTCACAAGTTGAGATGGGAGAAAGGAATTCTTTTGCTTATTCTCTTAAGTCACTTGGTGATGTTTATGTTAAAGTTCAAGCTCATTTATTAAAAGCTTATAAGCGTAATGCGCGTTATTATAATATAGGGAGGAAAGCCATTTCTTTTGCTGTTGGTGATATTGTTTGGAGAAGGAGTTTTGTTCAATCTAGTGCCCCGGCATATTTTTCGGCTAAGTTTGCACCTAAGTTTGTTAAATGTGAAATTATTGATAAAGTTTCTGATAACGTCTATATTTTGAAAGATTTAAGTAAAAATACTTCCGGTCGTTACCATGTTAAAGATATTATAAAATACTAATTTTTGGATTTACACTTTAAACTTGAGTTTGATAACGTTAGGAGTTAGGCCTCTGTATGAGAAGAATGAGAATTGATGTATGAAAGGTTAGTGTGATTAAGGCCTTGTATGATGATGTAGTGTATGGTTAACTTCGACAACATTAAATTTTGAGATTTTAAAGTTCTAAATTAAAGCTTAGGTAATTTTGTTTCACCACATTCATTTTTCCAACATCAAAAGATCTTATGTACATTTGTAAATTTGTTTAGAGGATATTTTGTCCTTGAATTTGTTTTGTTTTGTGTTGTTTATACAACTTAGTTATATTTGTTTGATTAGAACGTTTCGTGTTGTTCTCACAACCTAAATGTTTATGTTTTTTTGGGTATTTTTGTGTTGTTCATAGTTTAGTTTCCCGGATTTGACAACAATTGGTACCACCCTGATTTGACATTCACGTATTGGGATTTTTTCTGCCTTTTGGTGCGGACCCCTAAAGTGATAATTTGATTTGTTAGATAGTCCTCGGATCTTCCTCCGGTTCTATAGTTTGGTTTGTTTAGATAGTTCTTGGACCTTCATCCAGTTCTATAATTTGATTTGTATTATTGTGCCTGGTAAGTTGGTGGAGATATGCCAATCACAATATGCAAATATTTTGTTTCCTTAGTTCTCGGATTTTCCTCCGGTTCTATGTTTTTTGTTCTGTTGTGCCTGGTAAGTTGGTGGAGTTATGCCAATCACAATAGACAAATTTTACACGTTTTTGGTAGGATGTCTGTGTTCGGAAATTTTGGTAGGGTTACGCCGATCACAGTACATTTCTCATTTTTTCCACACACTTTTGGTGTTGTGATTTTTGAACTTGCACAGCCTTTGCTGTGAGGGTTTCCTCGTTTTAGCGAGTGGAGAAGTTAGGAGTTTTAAGAGTCGGTGACGAAGGTGTCCAACCGCACTTTAAAAGGAGGAGTTTGAGTCGGTGACGAAGGAGTCCAACCGCACTTTAAAAAGGAGTTTAGGAATTTATGAGTCGGCGACGAAGGTGTCCAACCGCACTTTAAAGTAGATTATAGAGTTTATAGTTATAGTATTGTTTTAAGAAAATCTATCATTTTCTTTTGTTCTTTTGCTTTGTTGTTTGAATGATTCCTAGAGTCTTAAGATTCTAGTCGGATTTCTACAGCAAAAAGCCTAAGATTGTTTTCTTGGTTTGTTCAATTTTGTATTATTAGCATATTTTTGGTAGAGTCTTTAGAATATTTTTGGTAGAGTCTTTAGCATATTTTTGGTAGAGTCTTTAGAACATTTTTGGTAGAGTCTTTAGCATATTTTTGGTAGAGTCTTTAGAATATTTTTGGTAGAGTCTTTAGCATATTTTTGGTAGAGTCTTTAGAACATTTTTGGTAGAGTCTTTAGAATATTTTTGGTAGAGTCTTTAGCATATTTTTGGTAGAGTCTTTAGAACATTTTTGGTAGAGTCTTTAGCATATTTTTGGTAGAGTCTTTAGAACATTTTTGGTAGAGTCTTTAGAATATTTTTGGTAGAGTTTCAATTAAATAAAATTGAAAATATTTTGAACGTTTTGGATTTGTTTTGTTAGTAAGCTACTCTTTGTTTTGATGCTTTTCTTATGTTTTGGCATAAAAGAAAGTAGTCTTTCTTTTATTTTTTTGGGATAGTATGTAATGTAACGAGTCGTTTTCGCCGTTACAGGTGTTGATAAATTTTGTTCAAGAAATTAGTAATATTTCGTTTGTTTACGTTTCGTAAAGTAGGATTCAATGCCTTTATTCTTCTTCTTTGGAATATTAGCTTCGTGTCTGTCATAATACAGTAATGACAGTGACAGCTGACACTAAAAGGAAGCAGCGCTGTTCAGTTGACAGATTCGAAAGGATTTTTTTGGCTTGATGTAAATCAAGGAGAAGAAGCTTTTGCTTTTCCTCTCGCCCGTGGACAAGATGTCACACGTAAAACATTTTGTTATTTAAAAATTATTAATCTGTGAAAATCACATTGATTTTAATAGATATTGTTATCATGTTTTGTGAAACAATACTGGAATTAGTTTTCTGGATTTTTATCCGTTAATTTGGTACTTTTGGTGAGTTTTGAGTTTTGGAATCTCGTGGTATTTTTACCTCGAATGTTAGTTTAATGGAAGTCTTTAATTGTTTTAGATTTTAAACACGATCTTCATCGTTTCTTCATCATGCCGCCCTGGTTCATAAAGGGACATTTATAAGAAAAATAGCGGTATGTATTTTGACAAATTCCTTAACAAAAGCACACGTTCGTTTCTTATTTGGATAAATTGGTAATTATTCTTTGTTCTCTTTGTTCTAGCTCTTCGGCGCTATTTTTATATTTTTTAAACAAAGCATTTTTTTAATAGTCTATTTTTTAAAAAACTATTTTTATATTTTTTTAAAGCTATTTTTTAATAGTCTATTTTTAAAAAAAACTATTTTTTAAAACTATTTTTCTAGTTTTCAAATTTATCCTTGGAACATAAATTTATAGAAATGACCACGCGTTGGAGCTGAGTCATATTAGTCCCCTTTTTACATTCATTCACCCTTCATTTTGACCCCTTGCTGAACACTACGGAGGAGCCAAGCTGGTTCGCAACCGGAGTCCCCTACCGGACCACTCACCTCGGCCTCCATGGTTTTACTATAGGGACGATTCGTATTAGGCTTATGGGTTTGTAAAGCTCAAACCAACAGGTATTTCAAACAGTTCTTTATTTTTAATTTAAACATTCATTCGATGCAGTAACAACAGCGTACAACTTTTAGGCTAAGTAGTAAACTCTAGATAAAATAATTATAATTAAGAAGTAACATTTGGATATAAACTTAAATTTACAACTATCAAGATTCCACGGACATAACAAAAGTTTAGAATAAACCCCATCTTTCCCAAATTTTACAGTGTTCTATTTTATCCCCCTTTCCTTAGATTAAAGGTCTAGTGACGCGTCTGACTCTCTCTCTATCCAGGTAAATTTATTTTTCTATTAGTAGTAGGCTATCTGGCGCCCGAATATTTTTGTTCTTTGTATTTTTTTAGTGATAGCCCTACATTTGATTATTTTATTACAAATTGGCTCCCACATCGGAGACCTTACACATTCTTCATTATTACATCACAGTAGGACCTTGGGTTGGTGACACAGATGTGGATGTGGAGGGACAAGACTCAATCAGTTCCCTGTGCCGTGTCTTAGACCTCGCTTTTTCTGTTGTGGAGCAGTGCAGTACTACATGATCCACAGTTTCTTTTTTATACCTTACTGGAACTGTCACTTAGACTCACCTAGCTTAAAGACGTTTTAAAGTGATCCTTATGATACAACCGAATAAACGTGATAAAACAGAATAGCCAAAGCTTTCGTGGTCTTCTTGTAAGTACCTACCCGTGGTGAGGTGAGTGTCTTTCCAAGGTCCGAACCCCAGCTTCAGCGGTCAACAATGATAATTCATGATAAGATTTATACAAAGCCTTGTACTGATGACACATGAAGTTATTTCTGCCGAGTACTCGGAGTGGTAATTTTCGTTCATACAAAGTAGGTACCTACCTAGTTATAGCAGTGTCATTGTAGTGGAAATTGTCCGCTTCCTTATTATCAAGTTGCTGGTTGGCTGCCCACTTGGGATATGTAGGTCTATGGTTTAGCAATGGACCTTTTTAGTTGGACCTTTGTACTTTTACTTACCAACCTACCAATAGTAGCAAGAAAGTCAAGAGAGTAACCAGACAAAATGAACCCTGTTTATTGATTTTATAGTGTTTACTACACTTAAGGAAATCACAAAGATTTTTATAATGTCCCAAAAGTTAAGAGCCGAGCGGGATTTGAACCCGCGACCTTCCCCTCGGTACGGGGCTGCGCTGACCACTGCGCCATCGGATCCTAATCACACTCGACGAATAACTCTTAGGGACTGTTCGGCACTAACGCGACCGTGGCTCCATCTACAGTTTTGACGTTATAGTCAATTAACCTGCTCGATAACCGAAGTTGCATTCAGTTGAATCGACGAGAGATGTCGCCTTGCGTTTTTCATAACTGTTTATTGATTTTATAGTGTTTACTACACTTAAGGAAATCACAAAGATTTTTATAATGTCCCAAAAGTTAAGAGCCGAGCGGGATTTGAACCCGCGACCTTCCCCTCGGTACGGGGCTGCGCTGACCACTGCGCCATCGGATCCTAATCACACTCGACGAATAACTCTTAGGGACTGTTCGGCACTAACGCGACCGTGGCTCCATCTACAGTTTTGACGTTATAGTCAATTAACCTGCTCGATAACCGAAGTTGCATTCAGTTGAATCGACGAGAGATGTCGCCTTGCGTTTTTCATAACTGTTTATTGATTTTATAGTGTTTACTACACTTAAGGAAATCACAAAGATTTTTATAATGTCCCAAAAGTTAAGAGCCGAGCGGGATTTGAACCCGCGACCTTCCCCTCGGTACGGGGCTGCGCTGACCACTGCGCCATCGGATCCTAATCACACTCGACGAATAACTCTTAGGGACTGTTCGGCACTAACGCGACCGTGGCTCCATCTACAGTTTTGACGTTATAGTCAATTAACCTGCTCGATAACCGAAGTTGCATTCAGTTGAATCGACGAGAGATGTCGCCTTGCGTTTTTCATAACTGTTTATTGATTTTATAGTGTTTACTACACTTAAGGAAATCACAAAGATTTTTATAATGTCCCAAAAGTTAAGAGCCGAGCGGGATTTGAACCCGCGACCTTCCCCTCGGTACGGGGCTGCGCTGACCACTGCGCCATCGGATCCTAATCACACTCGACGAATAACTCTTAGGGACTGTTCGGCACTAACGCGACCGTGGCTCCATCTACAGTTTTGACGTTATAGTCAATTAACCTGCTCGATAACCGAAGTTGCATTCAGTTGAATCGACGAGAGATGTCGCCTTGCGTTTTTCATAACTGTTTATTGATTTTATAGTGTTTACTACACTTAAGGAAATCACAAAGATTTTTATAATGTCCCAAAAGTTAAGAGCCGAGCGGGATTTGAACCCGCGACCTTCCCCTCGGTACGGGGCTGCGCTGACCACTGCGCCATCGGATCCTAATCACACTCGACGAATAACTCTTAGGGACTGTTCGGCACTAACGCGACCGTGGCTCCATCTACAGTTTTGACGTTATAGTCAATTAACCTGCTCGATAACCGAAGTTGCATTCAGTTGAATCGACGAGAGATGTCGCCTTGCGTTTTTCATAACTGTTTATTGATTTTATAGTGTTTACTACACTTAAGGAAATCACAAAGATTTTTATAATGTCCCAAAAGTTAAGAGCCGAGCGGGATTTGAACCCGCGACCTTCCCCTCGGTACGGGGCTGCGCTGACCACTGCGCCATCGGATCCTAATCACACTCGACGAATAACTCTTAGGGACTGTTCGGCACTAACGCGACCGTGGCTCCATCTACAGTTTTGACGTTATAGTCAATTAACCTGCTCGATAACCGAAGTTGCATTCAGTTGAATCGACGAGAGATGTCGCCTTGCGTTTTTCATAACACTATAAATAAAACTATAAACACTATAAAATCAATAAACAGTTATGAAAAACGCAAGGCGACATCTCTCGTCGATTCAACTGAATGCAACTTCGGTTATCGAGCAGGTTAATTGACTATAACGTCAAAACTGTAGATGGAGCCACGGTCGCGTTAGTGCCGAACAGTCCCTAAGAGTTATTCGTCGAGTGTGATTAGGATCCGATGGCGCAGTGGTCAGCGCAGCCCCGTACCGAGGGGAAGGTCGCGAGTAGTATGTTTTTGAGAGTTCAAATACACAAAACTCGCTTGCGCTCGTGTTGTGTATTTGAACTCTCAAAAACATCATAATATTCGTACCCTATTGAGCGTTCAAACACACAGAACTTGCACCCATTCGTAGGTACCCTATTGAGCGTTCAAACACACAAAACTCGCACCCTGACCCAATGTGAGAGTTTCGTTCGTATGCAACCCACCGCTCCTCAACAATATGCGCCCGTCAAAACACGCACGAATTTGTGATTTTTAGTTTATAAAAATTAATCAATTCTTTCGTTTTTTGTAATTAAAACGGTCATTAATTTTATGGTGTAAATTTATGGTGTAGACCAAAAAAATAAACAAGAAGTTGGGAACAAGAGTTGCAAATTTATATCTCTTTTTTTGTTTCCATTCGTGATTTTTTTATTGAGTAAATAAGACGATTACGAAGATTTGCTTCTTGCAAATAAATATTTCATTTCATTTCATATTTCATTTCATTTCGATAACAAAATATTAAAATCGGGCTAAAAAAAAAAAAAAATACGGCCTGTTAGAGGTTCATGCTGTTTTTTCAGTTTTACACACTGAAAAGATGCCCAGTAGGAGCTCAGCTGTGAGATACTGGATAAGATTATTTTAATACTGCATACCCACCGTTATTTCAGTCAACAATTATTATACTTTCATCGCATAAATTTCATAAATGGTAAAATATTTTTTTATGAAAATCAAGGTAAGACTCAAGTCCGAACATTATGTGATACCAAACAAATATTGATTTATCTTAGTAAATTAGACACTCACCTTATTTTCCACTAGTATTCATAATAATATCACAGAACTACTTTCACACTGGAATATTTTCATTTTAAATTAGAACGCAATACCTACGTGATGCACCAAGTACAAACTTGTTTCCATGCATCATTTGATCGCACTGGTAGTCGTGTTTCAATTTCGAGAATGCAAAGTGCGAAAATGCAAGTTAGTGCATGTTTATGTTGCAGTCAAACTAGAGTCTGTTTTTGTGGTTTGTTTGTTTGACTAAAGGCTGATATTAAAATGGTTAGGTACCAACATATGTTAGTAGCTATAATAACACCTAAGTCTAACACAACATAACTTAGGTAGGTATCGTACTAGAGATAATTACAGCATTAAATTAATTACATATACAATATGCAGGAAAATGTAGGTAAGTAGGTGCCTACTTCAGAATAAATGGTCTACCTTTATCCCACTATATTAAGTAAGGCGGGGTCAGCACCATGCATTAAAATTTTAGGTAAAAGTAAAACTTAAAATCATCACAATCGGTTCATAGACGACGAAGTTATCCGCAAACACACATAAAAAACATATTGAATTGAGAAACCTCCTCCTTTTCGAAGTCGGTTAAAAATGAGTCTAGGTTGCTTCGCTAAATATTTAAGTTGTTAAAAATATTACTTTGACTACAACATGTAAGTCCAGCATGCGTCACCACTTTCTGGATGAACCCTACACGCTTGTACAAATACAAGGTGAAACATTTTGTATGCTTGTTTCATAAGTTTTTTTATCATTCATTGACACCACTTTGGATGGGTTATATTTGATTAACTCGACGGGGTATATTATATAAACTTTAAAAATTTGATATTTTCGATACTGCGTTTATTATATTTGTAAGTAGTGTTAGCCGGTTTCGGGAATAGGACATCCCTACTGTGAGACCAGGCGACGAGACACAACATCACTATACGGGACAGGAAAATATTGCGACGTAATGCGGAGATGATTGGTTTTCCGTGTAATAAAGTTAAAAAGCTATATTCAATGAAGAATTTTCGCCGTAACAGTAGCCAGAGATGTAAGTACATCGACTTTAATAAAATTTCACTGCTGCACAAAATAATCCTATTTGATGCGCATTTTATGTTTTTGGTGGTAGATACTCAACTGCAATGCACGAGCTGTTAGGTTCTGTTTAAGTTTTCAGGCGTTTTTTTACACCCTGTATTTACCAAGAATTAAGGATCAAATTATGTTTGCGCATCATAAAATTTGCTCTTTATATTTAGATAAACAATTTCTCTACATTCCTTATGAACAAGTAAATAAGGTTGAAAATGGTGTGGCTAATCGAAGATCGAAGATAATCGGATCAAATGTGATAAGCACCCGTAAGTATCTATGCAGGAATCATGCTAACCTATAGGTAATAGTCAAACATACGGTTCGAATTGGCGTAATTTTTTTAAATACTTAGTTGATATCGTACAAATTATTATTTGCTGACACGTTAAATATTTTAGTATAAAATTGTGACAATATTTTCAAACGTCACAGTCTTCATTCGATTTTGCGCTCGGGCTACTACGTCATCATAACGCGTCCATCAATATCACCGCTGCTGCCAGTTCCGCTGCCAGTGTAGCTGTCAAAAATCTCTGGTGCCTGTGCCGCTGCTTGAAGACTCTGCTCGAAGACTCTGCTGCCACTGCTGCTCACTGCTGCTGCTGCTGCTTGGATCTGGTCCAAGCTATCATCTCGCCTCCTCATCCTTGAAAACAAAGAAATGTAAGTAAGTGATTTATCATGCTGCATACACGCTCGTTATAAAAATTCTGACTTACAAGATTTTTTGCACCTACCAAAGGTGATCACCGAGTGGGATCGGAAATCCGAGTTGTATTTGAACCCACGACCTCCCCCTTGACACGAGGATGAACCAAATACACGATCTTGATTTGCGTTTTAACTACAATATTTTTTTTTATTAATTTCAGGTCGGACTCAGAGTACGATACCGAAGTACTACCGGAGCCGGTGACAAAGAAGCCGAAAGCTGCCAAGTCAGCTGCGAAGCGCACGAAGGTGGCGCCGGTGACCAACGCAGCTGCTCTCGCACGCCCTCCTCTTGCAGTGCCCACAACTTCTTCGGACGAAGGCCAATATCAATGGTATGTATTATAGCCCTTTCTATGACCATGATGGTTGGAGTATCGTTAGTAGTGTGCACTGTGTGCAGTACTAGGTAAAAAGACTCTGCCGAAATTTCGAAGCAAAAACACATAGCCTAAATTTTGGTAAAAAAAGACTTAGAATTTTTTTAACAAATAAATCTTTTTTACACATTGAAAACCTCAAGCCTTAAAAAAATTGTATAAAATATTTTTTTCTTAATGTTTTTTTACACATTTGACTCTGCCGAAATTTTGAAGCAAAAACACTTAGCCAAAATTTTGATAAGAAAACCCTTTGTACAAATTTTTTTTTTTTTTCATAATGTTTTTTTTTATGGTGATATCAAGTCAGTTTGTAAATAAAAAAAATGCGGTTTCGTAATATTTGCGGATACTTAACTTGTCCTTAAAAAATGTGTTATTGCTTCGAAATTTCGGCAGTCTTTTTTTACCTTTACACACTGTTATGTATACTCTGACCGTGATATGAATTATTTTATGGTGTCGCAAAGTTAAAAGCCGAGCGGGATTTGAACTCGCGACGTTCCCTTTGATACGTATCAGGGCTGCTGCGCTGACCGCAGCGCCATGCGCTACCAGCTAATCATACTCGAACGAATAGCTGACTAACTAATACGGCACTAATGGAACCGTGTTTCATAAACACAACAAATTGATAAAACGTGTAAAAATGTTACCTTCATGATTTAAATTTTGTTAACATAGCGTTGACAAAACGGTTCTTTAGTAATTCAGTAGATCAATATTTTTTTTTTCTTTGTAGCGCAAGAAAACGCAAGAGCGGTGACATATTCGGTCTTCTTCGATCAGAGGACCAAGCCAGTACATCAACGGCACCAAGTCGTGCAATCACCACATCCTCATTCACGACGAGGGTCTCTGGAGGGCAGAGCCGGCGCACCGTGTCAATCACCGAGGGCGACTTCTTCGTCGAGGTCAAATTGTACAATTTGACCGATGTCCAGAACACGGCTCCCGAAGAGCGGTATAAAAAGGCTTTATCTTCCATCAAATTGCGCTTAAATGAAAACTGCAAGCAGTGGGATGCCTTGCAGGAGTTTTTAATGACTACGTTTAAGTTGTTTAAAAACGCTAACCCCACAAAATTTTCCGATAGGATCAATTTTAAATAAAATAAACGTATTCAATTAATTGATTTACTTAAATTAATCGATGAATTTTTAGTTTTGCTAATATAGATAGACAGATAATATGTATCACCCAGACAAAACAAGTCGTAACAAGTAGGTACTTGTCTAGAGTTTTTTTTTTTTTTTTTTATAGAAGTTCAGATAAATAAATTACTATTCTAGGAAGGAAAACCGATTAATTTTATTTTGCTAGAGAGTGCTTAGAAAAATAAAAACAAATTTCGGGTTGATAAGAAAGAGTTTCGCTTGGCAAAATGCCTTTCTGTTCAGGCTGCAACATATCTGTTAACGGTAGGTATTGGATAGGACATTTGCGTAGTAATGCACACAAACGAACTAATTCGAGCCAGCCACATATTGATGGTGTTGAAATTGTAGCTACGGCATTTCAGAGTAGAATCAATACCTTTAGGATAGTAGCGCTCGATACAAATGAACACTCTATAGACGTATTTTTAGAGTCTATGCGAAACAAAGTGAACCAAGTTTTAGATGAATGCTTAAAAAAACATGTTTGCATTAAAGTAAACTTTGAACTCTTTTCAAACTTTTTACTACTGAAAAATAACGAGCAGGAAATCAAATCGTTTTCTACAAAAAATATTCCCATTTATAGAAATTATAACTTTGAATCTCTGTTTATATCAGTAGTACACACATTACGCACAAAAATCGATCAGTTTGAAGAGCAAGATTCGGGTTGGACTTTTCTTAATTGCATGCATATTGAAATCAATGTCAATAAATATCAACCACTTCGAGGCTCCACGTACATAAAACTCCCAGAGTTCATCAGAAAAAAGAAAGCGTGCTTGAATATTCACAACAGTGATGAATATTGTTTTCTATGGAGTGTGGTTGCAGCCCTCTATCCCGCAAAAAGCCACCATGAACAAGTATCGTCTTACGTACATTTTAGCGAGGTATTAAATACAGAAAACATGTCATTTCCGGTAACATTTTCCGATGTAAAAATATTTGAAGAAAATAACCCAAATTTAAGTTTTATTATTTTTGGGTTGAAAAATAACAAAACGGTTATAGGCCCTCTTTATAAATCAGAGAGTCATGAAAATAAAAAAATAATTCACTTGCTTTGGTTAGAAAATAATACGACATCGCACTATTGTCTTATTAAAAACTTATCGAGGCTGGTAAGACGTCAAATAACGAGACATAATGGGAGAGTATACTTTTGTGATACGTGTTTGCTGTTTTTCAATACGGTTGAAGATGTCGAAAATCATACTTGCAACGGTATCGTAACCGTGCTACCAGAAAAAGGGTCAGTAATTAAATTCAAACACTTTGAGCGGAAACAGGATATTCCCTTTGTAATTTATGCAGATTTTGAAACTATGCTGGAACGTGTTTGCGAAAGGAAATCGCAAGGTACTCATACGCACACCACACAAAAGCACGTGCCGGTTGCGTATGCGTACAAAGTCGTTAGTTCTGTTGATCCTTCTTACAACAAATTTGTGTCATATCGCGGACTCGATTGTGTTGACAACTTTATCTCTTCTCTTTATAAAGATACTCGAGATATCCATGCTGTACTATCACAAAATGTTCCAATGCTTTTCAATGCAGAAAATGCATTCGATTTTGAGAACACAATTCGATGTCATATTTGCCAGAGTTTTCTTTTCGGAGACAAAGTGAGAGATCACTGCCATATTACAGGTAAATACAGAGGAGCAGCTCATAGTTTATGTAATTTGCAGTACAAAACTCCAAAGTTTGTACCTATATTTTTCCATAACTTAGCTGGGTATGACTGTCACTTATTTATCAAAAAGCTCGGAGAAGCGCCTGGACCAATAAAAATAATACCTAAAACGAAAGAAAACTACATCTCGTTTACGAAATTTATTCCAATATCGAGAGATGAGTTTGTGCAGTTGCGATTCGTAGATTCGTTCAAATTTTTAGGAACCAGTTTAGAAAAATTAGCTAAAACGATGAAAAATCATGAGTTTACTCACTTGCGTAGTGTATACCCAAATGAAATTGACTTTGCTCTCCTAACACGCAAAGGCGTTTATCCATACGAATACATGAGTTCATGGGAACGTTACAATGACAAATGTCTTCCTAACAAAGATAGTTTTTATAGCTCCCTTAAGCCTCCGCTATACGCTGGTCTAAAAACAAAACACGACCGGAAAGTTGGAAAAATTTAAAATAAAGATGGCGTTGCCTGACCTGAGCTGTGAATTCATGTATTTGATACCAACTATTACTTATTCTGTGCTTGGGTCTGACATTTGTCACGACATTACAATGTGTTGACTAGAATACGCTTCGTTAGACAAAAACACAGACAGATATTCAGTAAATAAATATAAACCCAATTGTTATGTTAGCTGATTCCCGTCGCAGAGTTTCCATTGCATATTTTTCATCCAGGATTGGTGATAACAATGGCAAGCTGTGCGGTATTTTTTAAACTACCACGAACGCTACATTTTAAATCTAACTTATATAGTAGTGTAGTAGTAGTAGTCTAATTTATATAGTATAACAAGCAAATAGCCCCAGATTTAATAAAAGAAACCTTCCACCAAGAGAGATTTTCCTCATATTATGCAAAACCAGAGTGAGTTGCAAGTTCATAAATGAAATGAAATGAAATGAAATTGTTTATTGCATAAGTATAGTTTTACATCAGTTTAGTAATAGTAGGTACTAAAAAGAGCGCAACACATACAGGTGCTCGTCAAACATGTAGGTAATAGTAGAAAGCATAACAATTATTCATAGGTTAACTTAAAAATATAATTAAATACATTGTGTAATTGATTGTGGCTGTAAAGAGGCCCGTCACTTATCATTATCATGCAAAATTAAACATTGGTTTTTTTTAATTTGAAATCTTTGTAGTTAGTTGTTAGAAATTCTTTAAGATTGTAGATAGTTTTACTCATAAGTAGATATTTAACTTGGGTACAGAAAATTGGATAGCTATCTATACATTTAATATTTTCAGGTAATTTGTTAAAGAGTTTTTGTCCTATAAATCTCGGTAGTTTCTCTGACATATTTAATCTGTGACCCATACAATTTAATTTATTCTTATTCCTTAAGTTATACTTTGTAGCGGTACCCCTTGTCATAAATTCACCTAAATTACTTTTAACAAACTTAACGATTTCATAAATGTAAACAGATACAGACGTCAATATTTCTAGATTACAAAAGTGATCTCTACAGGATTCCCTAAAGTGGCAATTAACTAGAACTCTGATCGCCCTTTTTTGCATTTTTAAAACACGCTCAAAATCAGTAGAATTTCCCCACAACACAATACCATAAGACATTATTGAATGCACATATGCATAGTAAATTTCCTTTAAATGTAAATCAGATGTAATTGATCTTAGTTGTTTGAGTGCAAAAATCCCAGATGACATTTTTTTGCAAGTTGTGTCAACATGTTCCTTCCAAGAAAGTACTGGATCCAAATAAAACCCTAGCAGCTTGACAGAATTACAGGCCTAATTAAATGTCGGTAGTCGGTGAATGAACACTTGTATTTTTTAAAGGTAAAAAACGGAACCCTTATAAATTCGTCATGTCTGTCTGTCTGTCCATCCGTATGTCACAGTCACTTTTTTTCAAAAAAATGAAATGAAATGAAAAGAAATAATTTATTTGCTTGAAGTATGGTACTTACAAAACTGTAAAAGCTATATGTACTGATGAAACTTGGTAAATAGATGTATTCTGTAAACCGCATTATGATTTTTATACTTAGAACTGACACTCAAAAAATATTTTTTCATAAAACTTATGAGTTTTCTTAACATTAAGTAAAAGATTATTAAACCAGTTAAGTATTTACGACAGAGATGCGTTAACGTCATCGTAATTAGCCTTCTATCTATCGACTTTAAAAATTAATGAGGTATCGTCAGCAAATAGTACTGTTTCACATAGTTTTTTAACCAAAAAAGGAAGGTCATTTACGTACACTAGAAACAAGAAAGGACCTAATATCGAACCTTGTGGCACCCCTATGTCAATAACTGACCCAAAAAATCTCTCACCGCCCACATCAACTTTAAGGATTCTATCAGTCAAGTACGATTGTAATAAGTCAATGGAGCGATTTAGAATACCGTAATGTTTAAGTTTAGATATTAAGAGGGTGACGGACGCAGCTCGCAACTTCAATTCGAGGCGCGGGCAAAAATTGCTCCGAATATAGCTATCTCTATTCATTTGATGCGGGCGCCACGGAATATATAATAGTAGTATACACACACAGGCGCTCGTGTGACGCGCTACTTCTATACGTGAATCCAACCATAGTGCCGCGCTTGTGCGTGTGCGTCAGCCACTGATAACGATTTTTATGCATTGCCTAATTTCGTCAACAATACTAACACCCGTTTTCACTAAACCTAGGCGACGCCTAAATCGGATGCCTAAATATTAACGGGCCGACGTACACAGCTCGCAACTTCAATTCGAGGCGTGAGCAAAAACTGCTCCGAATATAGCTATCTCTATTCATTTGATGCGGGCGCCACGGAATATATAATAGTAGTATACACACACAGGTGCTCGTGTGACGCGCTACTTCTATACGTGAATCCAACCATAGTGCCGCGCTTGTGCGTGTGCGTCAGCCACTGCTAACGATTTTTATGCATTGCCTAATTTCGTCAACGTTACTAAGCGTCAGATAGGCTAGTGGCTAGGGCGTGCGGATTCACACTGAGAGGACGAGGTGGGCGGGAGTTCAAATCTGGTCAAAGAGAGTTGACTTTTTGCACCCTACAATTTTATGTTTTTATTTTTTGTGGCTGCATTACCTGACTAACCCTCTAAGCTTATTGCTTGCTTGTTTCGCTTTTCTAGTATTCAATAAGCAAGGATTGGTCATGCTCTGAATGCAAGAATAAAGTGAAAAAAAAAACAACATTCCTGAACCGATAAAGAACCTTCAGAGTAGCTATTTACGCACTTAGAAAAGACACCAGGAAATTCTCTAACATGATACGAGTGAGTTTATTCATCAGGTAGGGTTTGTGCGGGTTCTGGACCAAATTGAAGAAGAGTAAAGAGAACCATTGACTCCGAGTTGAGTTGAGAGAGCCATTGACCCCGGCGCGGAGCGATGGAGTTGTGGTTGATGACGTTCCAGTAGAGGATGATGGGTGGGAGTCCGCTCAACATCAGGTGTGGTGTGGTTTGCTTGACCTCATTGGCCTAGTGGTTGGAGGGTGCGGGTTCAAAATCAGTGATAACGTTACAGTAATAGATGATGGGTGGGGTCCGCTCTACGTCAGGTGGGGTGTGGTTCGCCAGACCTCATCGGCCTAGCGGTTGGGGGGCGTGGGTTCAAAACCAGTCATGACGTTACAGTTGAAGATCATGGGTGGAGGTCCGCTCAACATCAGGTGGGGTGTGGTTCGCCAGACCTCATCGATCACACACACACAGCAATAAAAAAGCAGCCAAGTGCGAGTCGGACTCGCCCATGAAGGGTTCCGTAGCACGACGAACTACAAGAACCTTTATATATGTTACTTGATGTAACATAATAAGGTTCTTGTAGTTCGTCGAAAGGTAAATTGCGGTTTAAAGTTTATGACGTATAAAAAAAAAACTACTGACTAGATCTCGTTAAAACCAAATATCGTTAGAAGTTTAAATAGTAATGTACAACATATATTTTTTTTAGTATTATCATTCTCTTACTTTAGAAGTTAGAGGGGGGGGGACCAACTTTTTTCCACTTTGGAAGTGTCTCTCGCGCAAACTATTCAGTTTAGAAAAAAACGATATTAGAAACCTCAACATCATTTTTGAAGACCTATTCATAGATACCCCACACGTATGGGTTTGATGAAAAAAAAAATTTTGAGTTTCAGTTTCAAGTATGGGGACCCCTGAAATTTATAGTTTTTTTTTTATTTTTATGTAAAAATCTTAATGCGGTTCACAGAATACATCTACTAGCCAAGTTTCATCAGTCTAGCTCTTATGATTTCGTAGAAAAATGGCTGTGACATACGGACGGACAGACAGACAGACAGACAGACAGACATGACGAATCTATAAGGGTTCCGTTTTTGCCATTTGGCTACGGAACCCTAAAAACACGCAAAGCGGCTCACTTACCAAAGTACAGAAAGTCTAATAATGTGACTGCATTTAAAAATATACTTTATTCGTTGAGCAATTAGGTTGCTTTTATTCTGCTTATTTACATTCGCAAAACCAACGATTGCGAACATCGACCTACAATTACATGGACCTCGGCTTTCGCACAAAACTCGCGAAAAAAGTGTACCAAGCTAACCTACTATAGGTGGATACTTATATAATGATTATAAACATACTGAAAAAAAAATTATTTATGTCTTATCACAATTACTATATAGAACTCAATTTTGATTGCATGAAGCAACTTCTAGTGAACGTTACAGAAATTTTTCCAAGTCTTTTTATCAATATTTCCACCAGACGTTGAGCAGTACTCTGTTTATTGAGCTCCAGTTATATAAAGAAAAACTATTTTGTTAAAGTATTTCTCAGTCTTTTTATCAATATTTCCACCGGACGTTGAGTGGTAGCAGTTTTTTGAGCTCCAAATAAATAAAGTTTTTTTTTTTATTTCTTAGTCGTTTTATCAATATTTCCACCTGACGTTGAGCTGTAGTTTATTTCTTGAGCTCCAGAAAAATAAAACAGAAATATGTTGTTCAAATTTTTACAATCTTTTTATCAATATTTCTACCTGACGTTGAGTGGTATCAGTTTTTTTAAGCCCCAGATAAATAAAGAATAAAAATATTTTGTAGCCATTTTTCTTAGTCCTTTTTTCAATATTATAACCTGACGTTGAGCGGTAGTCGGTTGTTTGAGATTCAGATAAATAAAGAAAAAAAATATTTTGCTGAAATTTTTCCAAGTCTTTTTATCAATATTTCCACCTGACGTTGAGTGGTAGCAGTTTTTTTAAGCCCCAGATAAATAAAGACTAAAAATATTTTGTGGCAATTTTTCTTAGTCCTTTCATCAATCTTTCCACCTGACGTTGAGCGGTAGTCGGTTTTTTGAGATCCAGATAAATAAAGAAAAAAAATATTTTGCTGAAATTTTTCCAAGTCTTTTTATCAATATTTCCACCAGACGTTGAGCGGTACTCTGTTTATTGAGCTCCAGTTATATAAAAAAAAAACTATTTTGTTCAAGTATTTCTCAGTCCTTTTATCAATATTTCCACCGGACGTTGAGTGGTAGCAGTTTTTTGAACTACAAATAAATAAAGAAAAAAAATAATTTGTTGTAATTTTTCTTAGACCTTTTATCAATACTTCATATACAGGGTGGAATTTTGTAATGCCACCTGGAGGGAAAGTACTCTTAATACTCCAGATAGAAAATTTTACTCACAGGAAACATTCCTTTATTTTTGAATAGAAAGCAAACTGCATTCAAAGTTTTTCGAAAATTCTCTCACACCCGGGAATTGAACCGGCTAAAATCAGAAAAATTATACCTTGTACTTTTATTGCATCGATCGTTAGTCAATTATAAGGATGAAATCTCTCTAACAAACATGATAAATTAAATGAAAGAAAAACCAGGAAATCTTAAATTAATTTAATTATTTACAAAAAATGGATAACTAACTAGTTACTTGAAATTAGTTGCTTGAAATGGGCTCCATTCTCTTGGATACACAAATTTATTCTTTTAACGAATTCATTTCTTTAAAAGAATAAATTTATTCCTTTCAAAAAAAAAAATTAATTTAAAAATTATTTTATTTTTAATTTTAGAAATTGCTTTCTATCCAAAAATAAAGGAATGTTTCCTTTGAGTAAAATTTTCTATCTGCAGTATTAAGAGTACTTTCCCTCCAGGTGGCATTACAAAATTCCACCCTGTATAGAAATTAATGGTTCATAATTTGTTTTAGTCGAAATGTTGGCTTTTTTCGAAATTTCGGCAGACTTTTTGACCTAGTGCTGCACCTTAATTTCGTTTACCCAACCTACAACCTACCTAGGTACTTAGTATTTCCCATCTTCACTTAGTACCCTTCCTAAACTAACAATTATCAAATATCTAAGCATTATGTTTTATGCCAGTGTAGGTATTTAACTAGTCCGAAGTCCGAGCGATTCACACACACAACCGAAGTGTCCCGTGTGCTTCAAGCGTTTCCTCCCCCTGCACCCCGCCACCCGCACCGTGCGTGCGCGATAGCAATAGTAGCCGTTCGAAAATGCCATGAATTTGATCGTGTTCCGTAATACCAAAAATGATGACTGAAAACTTTTTGTATTCTTTACATAGTATTGTTATTCTGTAACTAGACAATATAAACTAGGTTCCTTAACAAAAAACACGTAAGATATTGTTGTTTTTAGTACGAAACCAATAGGTAGAAAACTTGATAAGTTTAGCATAAAAATGTGCAAAATGCGATTGGTGTTTATTTCATTTTAGGTAAGTAATTTGAAATAAAAACTGTTGAAGAACCTAGATAAATACTATGCAAATACAATTATTACAATAATATAGTGTAAATCTGTCTAAATTAGAAATCATTTTGGTATTCCGTTTGTATGAAAATTTTCCATACGTCAGCCCCTTAACTAGTTTTTTCGTGTGCGCGAGCTGCAAGCAGCTCGCGTGTCGGTGTGCTACTCCCAGTTTTACATTACACTTGCACTTGTAAAACCCCAAAAAGTAGTAAAGAAAGTCCTAAGTAACCCTAAAAGTCGATCAGTGAATCAAGTTCCTCAGTGTAGTAAAACCCCAATCAAAGTCCTAAAGAACCCTAAAATTGTTTACATAATCAAGGTCCTAAGTGAAGTAAAATTCCAATTAAAGGCCTAAGGAACCCTAAAAGTTGTTTATTTTATCAAGTTCCTCAATGTAGTAAAACCCCAATCAAAGTCCTAAGGAACCCTAAAAATGTTAACATTATCAAGCTCCTAAGTGTAGTTGAAACTCCAATCAAAGTCCTAAGGAACCCTAAAAGTCGAACACTTAATCAAATTGCTCAATGTAGTAAAACCCCAATCAAAACCTTATACGATACCCTAAATTGTACGTCAAGCCAAAACCCTTAACGGGTCGAAACCGCTGGAAGGAACCCAAACGTTGACTACCGGGTCGCGTGCATCGCGAGCTGCAAGCAGCTCGCGTCCTCAATGCGTTCCCACAGGGGCGGAACCCTAAACCAAGTGAAGATCCAATCAAACACCTTAAAAAACCTAAAATTCAATCTCCAATCATAGTCCTCAGTCGAATGAACCGTTTGAACGACCTTAATCGGACGATTTTTGCAAAACCGGAAGTGGCACAGCCGCCATTTTGAATTTTGAACTCAGTCTAGTGAACATTTTTTCACACCCCTAAGACACCCTAAATTTCAGTAGGAGGGGGTTCTAAATTTCAGTAGGGTGGGCGTGGTCGCGTGGCGGCTCGCTTCGCTCGCCGCAACGTTCCCCCCGGGTTCAGGAGGAGGGGGTTCTGGGGGCTTGAGGGGGGGGTCACAGCACGGCTCGCTTCGCTCGCCGCGACGCTCCCCCCGGGTTCAGGAGGAGGGGGTTCTGGGGGGCTTAGGGGGGGGGGGGGGGGTCACAGCACGGCTCGCTTTGCTCGCCGCACTGTTCCCCATTCGCTCGCCGCAATGCTCCACTCGAAAAAAAAGGGTCAAAAATAATAAAGGGGTCTAGAGGGGGGAGGGGGGCAAAATTTATTTTGCTTTCAAAATAATCTCACCTTCCCTACATGACCCAAAAAAAAAGTCTTGCAAGTCACTCCGCTTGGAAGATACGAAAGGGGGGGGTGAAAAAAGGGGCAAGAGGGGGGTGTTTTTTTTGTTTTTTCAATTCAGGAAGAAACCCTCTATACGAAACCCTAATCGAAAACCTCCTATCTCGACGGCATCCGGTAGCACTCACAAAAGGGGGGGTCCTGGGGGGCAAGGGGGGCAATTTTTTTTGTACAATAATATTCTTATCTTTTTTCTTCTCTTTCGTCTTCTCCCTTTTAATCTTTTTTTTTCTGAAAAGTAATATTTCATCAAAATCGGCTAAGCCGTTTTGTTTTATTATTTGTTACTGCATACCTTCGTCATTTAATTTTATGATCCAATTTAGTAAATTTTTCTTTTATCTAAAAGGTTATACTTCCAGATCTGTATGTAAATCTAGTAAGTATAACTTAGTGCATAGAATTCATGCCTATGGAAATAAATAATAATAATAATAATAATAATGCTGGACAATTCACACAACATTATCTAGCCCCAAGCTAAGCAAAGCTTGTGTTATGGGTGCTAGATAACTGATATACATAATACAATACATTACATGCATAGATAATTTTCATTTCAATTCATAAATGAATTGAAATGGAAATTATTTATGGGTGGCTTTAAGCTTTGCACTCATTTAGGCCTTCGGTGCTCATTGCGGTGGAGATCAGTGAAGCATTGTGAAATAACACTGTCTATTCGACTTATATTATTGTATTTTATCGGCATTTAAAAATATTAGGTATACCAAAGAGTTTCGACAACCCCAACTGACTCTTCAAAGTTCTGTCAAACGCAAAATCTTGGGAAACTCCTTGCTGCGTGTATAGAAATAGGCACATGTATTTTGGTATTTGGGTATTTGAGCGCACCGTGCATGAAGCCTTTGACAGAAAGTTCCAGAATTCGGGACATTACAGGCACCTCCAGATTTAAAAGACGGCAATCAAAAATACTCAAAACCCATGATATTATTGTTATGACTACTGGGCATTGTAATGGGACATTGTAATGGGCTCCCAAACTCTTTGCAAAATCGACACTATTTTTATAAAGGCCTAAAATCGGCTACTAGTTTTTGAGTCTTCTTCTTGTCATGTCAATAGAAAATTAAAGCTGGTGTGGTGGATTATGAATGTGCCTCAAAAGTTTTGCTACTTCACGTTGGTTTCATTTATTGTTTTCCTTCACCGTTAGAGTGTACTGACATAGTGCACATAGGTTTTTTGGCAGATAAACTAATTTGTGCATGACGGGGTTTGAACACACGCCTTTAGAATCAAAAAGCGGGTCGCTACGACAATATAACCGGTGCTAAGCAACCAGAGCGCCCCTCCACCTAATGGACCGATGACATTCTAAAGATCGTGGGAAATCGGCAAATTGTTTTTTCATGGAAATGTATAAAGGAGGTCTATATCTAGCAGTGGACTTCTACTTACTGATGATGATGACGGAAAGAACTGGGTAGATAGGAAGATAGCTACTTATGCAACTACAAAAATGGAGGTATTTAACAAAAGCATTGCGCTTCGCTGGTCACGCACGATAGGAACGTGCCCTAGAATGTACTTGATAAGTTATATGCTACATAAAATATATACTTCTACAGGCTGATGATGATGTGAATACAGGTTATCGATCATAATGTACGATGAAGATGGTTTTATGTCATTTCGTTATACTGTGACAGTTTGTTTTATGTTACACTGTGGCAAATTTATAGTACCAGTAGTAGCTATGATTTAATCTAGGGTATATTTTACGTAGTCAGAGATGAAATGTCATGTCACGAAATTTGACATAGGTCCAACCTTCTTGGCCGCTCGGGCTGTACTGAGAAGTAAGTACAGAAACCTATCTATTTATATTTTTGAAAATTTTATTTTTTTATAAAAACTACGGCAACTAAGAAAAATGCAATAACATCAGGTTTTTACGTATTTATTAAGGTAAACGGGAACAAAACTTTCATTGCAATGGCTCTAACAGCAACGGAAAAAAACCATTTCAAATCCAAAAAAAATTGAGAGTTTTTGGCAAACTTTGCGTTCAATTTTATCGAACCCTGTGAGTTTAGGAGAATTTCTAGCCTAATCATAATTTTTTTACACCATTTAATTGTAATATTTTACAAAAAAAATAAATGGATTCGTCCATACAACGAAAAAAAATGCTACTTTACATTTTCGGTTTCACCTCATGTAGGCCCTTAACAACGAACATATATCGGATGACGATTACGAGCATGCGCAATCAGTTTGGGCTCAGTTCAATATTCATGATTTAGGGCGATATACTGACTTGTACTTACAAACTGACGTTTTATTGTTGACAGATATCTTTGAAAACTTTAGAAAAACATGCAAACATTATTATCATCTGGATCCCGCTTTTTATGTAACAGCACCAAGCTTGTCGTTTGATGCAATGCTTTATCAAACAGGCATTGAGTTGGAGCTAATTGATGATTTTGCCATAGTAGACATGTTACAAACTGGCGTCAGGGGAGGTGTGGTTATGGCCTCCCATAGACATGCTAAAGCGAATAACGAATTTATTTTGGATTATGACCCATTGATGCCTGAATCATATATAGTGTATATAGATTGCAATAATCTCTATGGATATAGCATGTGTCAAACATTGCCTTTGTCCAACTTCAGATTTCTCCATCAAACTGAAGTTGATAAATTAGAAGTAAATTCTATTTCAGATGACGCAGAGTATGGTTTTATTCTTGAAGTTGATTTAATTTATCCAAAAAAAATACATTGGACCCATAACGACTTACCGTTTTGTCCTGAAAAAGATATTCCTCCGGGTGGAAAAAATGAAAAGCTCATTCCAAATTTATACGACAAATTTAACTATGTAATTCATTACGTTCATTTAAAAACATGCTTAAAACATGGCTTGATCTTAAGAAAAATACATCGCGTGATAACGTTTCGGCAAAGTGCATACTTAAAACAATATATTGATCTTAACACTAGCCTGCGTCAGAGAGCGACGTCAACATTTGAGCAGGATTTTTTCAAATTGCTCAACAATAGTGTTTTTGGAAAAACTTTAGAAAACAATCGCAAAAAAGTAAAGGTGGAATTAGTAAATTTATGGAGTGATCAAAACAATAGAACCAAAAAAAGAAATAATGCAGAAAAATTAATCGCAAGTCCCTACTTTCAAAGCGCTTCAGTTTTTACAGAAAACTTAGTTGCGATTCAACTAAAACCAGATCGCATAGTTTTGGACAAGCCTCTGTACATAGGCTTCACCGTCCTTGAATTATCGAAAGCACATATGTATGATTTTCACTATTCTGTATTTAAACCTTTTTATGGAGACCGCTTGCAGATGTGTTATACTGATACAGACAGCTTCATTTACCACATTGAAACCCAGCATTTTTATCAAGAGTTAAAAATGAACTTCTTGGAATATTTTGATACTAGTAGTTTTTCTGTTGATAACTATCATGATCTACCAATAATCAATAAAAAAGTTCCAGGCCTTTTTAAAGACGAGATGGGTGGAAAAATAATTACTGAATTCGTAGGGTTGCGCTCTAAGTTATACTGTATCAAAAATACTGAAAGCGAAATTAAAAAGGCTAAGGGAGTAAAAGCGTGTGTCGTTCGAGACCTTGATATATCAGATTACAAAAATACTTTGTTAACTGCAGAAATAGTACGAAAGAAGAATGTATTATTCAAGAGTATAAAACACGACGTATTTACTCAATCCGTAAACAAAATTGCACTTTCTAGTAGCGATGACAAACGTCTAATTTCGCAAGATAAAAAATCAAGCAGAGCCTGGGGGCATGTATCTATCCTTGGTGTTTAAAGATTTTAAATAGGTTATGTGAAAGATTTTTGTAATTAATTTTATGATCGTATTTCAGGAATTAAAAAATAGGATATTATAAACCGATGTACTAATGTGTAAATTACTATTAATCTACATAATAAGCACTTTTTGTTAAATTAAACTGTGTTAGCAATACCTAAGATGAATTAATAAATAAATGGATTAAATAAAAAATAAAACTTTTATTTTATGTACCTAATACCTACTAATTAAAGCAAGCCAGGTTCCAGAGTCATCTTTAAGTAGTGGCCGCCCGCGGCTTCGCTCGCCCCGTTGTCGTTAAGCCCCGTTTCCATAACTTTTTCGAGATAATAAGTTACAAGCCCGTCTCCTGGTACTAAGCTACCTCCCCACCAATTTTCATGGGAAAAGTCGATGGCAATGTTATGTTTTCCTCACGCTTTTATAAATAACAATCGTAAAGAGCCAATGCTGGTTGCTAGTAAAAATATAGTTCCTGTTACTTGGGAATAGTAGAAGCATAGTAGCTTTTTATTGGAGAAATAGTTTTTGAAGTCGGTCAGTTTCTGAATTTATTCGTTACGACAATACAAATCTTTCCTCTTTATAATATTAGTGTAGATCACAACAAAGCACAATTTGCCTAGCGCAGCGTAATTTGATACTCAGTGAAGCGAACTGCATCGCTGTATCTAAGTATTTCTCATTCTTTGTCTGCGCTTGGTGGGAAAAGCATTCTTCAACATTAATTTACGGTAAGTTAATAAAGATCTTCTTCTTCTTATCGTGTCACTGATTTTTTCGAACCAAGTGTGGTGAAAGGATTTTAAGTGCGCCCCAAAGAGGCTCCTCTCTTGCACTTGACACATATTTTTGAACTTTTAAGGTTCTACGATATGCCGGTTTCCTCACGATGTTTTCCTTCACCGTTTGAGAGCACTGGCATAGTGTACATAAATTTTTGGGAAGAAAAACTCATTGGTACACGACTGGATTTGAACCCACGACCTTAGGGTCGGAAGGCGGGGCCGCTACCACTAGGCCACCAGCGCTCTTAATATATAATAAAGATTGATTTTTAATACTTAATAATTTAAGTGTTTACCTACCTATCTTAGAGTGCAACTTATATTTTTTTTCTTTTTCAGATTATGGCCGACTTTGAGACAAGACCCGATCCAGATGAAACTCAAGATGGGCTATTCGGGATCAACACTCAGGATCTCCTCTTCCACTGTGCGCAGAAGCCAATGGATGAAATTGATGACAACTATCCTATCATTCACCATAAGAAAACTCCACAACAGAAACGCTCAAAACGAAAAACCAAGAAGACTTTACGTGAAATCCTGGATAAACAGCGCGGCTCCCTGCGACGATCATCCTTTGTTTTGAATCGCGATCCATGCAAGGGTAGGCGTTTAATTCAAATAAAAATAATAGACATCAGTGGTGTTAATGTTAATAGTGAAAGTGAAAATGATGTTGTGATATCGGCACAATACGTTGTGAAAGATTTAATGGATAATATTATGGACCAAACTGAGAGACTAATAAAAAATATTTCAGAAAACATGTTGAATGACTAATATAATGTAATAGTGATTATGTAAGTACCCACTGTTATGTATAAGCTATGAATAATTAAATTTATATGAATTAGTAACCTGGTTTTATTTCTAGGTATTATATTAGTAGGTAGTTATTGGGCGTTATATTAAAGATTATTATGAATTGAATAAAACAAATTAGAAATTATCAGAAAAAATATTTAATGAATAGGTACGTAATAAAATAAACTTAAATCAAATTGCATTCATTTTATAGTTTTTATCGCACCACTTCTTCATGCACATAACATTTTTCAAGGCACACATTTTCTTATGATGTATGCAATTCAAACTTAAATCTGTATTTTCATAGTCTATATACAATTTTAAAAAATTAGGACATCCTTTTTCTTCTAAATCTATTATTTCACAGTTCTCACATAAATCTTGAATCCATTGAACTTTTTCTGCTCCTTTGGTAAAAACAATTTTCTTATCTAAGTATTGTATAACAGTGCGCTTAAATTCTCTGAAGTCAATGAAACCTTCACTCCAAAAAATTCCACGATTGGCTTCTATCCACCGCACTTGTTTTTTTTCTTCTTTATTCAGATTAGTGAATGGATATGGTGGTTTTACGAGGAATGTTTGGGTACATCCGTCGTATAAAACAGCAAACTCTTTAATTATGAAGGTATTCTTTGTGTCTTTAAATCCTTGCACATCTACTATAATAGCTTTACTTGTATCAGAATTCATATTTTAAGATATTTTTTTAACTAAATTGCTGAGTGGTCTATACTCTATTAAACAATCGTTTAAAATGAGGCAATAAGCTGCAGTCTGATCAGGTATCTCTGAATTGCATTCAAGTTCTACACGCACGCTTACTACAGGACCTGACTTAATGTTTTCACTTTGTCTAGAGCAATCAATAACAAAAAGTGGCGCCTTTTCTTTAAATTCCATTGCACTTAGCAGTGGTTCGCTTCTACGACCGTAATAAGATTGTTGGAATTTAACATACTGTTCATAAAGTAGAGCAAATTTGTGATCTTTAAAACTAACGTTTAGATTTTCATATGGAAAATAGTTAGAATTTAGATAAACTTTGACATCTCTTACATCACAGTTATCGAAATGGGATATATCTTTATCTGGTAAGTTTTTTCTATTTGTTTGTAGACCTATGATTACATATCTCGGCTTTTCAATTTGTGATGAGGTTTTTATCGACCATGTGTGCTTAGTTGTTTGAGGTAACAGAGGATACTCATACAAATCCCAATTTCTAAATGCAAAATGTAAAGGACGATCTTTTTCTAAAAGCCTTAACAAATGAACTTTTTCTTTATCTGATACCTTAACATGGGGAACACGCCAAACTAACTTATTTATTACTATGTCTTCAAGGATTTCGCCAGACGGAATTTTCAAAGAGTTTAAATCGGTATTACTTCGTAAAAGTATCAGTTCATGTTTACAGTTCATAATAATTTTCTTGTAATCTTCCGCAAAACCTAAAATATTACTGAGTGGTATTGAAGCAGAAAAACTTCCTCCGGTCTTTGTTCCATTTATATCCCAACCCCATGCTTTTGCAATCTTAGCTTCGCTTTCATTAAAAGATAATAAACTTTTCATAGTTGTAGACAATCCAGCATTTTTTACTCTATCAATTTCAACTCCATTAAGTTCGTATCGAATATCTTGGAAAAGAAAGAGTAAAGGATTGTTTGTAAATTCAATAGTAGTAACTTTTTGTTTCGAATCCTTTTTTACTATATTTACAGTTCCTTCTAAAAAAAGCGTACTTGCAGATGGTAATATGTACAAATCCTGTTGATTAATAGGTATTCGGATTTCATCATTTCTGTTAAAACTGGTGACGTATGGTTTATGTGAATGATACTCGATACCATCTATGCTGTTATCGTATGCGGGCGAACTCGTTATATCTAACACATTCATTTTAGAAGACCGATTAATTTCAAAAATCTTTTATTTTCTTCAGTTATTTCAACTTTTTTCTTAGTTGTTCCTTTGCGGATTGTTCGATTGGTACTGATGTGTTTTATTTTTGCATTACTATATTTATTGTAGTCAATCATCTTTTTTTTATGTGTAAATATAGTTGAATTTCTTCACCTCGAAGGTTTATTAAATTATTATTAGTATCCAATAATCGAACGTTTATGGAACTAATGTTATTTTGATTAACAGGAAAATAAACGATATTCCTAGGTATTTCTATGATTCGATATCCTGGTGGAACGTTTGGAGCAAATTCATAAATAATATGGCTTGATTTTCCGTTAATATATGATCCGCTTACTATGTCACATTCGATTCTGACCACAGTCGTTGATAAAATGTTAACTGGAAACTGAGATTCGTGTATTATATTAGCTTTTAGAGTTTGTTTTCCAAAACCCAATAAGCTTCCCAGAGAATTCTCTTTTTCAAAATGAATGTCTCTACTGCAATAGATAAACGTTTTCAACGTGTTATTATTGCAAAATAAACTGAAGGTGTTTCCTTTTTTCACATTCGATTTTAAATAATCAGATATATTTTGCAGCTCGTAAGCACCTTCTGGAATTTCTATGACTTCGTTACTGTCGTAATGAAATATATTATTTCTATTGTCAATATTTGGGATGGAATTGAACGTTGACAAATGCAGTAGAGCGCATTCGTATTCACCATCAAATTGCAAAGGAGGATAATAGGTGGTAGATAAAATTGAGGTATTGCCTGATATTGACAGCGTGAACGACATTTTATAAATGAGAATAATTAAAACCAGTATTCCAATTTATAGCATATTTATATATTTTATTCATACCCTACTGAGTTGAGTACATGATTCCAAAATTCACTTAAAAATTTTAAACATAAATGACCACAATTATTTGCATTAAAACTTTGATATCTACAATAATTATATGTTATATTCGATTTCAAATACTTAAGTAACTCAATTGGAGGCTTTAAATCACCGAAGCTATCAAAATACTCACAATAACTAAAAAGTTTTACATAGGTTACCCAATGCGTTCCTTCATTCTCGGAACTATCAAGATTGACAATTGCGCACTCAATATCTTTAGATGACTTGGGTAATTCATCTCTCATAAATACACCTCTGAAATATGGTATGTTTTTACTAGCATACTCCAATATGTCTATATTAGTGAGAGCACGTTTGGGTAACCTTTTCATCAGTTTTTTGAGCTTCTTACACATAGACCACCACCTTTTTTGTAAGGCTTAATGTACAAGCCTTTTCCTAAGGCAATAGTCTCCATAATTTTATTGTGACGTTGAGATTCTTTCAAGTTATTTTTGGCTGATTTATGATCATTTACAGCTTTCGCAATACCTGCAGCTCCTCCAGCCAATGCTCCTAAAGCAGACAATCCAGCAAATATCGGTATTAGAGGAAGAATGCCACCTGATTTCGGTAAGGGGATAACACGAGGAAGGGTAACTCCTTTCTTATTCTTGATTAGTTTTTTCGCTGCTGAGTAGGCGACCTTGATAGCTTTGGAATCACTTCTTGGTTTCGATTGCTTAAGTTGATTTCGTATATTAGAAACAATAGATTTAAACGTTCTTTTACCAGCACCATATTTTACTTTAGTTTTCATCACTTTCCTCACAAGCCAGGAAGCTAGTTTTTCTCCTCTTCCAGCGTTTTTAGATTTTAAACGCTGTTTCGCCATGTTTAATAAATCTAGATCGGCTTTATGACGATCTACTAAATTATTAGAATTATCGTACGCGATGTCGTGTTTCATACAAGCGTTATCCAACTCGTTAACTCCTGTATCCCCTCTTAACAAACGCTCTCGTAATCGTGTACCAGGTCCACAATAGTTATATCCAGGTAAATGTAGTTCAAAAGGCAATTTATTTATGAGAGTATTAACCAGTCCACCACCTTTCATAGCTGAGATAATAATGAAATGTCTTAATTTGATATTTATAATTATAGAGAATTATAAAATTGCACGCTTTTCAATCCAACTGTTTTCAGTGTTGGGGAGACCTAGCCACTTAACATAAAGCTTATTACCTTTCTTTCTAATAACTTTTTCAATAAGATATACATTAGGACAATGGGTTTTTTGAAGTTCTTGTTCGTAAAAACTTCCTAATATGGGTTGCTTGTGTAAGTCTTCAATTAAATATGTAGCAGGTTTAGAAGGATTTACTTTTTTTATCAAAAATAACTCCGTAGACCAGTTCGGAGTGTACCCTTTTTCAAAGATGCCTTTATATTTACTTATGCGAACATGATCACCTACGACAAATTTATTGGTTACAGGCATAAAATTATGTTTCTGTGAGTTCTGTATGTTTTTCGAAACAAGAATCTGATTTTTTCGATTAACTTCTTTTGGTTTATATTTTGTGGTGTGATGGATTGTGTTGTTGTAAGTTTTAATTACATTTTTTAAAGACTCACCGATCCACCTATAACTACCATTCAAACTGAAAAATTTATACAATTTATTTTTAAGGGTTTTGATTAGTCTTTCAACTATGGAAGCTTTTTTAACGGAGTATGTAGAATAATGATTTATTTTATTTTTGAAAGTAACTTTTTTGAATTCGTCATTATAAAACTCTGTTCCCATATCAGTTTGTAAGTGAACTGGTTTTCTGTAGCTTGTATTTAATATATCTTTAAATTTATTAGCTATTTCAGACTTCGTTTTAGTTTTGACAGGGATAGCCCAAGCAAACTTGGAAAAACAATCAATAACCACTAAAATATACTTATACCCATTGTTATAACTTTTTAAATTTTGAAAATCAATAAGATCTGCTTGCCATAAATCATCAATTCTCTTTAAAACTACAGATCGTCGAACAAAATTTTTACGTGCTGTTTTATGAATTTCATTTACAACTTGTAGCTTACTCATTTTTGGAGAAAGATTTTATGATCTTATCTAATTCAACTTTTGTGTAATAATCTTTTTTTAAGTTCTGAAAGTGTTTTTCAATATCTAATTTGTAAGTGTCTAATAATGTTTGGTGATTTTGTTTTTTTAAATATAATTCAAATTTTCTATCTACATATTCTTTGTTAACAGCATCGGTGTCCCACAGAGGAGCAGTAACGCCTGTCAATCTTGAAGTTTGTAAATCGAACTCTCCAGTTTGGTTTCTTATCAAAATGTTGGTAAAGTTATCAAAAAGAAACTGTGTATTCAATCTATTATTAACATGATTTCCAAACTTGTCCATGATTATTGGGGAGACTGATAAGAGCAAGTGATAAAACACAAATGAAATAAATTTCCCAAATTTATATTATATATTTACTAAGGTATAATGCCGCATTCACGCAGTTCTTCTATAATTGATATAATTTCATTATCTAGTCCAGTGTTACCAGCATCCTTTGAAGCAATCAATAATTTCAATCTTTCTATTAATTCATTAGGGTCATCCCAATAAACGTAATCCACATTCTTCTTCCATTTCTTCAACAGTGACAGGCCTTCTCCTTTACGTAAATCTGGTAGACTACCATCAGTACTTCCAGAAAGTTTGTGCTGCTTGAATAGTGGCTTTATAACGTTCAAGTATTTACGACCTCTATTACTTTTAATTGGTTTACGTGGGTCATAATCTCTTCGATGAGCATTTGTTTCAAGTAACATTATTTTGTAATGGTTAATGTCTTCATTAGTCGTTGAAGATAAGTCCGGTGCTTTTTTGAATAGTAATTCACTTATACCTGGTGTCATTTTAAATTTAGTTGCACCAATTTGAATATAATCATCATGCATTATCACACGCGCAGATCCCATCATAAGTTTACCTCGCTCATTTCTCACACCAAATGGAATACCTTTTAAGTTTTCTGACGATTTAGACCATGATGAAATGTCTATACTCTGATCATCGGAACTAGACTCAACTGTTCTAAAGGACTCATTATTCGAATCGCTTTCACTCTCAGATTTTTCCAAATCTTCATCCGGGACTTCATCACCTGGACTAAACACATTAAATCCAATGTCGGACTCTCTTTTAAGTGTTTTATCTTTATCTAATGGACTTGCAGTTTCAAAAAAAGTGTCATTGTTGTGCTGAGCTTTTTTATAGTTTTTTTCTTTCTCCATCATTTTATTGAGAGGCTTTGTAATTGGCTTGAAAACGGATTCCAATATACTACTTTTCTCATTTTCAATGTCTCTCATCTTTCTAACCTTTTTTTTTGACAGCTTCCGCAGCATTTGTAATTTGTCTCTTTAAATTCTTTTCCATAGTATTTCAATTCCGTGCGTAGTATAGAATGGTAGATTAGTAATGGTTACGTTTTAATAGTGTATTCATTTTTATAGGTTCGCTAAAAATACAACTGAATTATATCTACGTATACTTTTCTGCAAATTGGACATTTTTTGTGAATAGAAAAAGCACACTTTCCACAAGCCACAGCGTGCCCACAAGGTATGAAACACGTATTTACTTCTTTTTCAAAACATATTTTGCAGATTGGTTTTGTGGTTTCAAGATGGTTATGAACTGGTGTATTGTAATCCTGGCTTGGCACGAGATTTTCATATGATCTACTGACACTTTGCACATATCTTTCACCTTTCACTATCTTAAGATAAGAGCAGTATTTAAACCAGCGTGCATGTTCTATCCACGGTTGATCTTCAGGGGTCCAGTCCTTCAGTCTTCCATCACAATAATAACAAACAACTCTATCACTTTGTCCTCCATAAAAAAAACCAGCGTCAGCCATAGCCTGAGGTTTTTGAGGTAAACCTTTTGGCCAGGTCTTGAAACTCTCCAAGCGCCTGCTTTCAGTACAGTAATATGGGTGTTTAGGATTAGCCATTTATTTATCTATAACTTTCTATGTTACGGCCTACATATTACAGCGACACAGCACGACTGAAGAGATTGCCGCCATCGTTGGTGAGTGGAATATGATCTAGTTGAACTCAATAAAGGTGTCAAATTTTTTACGATAACATCCTTTATTTTTTTCGCAATCTTTGTTTATTACTAAATAACTATATGGTTCTTTCCATACATCAATACACATTTTTCTAAATTCATCCCAGGACATGTCAGTGTTAACGTGTTCATTAAAAATATGTTTCATATTAACATCATCTTGCTTGAAAACGACAATTAAATTTGCATTGTCTCTTATTAGTTGCTTAGGAATTTTGGTGTAAGTTTGATTCAAATAGAAACAGTCTATATATTTATGTCTCCCCATCGTAAAATAATCGCGTATATTATTCTGTTTTTCACATGCAACATCGTCAAATATAATAATTGAATCACACTTTGCAGCCTCTGGTTTAAGAACCTCTTCATTTTCATGGTACTTAGAAAAAGTTACATTTGGAACTGTCTTTAGAACTTCTTCCAAAAATATATATTTTGGTTGATAAAATGTTTTAGAATACACATATACGTTCCGAAACTGCAATCCATTGTAATGTAGGAGTAAACCTATTACTAAATTTGTTTTACCACAATTTGATGGTCCACATATTAAACAGCGTATGGTGTTCGGTAAAAGTTTTCCATGACGAAAACTACGTTTTTCGGGATCAAGACTGATGTTGTCTAATTGTAGTGACTCCGACTGTTTAACGAACTTCATTGTAAGAATGTTTGAAATAGAATGACGAACTCGCATGATAGAATACGATTAATAAGCAAACCGTAATCATGAGCGGCTAACCGCAACCAATCAATCAATCGGGTACGACCTTTTGCACCTAGGCTAACGTTCTTCGCTTTCATCACAAAAGAGCTGCAATATTATGATGTTATTGGGTGTTCTAATACTCAACACGAGTGAAACGAGTTTTGAGTATTAGAACGCCCAATAACATACTACTGTCGCGGGTTCAAATCCCGCTCGGCTCTTAACTTTTGGGACATTATAAAAATCTTTGTGATTTCCTTAAGTGTAGTAAACACTATAAAATCAATAAACAGTTATGAAAAACGCAAGGCGACATCTCTCGTCGATTCAACTGAATGCAACTTCGGTTATCGAGCAGGTTAATTGACTATAACGTCAAAACTGTAGATGGAGCCACGGTCGCGTTAGTGCCGAACAGTCCCTAAGAGTTATTCGTCGAGTGTGATTAGGATCCGATGGCGCAGTGGTCAGCGCAGCCCCGTACCGAGGGGAAGGTCGCGGGTTCAAATCCCGCTCGGCTCTTAACTTTTGGGACATTATAAAAATCTTTGTGATTTCCTTAAGTGTAGTAAACACTATAAAATCAATAAACAGTTATGAAAAACGCAAGGCGACATCTCTCGTCGATTCAACTGAATGCAACTTCGGTTATCGAGCAGGTTAATTGACTATAACGTCAAAACTGTAGATGGAGCCACGGTCGCGTTAGTGCCGAACAGTCCCTAAGAGTTATTCGTCGAGTGTGATTAGGATCCGATGGCGCAGTGGTCAGCGCAGCCCCGTACCGAGGGGAAGGTCGCGGGTTCAAATCCCGCTCGGCTCTTAACTTTTGGGACATTATAAAAATCTTTGTAAAATGAACCCTCTCATTCATAATGCCTGACACTTTTTAACAGCTCGCTAAAAGTCTCTTCTCACTGTCATTTGTATGGCAATAAATAGAGATGGCAGTAGCCTTAGCGGCCTGCTAAGTTTGACTGCTAAAGAATATGAGCCAAAGACTCTTTCCCTTTTTTTTTGGTTGACAGTTTGCTAACTTTTTTACTCTTTCGCTTTGTATCATTGCAATACTACAGCAACCATCATCATCATCAGCTTGAAGAAGTCTACCGATGGACATAGGTATGATTTCTATGCCATAATATGCCAGAGAACTGCATCCCTGATGAGCCGCTTACGGGGAGGCACCAACAGTCTGCTGAAAGTCGTTGCCGAGGACATGTACTCATCTTTTATGAGACACTGGCTGGCTGTGCTTGGGCTGATCTCTCACTTAACGTGTGCATGTAGTATACCTATTTGTTTATTACTAACATAGTTTCTAAGTTATTTTGTCGTGTTACTAACCCCTATAGATCAAGGTCAGAAAGTTTTAATTTTAATACTTAATGGGCATCCCCAATACATCTCGAGCCCTCTCTAGTCTCCATCCATCGACTTCCCGCGATATTTTCAATCATCGCAACAATGATATTTAGCTTAAATTTCAAAGGTAAACTTACCAAAAATGCCAGTAAGGAAGCCAATAGACACTACCCAGGATCCCTGCTCCTCAGTGAGGGGTTGTGACAGCACTGTCTCCGTCGCATTTCGCAGCTTCACCAGCACCGGGGACGGCCATGCGAGGCCCAGACCAGTGCCAAGCACGCTCAGGTTTACTGAAACACGAAATGCAAGGATTAAAAAATAAAGTCCGTAGGTATCAGAGCCAAAGTTAGCCCAGTAGGTTGGGTACCTACCATCGACCGACTATTTTGTGGGTGCTAAAAGCTGGACACAAAATACCCATACAAACGTACCTATCTATGTTATTAATGGGGTTATAATTAATGTCAGTGTTTTGTTTGCTATTTTGAGCTATTGTCGGCTATTTTCAAATTCAAATATTTTACAAGATTTCGATCTACAAATTCCGCAATTCAAAATTTGACTGTGACATGTGAATAGACTATCAAATCTATCAATGTCAAAATTTGAATGTCACAGTCAAATTTTGAAAAATGACTGTTCTTTTCGTTCTTTTTAATTTTGTCTTTTTAAATTTCTTTTAGTGTTGTGATAGATGAAAATTCCGGATCGTGATTGTTTTGATTTCGTATTTGATGTAAATTTTGCGTTACACGGATTTTGCAGGTTATAAATACAGGGTTTAAAAACACCAACTGAATTGAACCTTCTCTTTGCTGTATATAGGATCCACCAAGACACCTACAAACTTCCTACTAATATTATAAACGCGAAAGTTTATAAGTAGGTATGGATGGATGGGTGGATGGATGTATGTTACTCTTTCACGTAAAAACTACTTTCACAGCCTAAAATTTATAAAGATATTGTAACAAAGAACAGATGTAACGGGAACGGGGCGAGCGAAGCCGCGGGCGGCTGCTAAATGATATAAAATAGTCGGTTAATATAATATTGATTACCTATATTAAAGAACAGAATATAAAATATAGTAGGTATGTAAGTATCTCAACTTACATACCTACTAGATTTTATTGAATATAGATTTTATATACCTAATTAGTAAATTACGTAAATAAATTGGCCAAGAAGACAATAGCAATCATTATTATGAAAGAAAGAGCAGACAATGTCATGGTGGTTTTATAACAGACTTTGGAACACTTAAAACGTGTTTATAAAATTACATCACGTCTTGCATCACGATTTTACGTAGCCTATCTACTTTTTTATTTAAGTAAGTACCTATTGGAAATTAGTTTTTGTCCCGATGTAACCAGAAAAGGGAATTTGGTATGTTCTAGTGTCAGCCTTTGTCTAATCACTAGCTTTGAAACAAATGCTTCCCATTTCTCATTTTTTCGTAAGAGAGCTAGAAATATAACATACCGATCTTGATTTTGACTGTGCTTGCATAATTTAATTAATTTTTGCATGTTTACTTGTCTAAATTTTTACTGAGAATTTGTATTTTTGTATTCTTGACATTGTATTTTTGACTTGCGTAAGTATGATTAAAATGGTTTATAATATTAGATTATCTTCACCTATATATATGTGGTGAACACAGATGTTTGTTCTCTGTCTGGGTGTTATATTGTATTCTAAGTATGTATTAAAAAAAAAAAATGTATATAGTATTATAACAGCTATCTGGTTCTCATAGTACAAGCTCTGCTTAGTTTGGGGCTAGATAGTGTTGTGTGGATTGTGTATAATATATATTTATTTATATTTATTTATATACCTTTTATTGTAATGTGTATTTTGTAATTGTGCCTAGCATTTGGACGTTTTGGCATTTGCTATTAGAAAATTACATTTTTCTAAATGAAATAAAATAAAAATGTTGCCTTTGCTATCTTTGGTCAAAATCTTCGTCTCTCTCGAAAATCTTTGCAGTGGTGACCTTTGGTGGAAATCTGCGCATAAATTTCCATTTAATAAGCTATGATGGTAGGTATTCATAAACTGTGGACCCCAATTTAGAAGGAATCTTAATAATTTATTATCAATAATATTTTCAATTTGCACAGCAAACGCTACTGTAGCTACCTGTTTATTATGTTCTAACTTATAATGCCATGAAATAACTAGAGTTACCTTTTTTTTCCGTCAGCTAGTTGTCTAGAAGCATACATAAATAGCGCAGACAGTATTATAATTGATTACCTTGTGAGATGATTTCTATCGTGATTAATCATTTGGCATTTACTTTGTATTATTTGCCTTCTCATTCTGCGAACCTAACTACTTTTGGTTACTTTGCCATCATGATCATAGCTAATCAGTTGGTACGTAAGTAGATACACAGGAGTTATTGTGACCTTAGGGCCGAGCCGAGGTTTTTGCATGAGTGCATCCGAGGTTTTATAATCAGCGTGGGCTGAATTATTAATGGCTGATTAATTTTTGGTAGTCTTCTTATCGTGTCACAGGTTCTTATGAACCAAGTGTTGTGAAAGAATTTTAAATGCGCCTCAAAGAAGCTCTTTTCGTGCACTCGACACAGTTTTTCGTTGTTGACCTCAGAATAAAGACTAAAGGTTTTATGATGCTCCGGTATTATTGGTAGTTACAGTCAGCGTCAAAAGTAGATGGGCATTTCTGGTTTGTAAAGCTCGAATATTTCTTTAACCAGCTCACGCAGCTATTTGTAAGCCGAAGCTGCCTTTGACATGTCTAGGGAAAAGATAAATTTTAATAACTGAAATTGCCTATCTACTCTTGATGCTGATTGTACAATTGATAACTTTGCTGGATTAATGTTGTTCAATTAACTACAGGGCTTCAAAGAGAGCAAACAACCTCTCAGCATGAAGTCTGCGAAATTCTGGATCCACTGAAATTAGTACCTACCTACTGGCTGTTAAAACGTAAATACACGAAAAATCATATTGAAGGGCTAGTACTTCCCATAATATTTTCCCATCCGTAAGGTTTAAGCACCTCTTCATGTAATTTGAATCTAAAGTGTAACTTCAAAGAAGGAAGTTGCTAAGTATAGATTTATAGTTGTGATTAGATTATTTGCATTGATTAACTAATTTCAACAAGTTGACTCTAGTAGATGTTGGTATATTATATACTATCGTAGGTGTGCATTATAATCAGAAAACGAGAAATACAAGTTTTGCCTGAATTTGAAGAAACTACGCTAGTTTTAGAATTTAGTTTTTTTACAATCTGTTTGCTCTGATATCGGATTTTTGCAAGTTATTAATTTCTTATTTAATCGTTTTTATATGAATCTAATTTGAGCTAAATTCTCTCAGACTCTAGAAAGTAATTTAACCGCTACCATTTTCTGCCAAGTCTCAGCCTCCTTCCTTTCGCAGCGTTTTCCTTTGCGTTATCCGGTTTGACTCCTTTGCCCCTCTAACGTGTGGTATTTTTATCCTCCCTATACCTATTAGGTAGGCCCCGTCAGATGAGAAGATACTTTCATTCTTCTCCATCCACGACTTCCTTCAACTTTCACAATAATTACCAAAATAATTTGTTTACGCCAACTCAAAAGGGAAAAGGTACTTTTAATAATTGAGAACTCTTATTTTAATCCTCAGTCGTTGATCGAAAGAAGGGGATATTATTAGTAGGCCTGCTAAGTAGTCTGAATGGGATTGTCTTCCGATTTAATTTTTTTTGTTAGAAAGCTAATATTTCTGAGATGGTTCATACTTTCATCACCTGAGTTTGGTAGAAATGTATGCAGCCGTTTCATCGTAACCTCCTCGGTTAGAAGTTTTATGCTTTACTCCAAGCGGTACTCATAACTCACCCTCCAAGAAGGGTGAGTACGTAGTGACTTTACACTGTGTACATTATACCTACCTAAAGCTATCAATAAAATAGTAGGTACCTGAGCACTGGACTTTGATATCGCTACCTTTCCATATAACCAATAATAATAAAAATAAAGTAGGTACCTACGTAATTAGTATTTTATAAGTACCTACCAACCAATGTAAAACTTCGTAGTAATGTACTAAGTAGTACTTCGTAGTAATGTTTTTAGGGTTCCGTAGCCAAATGGCAAAAACGGAACCCTTATAGATTCGTCATGTCTGTCTGTCTGTCCGTCCGTGTCACAGCCACTTTTCTCCGAAACTATAAGAGCTACACTGATGAAACTTGGTAAGTAGATGGATTTTGTAAACCGCATTAAGATTTTCTCACAAACATATAAAAAAACAATAAATTTTGGGGGTCCCCATACTTAGAACTGAAATTCAAAAACTTTTTTTCATCAAACCCATACGTGTGGGGTATCCATGAATAGGTCTTCAAAAATGATGTTGAGGTTTCTTATATCGTTTTTTTCTAAACTAAATAGTTTGCGCGAGAGACACTTCCAAAGTGGAAAAAAGTTGGTCCCCCCCCCCCCTCTAACTTCTAAAATAAGAGAATAATAAAATTAAAAAAAATATATGTTGTACATTACTATGCAAACTTTCACCGATATTTGGTTTGAACGAGATCTAGTCAGTAGTTTTTTTTTATACGTCTTTTCCTTCCTTCGCAATTTACCTTTCGACGAACTACGACTATGTTACTTGATGCTACGGAACCCTTCATGGGCGAGTCCAACTCGCACTTGGCTGCTTTTTTATAGCTAGTTTACATTAGCCAAATAAATATTTACCCACCAGTTATCACCACCAAATATTGCCGAACCAATGGACCAAAGGCATTAAACATTTTTTGGACACTTCACTGAAATTTAAGTTTTTATTCTGAGAAAAAATTATTTCTATCACTTTACTTCAACCAAACACTTGCGATCGTCAATTTTTAAGTACCTAACCACACGTGCTTTACCAAACAGCAGTTAAACCAAACTGTTTTATTTGCCATACGGACGGGGGCGGATGCAATTTTACCACTACTACGGTAACTCGATTCATGTCTTTCAAGCCTTTGATATTGCTATTATGACTAAGAGGTTTCTGATGCGCACAACATTGTTGTGCTACTCATAATACATAGTAAGTATTAACTTTGCAGTACCTAGGAAACTAGGTTGGTAGGTACTTAATAACTAGGTGGGTACTAGCTAGAAACCTAATACCTACGGTAACAGTATTCTAACACTGTTTAGTTCAGTATGAGGTTCTGATAACTTTTGGTAAACGCAAATAGGTTTTCAACCGACTGCAAAGAAAAGAGGAGGAGGTTCTCAATTCGGTTGTGTTATACTAAATTTTTATTATTTTTTTATAAGCAAAACTTATGGGCGATTTGAAAAACAAAGTTTTTTATTTAGTAGGCATATTGGTCGCATAGAAATTTCAACAAAATAGTTTTTTTAATTGTTAAAATATTTGCTATCGCAGAATTTCATCATTCATATTTATCTATGAGCCGATTTGAATTTTGTTTTTCTTTTTACATTACATACTTATTATCTTTCTGGTAGTATTACCTTTCGGTAGTAGGTATTATTTCCAGACTGGTGCCATCAGTTTAATAGTTTGGCCATTTACTCGAATTCTCAAATTTTAAAAACAAACGATTTAGTTATCTAGACTCGTAGGTACCATTAGAGTATCTGTAGTAGGAACTGCGCCGAAGCATTCCTTTCTAAAGGCTGTAGTTAGCTTGTTAAGTTATATACGCCCGCGTCCGATGCCTATGTCAAAACTTGTTTAAGTAGGGAGGGGTAAGGTAGGCTAGGTCATCTGGGGTAGGTATTTCAGTCCAGGTAATTAGATAGTGTCAAATTTCATATCTGCAGTCTAGCAGCTGTGTTACACAATATTCATAAGAAATCGTCAAAAACAAACGTGATGTATGATTATTGCCATTGCTATAGTTTGATTTAAATAAGCGTCGTCTATTTCCGAATAACGCGAAGCCCCATCGCCGACACAAAGCACCATGACCTTACTAGGCACTGATTTGGAAACCTGACCATGTTCGTCTGACCTTCCTTCATAATTACCTGTTTCCTTACCGCAAACCCAAATTGGAAGAACTTTTGAGGATCACAACTTCTATGATATAGTTTACAGTCTAAGCCCGCGTTTTTTTAAACCTTTTTATGATATAGGTAGTTTACAGTCTAAGCCCGCATTTTTTTAAACCATAAAAGTACTTACCAAATACATTCTGTACCTACTTATGTAGGTAAGGTACCAACTCACTTATGCAGGTTTTCTACAACTTGTCACTATATAATAGGTGGTAGTATTTCGACCTGTAAAACATTGTAAATGTCTCCCAAAAACCTGCCTAAATTTGCATGTAAGTATAAAATGTTTCGCCCTCATAATTATATTGACTGAAAACAAAAGCCAGAAAATAGATATTGTTAGGTGTTTCGATTGTTGAAATACAGGGTTACTCTACTGTAAAATTCAATATTCCGAAGATAATCCCTAATTTTAAAAATCCGCATACTTTTGACAGAATGATCGGAATACCACTCGAAATGAACATTCCAACTTTAGCGGTTATAGCAGGTATGTAATGAATGGCTCTATACGGACTGTACAGAAGTGCATGCTTGCTTGCACAACCCTAGTGTATGGAAGGAATGACCAGCATAAGAAGAATAATAAGTAGTATGGTTTTAAAAACTTTAGCCTGCCAAGAAAAAAAGTCTACTTTAGTACAGAAGAAGAAAAAGTTTGTTTTGTTTACAAATGCAATTGCAATACAATGTTTACCGGCGCTCTTATATTTACGCAATATTCACCACGGCATGTTTATCAAAACTTTTTTTTAATTTTAATTTGAGCTTTCTGGGTTACAGTTTTCTGTAATATTCCACTATCTTCTTTCTTTATTCTTTCTCTTTATGCATATTTAAGTTAAATCTTACTGCATTCATCTATCATCGATTTTTAATTAAAGCTTTCATCATTTTTTAATAATAAGTTGATGATACACACTAGCAAACATTTAGCAAACATTTTTTTTAAGGAAGTCAAATCTTCTCCTGCCTTGGCTGTTACCGAATGCAACTAGAATGTAAAAAAAAAGCGGTGTTTCTCACGACATGGAATAAAGGATAGTTAGTATGGGATAAGGTTCGGGATAGGGTGATGATGATGTTAGATTTCGTGAATCTAAGATATTTCCGAATTACAGATACGCTAGTAGTTACTATGACACGGGGTGCTTGCTACTAACTATTATCTATTCTGTGACGGTTCACAGAATAGATAATAGTTAGTAGCAAGCATCCCAAGGCGTTTTTCGTGACTGTACATTTTATGAACTAGCGGCCGCCCGCGGCAGGCTTTGCCCGCGTAGTAGGTCATTGCTAACATCCATTCTGTGGAATGTTTGTTTTATTTACCTACATGATTTTGTAGATCTACTGCATTTAGTTAGGTATTATGAGTAAGGTGGGCACTGATGCCAACGAGCTTATCTGATAGTAGATTCAGAAGCTGAATACCTATGTTTAAAATGATTACCAGCTCTTAGGTAGGTAGGAGTTCTGTGTGTAAAATGGGACTTCTCAGCAAATAGGTAGATAGACTTGTCTACCTACATAGAGGTACCTTTTCATCATCATCATTAGGCCTACCTTCTTTAGGTAGGTACCTACATTATTAATAAGGTAGACAAGGCACTGATGCCAACGAGCTCCGGCAAATTCATCATCCACACTTGATGTGCGGGCTGGTTTCCGCAAGGCCTCTAGTGGGCCCTTATTGCGTGGCGCTTGACACGAACGAGTTGCTCGAACTTTTGCAGGTTCTACAACACGCCGGTTTCCTCACGATGTTTTACTGGCATAGTGCACATACATTTTTCTACAGAAAAACTCATTGGTACACGACTGGATTTGAACCCACGACTAAGGATCGGAAGGCGGGTCCGCTACCACTAGACCACCAGTGCTCTCTGCCAACGAGCTTACCTGATGGTGGATTCAGAGGAGCGTGTAATCATAATACTTAATCATATTATGTATAGGTAGGCGTTCTGTGTGATAATGGGACTTCTCAGCAAATAGGTAGGTATGTACTTATAGGTACTTAGGTAGGTAACATTGTCATCATCATTATTATACAGATTTGTATTTTGTAACGAATAAACTCAAAAACTACTGGACTGATAAATTTCTTTCACCTCTTTAATGCTGAATTATCCCCGAGTAGCATAGTTACATTATATCTAGTTCGAGCAAATGAAACCTACAGGAAATGAGTCTCTTTCACCAATAACTCTGCATCTGTAGTTTAGTAACTACTGAGTAGTTCGACAGTTGGTACAAATAAAATTAAATGAAATATATTTATTTGCAAGTATGGTACAATTTTTATATTATATGGGATTATTATAAGATCATAGGGTATGTAAAAAAGTGGCTCACATACTTCATCGGCGACCAATATACAAAATTCAAACAAAAAGTAGAAAATATAAGTTAAATTAAAATAAATCAGTGTGAGAATAATAACAATAATCAATTCAGAATAATAATTCTTAAAGAAAATATAAAATAATTTAAATGAAATCTTTAACGCTATAAAAACATTTATACAACATTGTAGATATCTTTAGTAGGTAGTTACTCCATCACACACTTAAAGCAAGTTTCTTCATTCACAATCTGACCTATCACACTTTTGGCAGGGTTATAAACACACATCACACACCCACTAAAGTCGGGTCTACCACCTTCTAGCGCTAAGTTTGACACACATCTTCAGCCCACTGAAGATGAAAGCCCACGAGGTGTCTGGCATGCGGCAGAGGTGTATGGAGGTGTGTGGAGGCCCTGAAGAATTAAATGTTCTTCTCATTATTGATGACTGCCCAGTTGTAACTATGCGTAGGAGTTGACTATGAGCGGTTGGTTCCCAACGCTGCTGGAGGTATTGGAGTCGTCTGTGCTGTAGGAAATGGTAAATACTATTCAGATGATAATAATAAGACAGATGATTAATTACCGATGCTGTTGCAGCCATCGCATTTCTGTCTTAATTAATATTCCGGTGGATTTTATTTCGTAAATATTAGCTCGTATCTCGAAATAGCCTAGCAAGAAATATAGCAAGCAGAAGCAAGCATGACATTGACCTCTTGATATTTGACAGTTTGAGATGTCAGTTTTGACAGTTTAAATATAAGATTTACGCACACAAATGTAGATATACATACGTATACGCACACATACACCATAGAAATCTGCTTCTTCTTTTTTCGTGAAAATAAGATCAGCCAATGTTTACTTCGGTTTTGTGAAGTGTCGGTTTTGAAATTTCCTTTCTTTTAAATATTCCCAAAAATGGATGACGACGACTATTGGAACACAAGTGAAACAAAGGCCAAAGCGTTCAGTTTCGATGACGACGTCGTAAGTAGAAGCATTTTTAGCGAACTTATAAATTGCCATCAATAATTCAATGTTTATTGCAAAGAGTTTCATGTTAATCTAAGATACCTATTGCAATAACTTACTAGACCTATTTAGTATGTACGAACGTGACTATGATAAAATCGTGATCTAAATTATTTTACTTTGTTTGAATTGAAGCACCTATGTACCTAGCTATAAAGATAATGAGAAGTACCTATTATTATATTTGTTTTATGTAATAAATCACGTTTCTTCCTTACTTCACCTGTAATCAACATAGGAAGCCTAGAGCTCAAGCTAGAAGCCACACCACCATGGCTTATCAACTGTAGAAGCTACAGTTACCTAGTGTGCATTGTGTATCGGACTTCCGCAATTAGACTCAAAAGTCGGTCCGTATTGCGTCAGGAAACGCTGGCTTTACTTGTATCCGGCCAAACTCCCAGAGGAGCAGAAGCTTCCTGGGGGCTTCACAGGCTTTATTTACAGGCTAACATTAGTTAACATTAGCGGTTACATTGTATTCTAAGTATGTATGTATTTACAAAAAAAAAAACGTATTCAAGTATTATATCAGCTATCGGGTTCCCATAGTACAAGCTCTGCTTAGTTTGGGGCTAGATAATGTTGTGTGGATTGTCTATAATATTTATTTATCTATTTATTTATAACAGTTACCCAGTATTTAGAGGTTTTCTTTTCAGCTGTCCCCACAAGAGATCCTGGCTATCGGCCAGAAGCCTTACCAGGGCCAACAGCAAGAGGATGTGTTTGGAGCCACGGGCATCACTGTCAAGACAACACTGCTGCCCATTGCAAGCCTCATTAGCCCAATGGTATTGGATTTAAGTGAGTCATCATTAATTTTAATATTTTTTTATACAATTAGCTGGTGGAACAAGCCTAATATGACCCAACTGATGTTAAGTAGTAACCAACGCCTATTACAAAGCACTGCCCTGCGTCCATCAACTTTTGGCATACAGATGTTCACATGCCAGTAATTTCACTGGCACCCACACCCTTCAAAATCACAGCAATGCTGCTTCACAGCAGAAATAGGCATGGTGATAGTACTACCCTGGACAACCTTCTCGACCTTATCCTAATTAATAAATAATAAATATTCTGGACAATTCACACAACACTACCCAGCCCCAAACTAAGCAGAGCTTGTAATATGGAAACCAGATAGCTGATACAATATTTGAATACATTTTTTTTTTTTGTTAATACATACTTAGAATACAATATAACACCCAGACAGAGAACAAACATTTATGTTCACCACACAAATATTTGTTCTCGGTGGGGATCGAACCCACGACCTACGGCGCAGTAGGCAGAGCTACTACCAACTGAGCTAGAGGCCAGTCAAATATAACTTATGACTTTACAACTGTTACAGATTTACCCTCGAACCATCCTCTAAAGCACCACTACACCTGTCCATTGACCATCTGAGTAACCCTAGCTTTGAGGGTTGGTTCTAATCAAAAGGTGTTGGTTCCACCAACTGACCCAAACACCCAAATAGAACATGATAAGTTTCCACTTAATTTTATACTTTTCCAAACTAAAAGAGATAGATTTTCTTACCAAAAGAGAGTCCGGTTAATGTACATCCAGTTAATGTACACCCACTTAAAACGAATCCACTATTTTCCCATAAAGTGTCAAGGACAATAAGTATCCAGTGCCAGAACAAAAATCAAAAATCCATGTTTGAATTGCTCTAGTGTACATGTGGCTTAACTGGCATCGTTATAACGGCGTACAACATTTTATACATTTTCCTATCGCCTACCCCAAAAGAATAACAAAATTCTCAGAATCAAAGTCTACATTACAGTTCTTCTGGCCCAATCCGGTAAAGACCCCAGGAAGGAAACCAGACAAGATCCAGAGGAGACGGTTCCTGTGACCCTGAAGAGGCTATTCCTCGGCAGGAGCTGTTCTCTTCATGTTCATCGCAGCTTGAAGAGCAAGACGGAACTGCTGGATGGAGCCTTGGCTGTGAATGATGGGAATGCTATACTTACAGTAGGTACTTTATTGTAGACAGCAGTCAAAAATTCATATCTTGAGTCATCATCTTAGATTGTTTAAAATGATTTGTCATTATTATGTATTTTCATCATGCTATGTAGGTATATGTATTATAGAAACATATTATAACTGTTTGTTTATAGAATGTATATACTGTATGTATTTTATTTAGTAGGTAAATATGTATATATTTATTATATTTATGTATGTATGTAGTCTATATATTTATTTACTTGTGTATATAAATATCCTTATTTTTTATTATTTCTTAGTGCACCCTAGCCAACCTTCTTATTATACGTTTCTCTCCATCCAAAGGTTGTCTGGAAGAGATCGCTCTTCAGCGATAAGACCGCCCATTGTACATTAGTGTGTTTAATTACTGTTTTTCCATTGTTAGTTTTAAGGTGTGCAATAAAGTATTTTCTATTCTATTCTATTCTACACTGTAACTTGGTTTAGGTGTCTTATTAAACAAACCGTTTTCCAGTAAGTAGTGTTACGGCCAAAACTATTCATTGAATATAGCTTGAAGTCTGCATAACTTTATTACACGGCAAACAAATCATCTAATAATCATCTATTTTAGTAGTAGTAGAGCTCTTTGTGATGGGCTCGTCCGGGGAAGTACTACCACCATGCCTATTTCTGCCGTGAAGCAGCATTGCTGTGTTTCAGTTTGAAGGGTGTGGGTGCCGGTGAAATTACTGGCACGTGAGGCTGAATATCTGTATGCCTCCAGTTGATGGACGCAGGGCAGTGCATCGTAGGGCGCGTTCCCGACGTGCGTGACCTGCGAGGCATTGCTTTGTTATAGGCGATGGTTACCACTTAACATCTGGTGGGCAAGCAACATATGCTTGTTCCATCAGCTACATAAAAAAAAAAAAAAAAAAAAAACTACGATCTATGCCATCTTCTCTATCCCGACTAGTGATGTGACTCGTCGCTCGGTCTCAGTAGGGATGTCCTATTCTCAACACCGGCTAATAGTTGGCAGGTACTGTCGGCATAGTATAGTGGTAGGCAATAAATATTGCACATCGGCTTTTCGGCTTCGTAGAGCGTGATCTCTTTCTGACGTACACTACGCTCTATGAAGCCGAAGGGCAAACCTACCACTGAGCTGAGAGGCGTATCTAATAATAAGTTTTCTTTCCAGGTTGTACTATTCCTGATAGCAACGCTAAACAAGAAGTTGGTATACGAGCTGTTGTCATCCAGACCTGCCGCCCTCAGCCATTACATAGCATTCCTGCTGAACGAAGGGAAGGTCACTGAACTCACGGATTTACTCACGTACGTATGCAATAAATTAATAAATTTTACTTTACAAGTCGCCTTAACGGCGCGGCGTAGGCTTCCCATAAATACCTCAAATCAAATCAAAAGTGTATTTATTCAGTAGCAAGGATCACTTTGAAACGTCTTAAAGCTAGGTGAGTCTAGGTACCAGTTCCACGCGACCAAGCCTAGAAGAACAGGCAACAAACTATGGCTCGGTTCCTACTGTTTTTTTATGTCTAACCTCCATGTACCTAACCTACTCCTTTGTCGTACGTGTACAATACTTAGTTTAGATGCATTTTAAATGAAAATTCATGTAAAATTCACATCTGGTAAATCTACTAGATAATATAATAATAAATCATATAAGTTTAAACTACATATTTGCGAAACTGTCAAAAAACGGTAGGAACCAAGCCGTAGTTTGTTGCCTGTTCTTCTAGGCTTGGTCGCGTGAAACTTCGCTCAAACTGTTTCAATAATAATTTATTTTTCTTTCAGCATGCTTGGAAGAAGTCCTGAAGCTGCTGTAAGTTTTTATTTGAAATTCAGTCCTTGACATTTCTTTTTTAAATTCCAGATTGATTTTAACGGCTAAAGTCAGAGTCTCAACTAAATAACAATATATGATTTACTAGAATATATCTTATACCCCACGAATATGCCACATGGGGGGAAAGTACCTTGAATATTGTAGATGGAACATTTTACTGATAGAAGACATTATTTGAATTTAAAAAATAATTTAAACTGCTTTCATGATGTATACAAAAAATTTAGCATTTAGACATAGACATAGACATTAATTTATTTGCTGCTTCAGCACACACACTATTAAAATAAGAAATTAAAAAAAAAAGAAAGATACGACGATATTACAAACTAAGTAGGTACTAAAGAAAAATGACATTTTTGACATTATATAACACAAAATTACAACTTAGGTACTAAAGAAAAATTACATTGGAAAAAAAAAAAAAAAAAACATACTAAAAACAACAAAAAGAGGTAAGTGTATGTGTGCCACTGCAGCAAATCGCCTCTAGCTCAGCGTAATGCTTCACCACCAGCGGCAGCTCAGCGCTGTTATTCTGCCAGAACCGGTGGTCAGAGCCATTAGACCCTGTGAGGACATTAAAAAAAAAAAAAAAAAAAAATAATAGTGAAGGAACAGATATAAAAATAATAATAATATACTATAGGCTAGCAAGTTAAGGCTAGCATTTGATAAATAATTGATTAATTTTGTATTATAACTATTAAAATTCGTGGTCTTCATTATATTTCTGACACTATGTTATTTAGCAAAAAATTATCCTTATGATGAAGCTTTTCGATAGGTATGATAAAGCTACAGGTGATTATTTTTGTGTGTAACTTATTTCCGGTTCAACCATGTAATTATTCAAATATGTATGAGTGCAGTTTAAATTGTTTTTTATATTCAAATAATATTTTCTTTCAGTAAAAAGTTCCATCTACAATATTTAAGGTATACTTTCAAAATAAACATTTTTTTTCATATTTTCCTTCATTTTAAAGCTCTGACTAATAATTATATCTTCAGATGTATCAATACCAACACGCAGTTAAAACTCAAGGCAGTGTCGACAATCTGTTAGGAAAGATGGGCAATTTGGTCAACAATCACTTCTCACAGCCCGGGGTGGATACCCACCATGCAAAGATGTTGGCTGATTATATCAAACTACTTGGTAAATATGATGTTCCATAGAACTATGGAGCCCTGGCCAGGTGTATGTACACCAATCTAAAAACAGCTTAGCAAAGTAGACTTCGGTTTAAATGTTAATTTTTCTTCAATGTTTTCAGAATGGCAGAAGCACGTGAAAAAGCCAGAATTGAACAACAAGTCTGCGATATCCTGTCTCGCTCACTGCTGTACACACCACTGGAGCGAGGGAGCCGGCAATATGATGTCGCCTCTCACTCTCTGTCAACGGCAACAGGTATGCCATTTAAAGTGAACAAGCCAGAATAAAGATTTTTCAATTCGGACCAGCTCTTCCCGAGATTAGCACGTTCATGCAAACAATCAAACTCTTCAGATTTGATATAGTACAAATTTAACACAACAGCACTAGACTTCTTCAAACTGATAAAGATGATACTTACATGTTTTTTAACAATTTTTTCGTTTTTCAGATTACGCCTTTGCAGTACGACTGGGTGGTGTTAAACGTTCACGCAAAATCTAATAAATGGGACATTGTTGAATCTCTGTTTACGAAAAAAGTAAGTTTATTTTACAGTTAGTCGATGTAGCTAGAAATGTGAAGACTATTCACACAGCACTATTTAGCTCCAAATTAAGCAGAGCTTGTAAATAAAAACTAATATGATTGATTTGTCTCCAGGACTGGTTTGGCCGCACTACTATGTCCTCTCACATCCCTATAGAGACGCTTCTAGCTCGTCTGAGCGAGCTCAAGTCAAGCAAGCGAATGTTGGCTACTTGTGCCAATAAGATCTCCAACGTTGATGATAGACTAAGGCTGGCACATGTTTATAAGGTCAGTGTTCACTAACCATAAGTAATATAGCTTAAGTAGTCCTCAAATTTTTTTTTTTTTTTTTTACAAGATATAGACCTGCCTTTGGCTACAATCTCACCTGGTGGTAAGCGACGATGTAGCCGACGATGGAGCAGGATGGTCTAGAAGACACCTATTCACTCTTGCCTTGAAGAGGCCCAGATTGTAGTGGTCAGGAAAAACAGCCGCCGGCAATGAGTTCCATTCCCTGGAGGTTCGCATAATGAAGGTGGAGCCAAAACGCTTAGTGCGAATGGGTGGTATGCTAACCAGGTATGGATGGTACTGAGCCGTGCGTCTGCTAGTCCTATGATGGAAGGGAGATGGTGGTATAAGATCATGCAGTTCCTCACTACATTCCCCAAAATGTAGCCTATAGAAAATCGATAGGCAAGCAACTTTGCGACGATGTGCCAGACTCTGGATTTTAGTCTGCGCCATGTGTTGCTCACCTATCAGCCTAAAAGCTCTTCGCTCAATCGAGTCTAAGGCAGCAAGCTGGTGTTTGGCAGAGCCGTCCCACAGGTGACAGCAGTACTCCATACCAGACCGGACTTGTGCTTTGTAAAGGCTAAGCAGCTGTCCTGGTGTGAAGTACCGCCTTACCCTGTTTAGGATGCCAAGCTTCATGGAGGCTGTTTTAGCCCTAGACTCGATATACGACCCAAAGTTGAGAGCAGGCGTAAGCGAAGCACCAAGGAGCTCAAGGTGATCCCGTATCGCTATAGGTACATCTCGGAAAACAGGAACGTGGGGAAACTGACTTCTCTTTGCTGAGAACAGGCAAGCCTGCGTTTTGGATGCATTGAATTTGACCAAATTGGCGTCACCCCAGTCAGACACCAATTTGAGTTTCATATTCAAGCGCTGCAGCATTGCCTCTCTCTCTTGCTGAACCACATTCTGTTTGGCCTGAGCATTGGAAGTATATCTTTCCACAACTGTGCTGTCGTCTGCATATCCCATGATACCGGGTATGAGCAGGTCGTTAATGTGCAGCAAAAACAGAGTGGCAGATAGTACTGACCCCTGAGGTACACCGGCATTAATAGCCAATTGATCCGACGAGCAGCCATCGATAACTACTCGAATGGATCGTTCCCTCAGAAAGTCTTCAAGCCAAGAACAGAATTGGGCTGGAAGTCCGTATGCTGACCGTGAATTCGTATAGAGACGCTTCTTGTCTGAGCGAGCTCTAGTCAAGCAAGCGAATATTGGCTACCTACGTCAACAAGATCACCAATTAATTGAAATCCGTTCTTTCTGCACTAACGCTCAATCACATAAATTCATTCATAGAGTTTCCAACACTTCCCCACACACACCACCCACACACACCACTCACACCCACCACTCACACCCACCACCCACACAACAACACTTTTACACAACTCTCTTACGCACATTACTCCCCACATTATGTTATCAGGAGAGCTCTCAAAAACACACATTTACCTAGAGTGATTGCGTATCTTTTGTTGCAATCAAAACTCTATCAGTTTTGACATTCTTCTGAGCATTGATAGCAATAAAAAAAATATGTGTGTGTTTATGTTTGGGCAATTAAAACCTTTATCTATCCAAGTTCCTTATTTCCAGATACACTCGGTAGTAATAGAAACACTGGCAAAACAAAAAGACCGCGCAGCACTTACCAACTACAAGATGACTCTAAGTCCTCAATCAGAGGAGTACATACTGGCTGATAATACACTCAGAGACTTGGTAAGATAATAAACTCAGAAGCATTGAGTCCTAGATCGTGTATGTTTATCATTATATTTATTTTCTGTATGTTATTTATTTATTTAGGTATATTGAGGTATGTATGTAAAGTGTGTATGCATTATACTTATTGTAGTGCATTATACTTATTGTTTTTTCTACACTATCGTCCGCTATCGTTCTTTTCAAGTCCAGTCCATCCCAAGGTTGTCTGGAAGAGATCGCTTTTAGTGATAAGACCGCCCATTGTATTCCACTTTGATGTTTTTCTGTATTCCCTTGTCAATTTTATGTGGTGTGCAATAAAGTATTTTCTATCTATCTATCTATCTAGATCCCTACGATGCACTGCCCTGCGTTCATTATTTTGAGGCATACAGTTGTGCCGGAAACACAGCAATGCTGCTTCTCGATAGAAATAGGCAAAACATATACTTAATAATACTTTGTATAGAACGGAAACTCTCCCCCCCCTTTGATTCGTTCCTCCTACTATGTACTGTGAATTGTTGCTGTCTCATCTTTTCTCAATACAAAAAGAGAGACACGTATACAATATACTCACTACTATACAACGGTTGACAAAACGTATGGTTTGTGTTAATGCAGCCAAATTGCTAATTGTGTGAAATTTAAAAATGTTTTTTTCTTTTTCAGTCTATAAAATGGAAGAACTAATACATCTACGGATAAAGCCGAAGGATAAAAGCTCTCTTGAAAAGTGAAGTCATCATCATCAACCTGTAGCAGTCCACTGCTGGACATAGCTCTTCCAAGCTGCGTCCGGTCTTCCGAAAAAAACATTTTCGTTCAAATCAGGATGTCACATAATTTACACTTTCATTCCAACTGCTCACACTTAAGTGTTAAGACCTCAAGTAATGTTGGTTGTAAGACCACTGAAATATTAAAACAGAACTCCATAACTAGAAAAACAGTCCATGCTGTTTCCCAAAATTATATACCCCGAAACGAATCGAATCCCAGGAAACCTCATTTCGTGTTTTTTTAAACGATAGTAGTCTGGTCTGGCATGATTGTCTGTCGAAATGACAGTGACAGGGACAGGGAGGATAAATGAACGAAGAGCGCCAAATCGATTTATTTTTAGCCAAAAAAGAAGAAGTGAGTTCGATTTATTTTGCAAGCCGTAGAAATCAGCAGAATTACATGTGCCTTTAATCCGTAAGTTTAAAATGCATGTTTGCGAGTGAATCACATAATCACCTATTCGAATGAAATTTTGAATAAGATCGTATCTCATAAATGTGTTGTTGTAACTTCTGCGGCAGCTTACGATGTATTTTCTGCTTCACGTTTTGTGCGTATATACTTCATTTGTGTGGTATCGAGGCAGATTGTGACTGCACAAACTTTTGGGGGTGCTGTAGCAAGACAAATGACCAATAAATACCTTTTCCTAAACACCTTGTTTTATCTATAGGTACTAATATTATAAAGAGGAAAGATTTGTACCTATACTCGGATTTTTAATTAGACGAAGCTAGCTGACGTTTACTGTGTTGTCAGTTTTTGATGAAATAAAAATAGTGTTGTGACAAAGTGAATGATTGAAAACACTCCTGAATTAATGAAATTGCCTCGTTTTTCTAGTGAAAAGTCAGTGTGCCGAACTTGGCTTGACGTGCTTGGTTGAGGATCCATATCGTTCACGCGAAACAATATAGCAACAAAATACACAACAATTACCACAAACACAAGGTAACGAAAAACTTTACAAATACAATAACTAAACAGCGTGAGTGCAGAAAAACATTCGTGCTATCAGACCAGAGGTTAGAAGCCGAATTACAAACAAAATGGTGACCGACGCGCATGGTGTTCATCGGTGTTGGCACTAGTCGCCACGCCGCGCATTATAATAAACCGTCAAAAAACTGATTGTAGTTACATACTACAAGTAACTTATATCAGATCACATTTATATACATGTTTTTATACAAATATCAATATTATTTTATAGTTTGAAATGATTAACTATTCACTCATTGTTCATTCATCTGATTTAACGAGAACTGAACGCAGCACTATTACTTTAAATATGGCAACATTATTTTACAAAGTGACATTAGATAATGTCAGTCGGTATCGTATAATTAAAAATCCGACTATATGTTTGTAATGAATAGGCTCAAAAAGTACTGGGCCGATTTAAAAAATTATTTCACCAATAGAATGCTACATTCTTCCAATTTGACATAGGCTACATTTCATTTTGAAAAAAAAAATAGGTGTCCTTGGTAAAATTTGAACAATGTAACCGAAGGTGTAGAAAAATGAGTCTTAAAATGTCTTTCGTCGAATGCGCTGCCGAAACTATTAGCGATAGAACAAAATAATGTACAACAATATTGTCTACCCCGTGCGAAGCCGGGACGGGCTGCTAGTCTATTAATAATTTAATCTTGTAGCTTTAGAGCTTTATCGCTTGGAAACAATAGTGGAGGTTCAATTACTTACCACCTTATGTCGTGTCTTGTATGTCGGTCGAAGAAATCGTTTATTCCAAGCTGTACAATCTGGGGACTCTTGAAAGCGCGATGGGTTGATAAACTTGTACCTAAATGTAGCAGGAAACAGCTGGACATAAAGACGTACAGGACTGAGGAGCTCGTAGAAAATGAAGGAGGCATATCTGCAGTGAATAAAAAAAGAGAAGCTTCAGTTTCAAGATTTATTAACATGAAAAGACAGGTTTATTCTCTGATTTCACAACATCACACAACACAAGGACGTTAACAAAAGTCGTTGTAATGTAACCAACATGGTTCGTAGATTGATACGTAGGTACTTAAGTACTTATACATTTTACTCTTCGGAACAGTCCTCACAAATATCATCGCAGCCACAGAGATGACAGAGAACAGTGCACAAATACACACAGCACAAGCAACGGAGGCAACGACAACAACAACTATCGGAAGGGCAGATACAACACATTACGTTTGTTCAACAAGTTTCGTTGAATCCCTTTTGATTGGAGGATTGAACAAGTTTCGTTGGTCGTTTATTGCTTGCTCTTTGATGGAACAATTTTCATTGACTGCCTCTTTATTGGCGGAATCAGAATGTTTTTGTGGTTTCTTTTGGTAGCGCACAATCTGATCAACGGTTTCTGTTCAGTTGGTTTTGTCTAAAGTACCTAGTTCAACAACTTTCGTCTCTTGGCGAGAACTGTTGAAAAGCCTCTCTCTTTTCCTCATTGCTTGTTTTATCCTTTCCTACATTACCTACTACTTGAAATATTTTAATGGAAGTTTTAGTTTGCTGATATATTTCGTAGTACCTACCTAACCACAGAACAATACTACTCTTACGAGTACCTACCTAACAGTCGCGTCTGTCAGAAGTGAATTGAATTTCGGGTCGAACGCGTGGAACACAATAGTATACTACTAGGTACTTATTGTCTCAGTATATTACAATAGAGGATATTTTTATTGTGTTCATAATTTTATAATTTTCACTGATAGATTTTTCATTATTTTGATGTCTAAGTTTTGATAAGGTGATGTCAATGTTACCACAAGACATGCCTGTCATAGAGAAGGCGTCAAGAGATGAAACTGTCCACCAAATAGATCGCATTCTTCTCTTTTTTAGTTCATGGAAGAAGAGATTCTTAAAATTGGGATTTGTGGGATTATTTTCAAAACCTTACAGGGACCTTAGCCATAAACTTACCGTAAAAGTGCAATGCATGGGCATGTTCAAGATGCCACTTGACTTGGATGCTCCTCTGGCCCCTTCGAGAGCTACCGTGTAACTTTTGGATTGACAAAATTATGTATGAAATATAAGTTTCTTTTTTCATTGATTATTTAAGACTAGATTTTAGAATATCAACGTCTCTAAAACAACTTATTTTTAAATGAGCCTATTTATTTTACTTGCATTTAAATGTTACTAAAACAACAGGTAGGTATTATTTTGTCAAACACATTTTATTCAAAACACAATCTTTAGGAAGTGTTTTTAGTTCTTTCTATACGAAGGTTTGAAGCCAGTGTCCCGAAATAATTGGTCCACATCCTCTTTGTCTAGCTTCAAAGCCTGCATCAAGAAATTATTGTCAAACTAACAGTCATCATCAGGCTGAAGAAAACTACTGCTGGAAATACGCCTCCGTTTGATATACTTTCCGGGAAAAAAGATTCCGAGCCCTCGCCATCCACTGTCATCCACAGCGATGCTAGCACTCTCAAGCATAGATTTATTGATAGTTCTCCATTGAATTTACCTACAAAATATATGCTTGAGGCTCGAATCAGACTGAGATGAAATGAAATGAAATACTGTTTCACTGTTTCTGAGCACGGGCCTCAAATGAATAAATAATAAGTACCTAAGTAGGTATGTCGGACGTCTAAGGCTACATACGCACTATGCGGTTACCCGCAATGGGGCTAGCCGTGCGGCTAGCTTAATACGTCGCACGTCGGGTTTACGTCATATCGTGCAACCCATCGACAAAGTTGGATGAGGGTAGTCTTAAGACCGTGTGGAATTGCAGGAGCATATAGACAGCCCTATGCCTTTGTCCACAAGTGGGTTATGTTGGGCTGTGTATAATGATGAGTACGTATGAGAAAATAACTTACAACTGACGGTCGTTTTGAGTATTGAACTGGCTGTGTGACCAGTAAAAGTGCATTTGCTCCAGGCCTGAAATGAATTTGCCAAAGAGTTGAAATGTGTTTTTGTCCGTACCACGCATGGTTGGTTACGCACAGCTAAGCGTTCGGTGGTAGCGATCAGTGAAACACTGTCAAATATGACAACGATATTTGATAGTATTTCAGCTGATCGCCATCGCTTAGATGTACGCAGGCCCTAATAGGCTTTACATAAATTAACTCACCTTATTGGTCGATCTCTTGTCTGCTTCCATCGGAGTCTTGGATAACTTTCCTGAAGAAAATAAATCTTGTTAGCCTTTTTCGTTCTTTTACTAAATAAAAATTACAGTGATGTTTTAGTGTGCAACTTAGTGGAACTAACAGCCCCTAATTTTTTTTTTTAGTTCCAAACTGTCCTTAGAGTTATTCGTCGAGTTTGATTAGGATCCGATGGTGCAGCGGTCAGCGCAGCCCCGTACCAAGGAAAAGGTCGTGGGCTCAAATCCCGCTCGGATCTTAACTTTAAAGACATTATAAAAATCTTTGAGATTTCCTTATGTGTAGTAGGTAAACACTATAAAATCAATAAAACGTTAGTGAGACTATATTCATTGATGCCTTGCGTCCATCAATTTTATTCAAGATTAAAAATATTTTTTTTAGCCTTCTAATCGTGTCATTGGTTCTTACAAACCAGTGTGGTGAAAGGAGTTTAAGTGCTCCTTTCGTGCACTTGACATGTGTGATCCTTGATACAACTGAATAAATCATTTTTTTGACGTGATAACGTCTTATAATTCGATGGAGCCGGCTGCACGCACGAAAAAACATGACTCATGCGGCGTTACCTCGCTCTGAGACGTTCCATTTAAGGCTTGAAGTGCAAGCGAGAGCGCGGAACGAGCGACAAAGAGGCACGCACGGCCTCCGCGTTCGGCAGCGTTCGGCATCTGTCTCTCTCCTACTTGAGTGAGCGATACGTCCGCGTGGACAGCTGTATGACGTTGTCACGTTCAACTATCGTCAGTAAACCGACTTTACAGACAACCGATTTTTTTTTGTTTTGAAGTGCTTACTGTTTCAGTGATGATGTTAGTAGGACGGTAGTACTCCATCAGTTGGTTCTCTCGGCGCGTCTGAAGTGGAATTACTCCTGAGTCGTCAAAGCTCTCTTGGTTTTGACTGTAATATCGAATGTTATTGATCAACCCTTACGTTATCTTCATGTCCTGAAGAAATCTACTGGGAGACCGGCGTAGCAGACCTTTGCATCTAATGTAGATGATTTTTATAAAGCGTCATGGTTCTCTCCTTGTGTATGGTTCGTCCGGGGAAGTACCTACTACCACCATGCCTATTTCAACCGTGAAGCAGCATTGCTGTGTTTCGGGTTTAAAGGATACCGGTGACATTACTGGCACGTATGCTACTTGCTGATGGAACAAGTATGGCCCTCCTGATGTTAAGTGGTAACCATATAAAAGATGCCTGCCTCGTAGATCTCGCACGTCAGGAACGTGCCCTATGATGAACTGCCCTTCATCCATCTACTTGAGGCATACAGATTAACAGCCTCATGCCAGTAATCGAAACACAGCGATGTTGCTTCACGGCAAAAATAGACTTGGTGGAAGTAGGTACTTCCCCGGACGAGCCACACACACAAAGAGACTATAAGGGGGTTTTTAATAGTAAATTTTACTTGTTCCTCGTAAACTCTTAGGTAGCTTACCGCCATTGTCCAAAATACGGGCGTCTATTACTCCACTCTTGTAGAGCCTGGTCCCGAGAGCCATGGTTCTTATCTTCCGCCTTATTCCTGACGTCCAGTTCCTGATCCAGCTTCTCTATCATCACGCTTTTAGTCCTGGATTTGAAGTCTTCTGGAAGGGAAATACAAATGAACTGAATAACATCATGCTAATCTCCTCCTATAGCTAAAGTGCTCTTGGCGATCGAGACCCTGCTGGCAGACGTTGAATAACTTTTTTACTTTTCTTGCTCGGAGTCGCTCTTCCAGGAAATGTATGGGGGAGGCGTAGAGGTTCTTTAGAAATCGCGTCACGATAATGATTTGGAAGTGCCGGTAATGATTTGGAAAATTATTTCCGAGGCTGGTTCTTTATAAATTGCGTTACGATAATGAATTGGGAGTGCACTTAGCGTAGGATAAGGGCATGGAGATTCTGATGGTCATCCTTCAGTCCATTGCTGGACGGAGGTCTCTACAAGACGCACAATTGTTCAGCTCCTCTTCACCTCCAGAACTAGTTGTTTAATACTTACCTCTAAAAACTAGAACTGATGATTCAGTACGATAAGTGACCGTGGCTTGTTCCTTATCCCGCAGCCTGGTGTACTGGATACTGGGCGTGGGGATCTCACCCACTTCCACCGTCAGGCCAGGGTCAAAGTCATCATCATCCTCTTCGTAGGTCTCCTCATCTTCAGTTTCTGGTGGAATAACTTGGCGGACCTGTGAAATTGTGATAGGTACCTTCCTTATGTGATTGAGTTGCCATCACCAAAGTCTTTCTCCTCCACTCTCTGCTTTAATTTCTCTAGTCGCTTTTCCATCGATGCTTTGGTGGTATTTGATTCAAAATATCACTTGGTGGTATGCTAGAGTTGCCTATCATTTTGATAAAATGTGATTATGTCGCCATCATCTTCTCTCTGTCCTTATCCCTTCATAAGGGGTTGGGAGCAAACATGTCTTTATGTCTTTCTCCCTCACTCTCATAGTCACTTCCATCATCGGATTAAGTAACCGTAGTTAGTCGCCTTTGCAGACATCCACAGGAGGTGAAAGAGGGATTCTATTTTACGCTGTGAGCACTGCGACTTCTATACAACCCCCCTATGTAGATACCGATAGATAACAACCATCCGTCACGCAAAAAATCGGTTGTCTGTAAAGTCGGTTAACTTTCGATAGTTGAACGTGACAACGTCATACAGCTGTCCACGCGGACGCATCGCTCACTAAAGTAGGAGAGAGACAGATGTCGAACGCTGCCGAACGCGGAGGCCGACTGTGCCTCTTTGTCGCTCGTTCCGCGCTCTCGCTTGCACTTCAAGCCTTAAATGGAACGCCACAGAGCGAGGTAACGCCGCATGACGTCATGTTTTTTCGTGCGTGCAGCCGGCTCCATCGAATTATAAGGCGTTATCACGTCAAAATTCCACTCACCAAGTACCTACCTACCAAATTATACTTAGGTACATCTTAGCACTAGGTTCGACTAACCGGTGCGCACAGCAACGGATACGGAGTCCTGGGCCTTCGCATAGTATGTATGGGACAAGGTGCCAGCGGGCCCGGATCGAACGTCCTTTGCCCCAGCATGTTAGTGTGAGAGAAGTCACAGACCAGCAGTAAGCGAGGGTGCGTGGCCCCATGGTGTACCGCACCACACCCCATTGCTTGCAGACCCCATACGCATAGCTGGCTGAAGTGACCCCAAACTGCTCCTCTGGAATTTCAGCCACGTTATGCTTTTATCTAAAATGCTTTCAATTGTCCACAAGATGCGTTGGTAAAGTGACAGACCCCAAAGCTAAGTGAATATTCAGATTTGAGCGCTCACGGTGACTGGTGACGGGCTGGTATTTTCTCCATACAAAAACCGCAAGTAGGTAATGCTGTTTTTGATGAAAAAGATAGGAGCCAGTCACCATCAACATGAGCGCAAAAGTCCGAATAAGGACTCGGACATCACTGAAAATCTTGGACTTTCAAATTGCAACCATATCATTCATATGGAATACCAACTGCCTACTTCAGAAATATTCGGCGTTTGACCATCCTCAAATATTAAATTGGGACTTGGTATAATATCTGGCCCATCGATGGGCTATACATGCCTGAAGATCAAAGTCGTGAAGCTAAATAAATAAATATTTTAGACAATCTACACAACACTATCTAGCCCCAAACTAAGCAGAGCTTGTACTATGGGCACCAGATAGCTGATATATAAATATTTTTTGCAAAAACATACTAAGAATACAATATAAGACCCAGACAGAGAACAAACATCTGTGTTCACCACACAAATATTTGTTCTCGGTGGGGATCGAACCCACGACCTACGGCTCAGAAGGCAGAGCTACTACCAACTGAGCTGAGAGGCCAGTCAAGAAGAAGCTGTTATTTATTAACCTGGACTTGGCTGCGAGATGGAAGGGGCCGGTGAGTTGATGCGGCATCACGCGGCGCCGTTCGCCCCACCACGCGTCTAGCACGCGGCGGATAGCACGCCTGGCTTCACGTTCCATCGGCTCACCAATGCGTCGCCAGCGCACTTCGCCCACCGACTGACCCGCGTACGGATACCGCACTACGTAAGGTGATTGTATCAGCCAGTGACTATGGTAACTGTCTGACTAAGTGAAGTGGCACCACACTGGAACTTCACTGCTATTATTTTTGATTTGTAAAAGGATCATATAAAACGGTAGGAACCGAGCCGTAGTTGGTTGCCTGTTCTTCTAGGCTTGGTCGCGTGGAACTGGCACCTAGACTCACAAGACGTTTCAAAGTGATTCTTGGAATTCAACTGAATAAAGACTATTTTGATTTTGAAACCATCCACAAAGTAGTAGTAGAGCTCTTTGTGAAGGGCTCGCCCGGGGAAGTACCACAACCATGCCTATTTCTGCCGTGAAGCAGCGTTGCTGTGTTTCGGTTTGAAGAGTGTGGGTGCCGGTGAAATTATGTCACGTGAGGCTGAATCACTGTATACCTCAAGTTGATGGACGCATCGTAGGACACGTTTCAGACGTGCGTGACTTACGAGGCAATGCTTTGTTATAGGTGATGGTTACCACTTAAAATCAGTTCAGCTATTATGTTGGTTCCATCAGCTAGTTTTATAAAAAAAATAACACTCCCATAATGCTATTTAGGTACAGGGGCGCGGCAGGTGACTTTCAAAACAAACACGAACACCACCCGCTCTCCGGGTATCACGCTCCTCTACCCAGTAAGCTCGCAGAGAGTTACGTGGTGACGACCCTTAAGTTGGGACTATCGCTAATACATAGGTTTATGGACTTTAACCTGTAGCTCTGCAATCATCATGAACAAAGTGACATTGGTCAGCTAGTCTCTGTGCGAGGAATGCTAGCTCGCGATCCCATTCCTGAAAATCAAATTATACCTATTGTGGAAGAATCCTTCCCAGAAAGTATCATTCTGCCTTCTACCAACACCATTCCTAGTGTTGGCAAGTTTAAGTTTAGCATGCGCACTTGATGTGCGGGCAGGTTTTTCCGCAAGTAGGCCGCTGGTGGGCCCTTTTTGCGTGACCCTTGACACGTGTTGCTCGAACTTTTTTTAGGTTCTACAACACGCTGGTTTCCTCACGATGTTTTCCTTCACCGTTTTGAGAGTACTGGCATAGTGCACATAAATTTGTCGATAGAAAAACTCATTGGTACACGAGTGGATTTGAACCCACGACCTTCGGATCGGAAGGCGGGGCCAACTACCACTAGACCACCAGTGCTTTCCTAGTGTTGGTATACCGGCAATCTACCTACCAATATCTAACTGGTTACTTCAGTCTAAAATTTGAAGAATTGCTGAGCCATGATGGCCAAGAAGATCTGGCTCGCCGCATCATGAAGCGAACGTGCGAAATGCAAATCGCTTCGAGTACCTAACTTCGTCCAGTATTGTTTTATGGCTAATCGAGTTAAAACATGTTTACCTACCATACAAAGTGTAAATAAAAAAAAATCTGGACAGAAATCCTTTTCAAAGTCTCAAAACACAAAGCGTGATGTTGGCACATTTTTCCTGATTAGGTATTTATTTAGTTACCTATGTACTTAACTTTTCGGAGCATTTGGATCGCATCACGAGATCTCAGTTCGGGGCGAACTACTAGTGTATTGTTGTTGGTTGCTATAAGTATTCATAATTCTATTGTTTAAAGGGTGTTTTGTCTTACCACCAGCATCATAAGTTCAGGCTTCGGCAGAATAAGACCACCTCGGACCCTCTCCGTACCTGCAGCAATGCGTTGTCGCCGCCTTGCAACAGGTTTTACACCATCAAGCTACATCATTGTCATTGTCTTTAATTAACAGACCTCAAATAAAAAATAAGTAGGTTCTCATCATCATCAGCCCGTTTGCACACACTGCTGAGTATAGGCCTCCTCATTATTGCGCCATTCTTTCCGGTCCCTCGCGAGTCTCATCCACTCATTCCCAGAACTTGCAGCAATGTCGTTCGACCAACGGGCGGGTGGTCTACCTCTAGGTCTTTGAGCACCCCTTGGCCACCACTTTGTAGCCGCCTTCGTCCATCTCCCGTCGTCCGTAAGAAGGTTCTCAATTGTGCCGTTTTTATTTATGTTTATTATCGCTTAACTTAGTGAAAAACAGTCTCTCCAAAGTCATATAACGCTAGAAGCTAGAAATATTGTAAAATACCTGTTCACATAGTAAAGGATGAAAGCTTTCATATCGTTGTTGAATTTGATCGCTGTGTAGTTTAAGCACGACGCACCCGGGCCTAGCTGGAAAAACAAGTTTAAAACAACAAACTCCTACCAAGTATGCAAGTGTAGGTAATGAAACTATGTTAAAGGTTGATTCTTCAGAATTCGTTTCACGATTATGAATTGGGAGTATGTACTGTACCTAGCTAAATAAGGTAGGAAAATATGTGTCAATTGCACGAAAGGAGCACTTAAAATCAACACACCACACTTGGTTTGAAAGAATCAGTGACACTATAAGATTTTTCTATTTTCGTAAAATCTCTCCACCCAAAGGTTGTCTGGAAGAGATCGCTTTTAGCGATAAGGCCGCCCATTGTACCTATATTTATAATGTTTCTTATGTGTACAATAAAGTATGAATCTATCTATCTATAAGAAGAAGCCAATTAACGTCGGCCAAACTATTCGCTACTCGATAAAAAGTTAAGCTGTAAGACGTACATCAGGAAACTGGCAGGCTACGTGTCGGCCTTTGCCCTGGCACAGGCGTCTGTACCGGATCCCGCAGTATGGCTGATCATCGCTACCAGCAGCCAACGTCAGCCATAGGAGTATTATGGATAGCATTGCTTGATTTCTGAAAGTGCCCCATAATTGCTTATTTTGGACACAACATAAACCGCACGAAAAAATAAGGGAAATATAAAACACTAGCAGCCCGTCCCGGCTTCGCACGGGGTAGACAATATTGTTGTACATTATTTTGTTCTATCGCTAATAGTTTCGGCAGCGCATTCGACGAAAGACATTTTCATTTTCCTACACCTCATTATATTATTATTATACAGACTCATTATATTATTATACAGACTCATTTTTCTACACCTTCGGTTACATTGTTCAAATTTAACCAAGGATCTCTAATTTTTTTCAAAATGAAATTGGAAGAATGTAGCATTCTATTGGTGAAAGAATTTTTTAAATCGGCCCAGTACTTTTTGAGCCTATTCATTACAAACATACAAAAATAGGTACAAATCTTTCCTCTTTATAATATTAGTATAGATTTAGGCAGGTAGGGCAAGCCCTACTGGGCATAGGTTCTACTTTTTTTCCAGAAGCAGGACAAGAAAGAAACTTAGTACAACTACTAAAACTTAGTAAAACTTTAGTAGTAGCATAGAGCTCTTTGTGTGTGGCTCGTCCGGGAAGTACCTACTACCACCATGCCTATTTCTGGCGTGAAGCAGCATTGCTGTGTTTCTGGCACTATGCATCTCAGGGTTGTATACTAATGAATCAATTCTATAGATAGCTAAGCATAAGTTCTGGAACAAACCTGTCTTCGACAGGCTAACTTTTACAAAGTTTCAACTTACCATTTATTTATCCTCACCATTTTATAAATAGATTATGAACCTATAAAATAAATACACTATCAAATCGTAGAAATGTAAACAAATATAAAAGTGCTATATTTTTACCACAGATAATAAATTGTCATGATGTGACAGAAGTCTTTGATCGAGGATCTTTGTAAATGCATCTACTCTTTGATTTTTTTTTGAAGGAGTTTGTAAGTGATTTAATAAATACTGTGGACAGTCCACACAACACTAATATCTAGCCCTAAATTAAGCAGATCTTCTATGGGAACCAGATAGCTGATAACATACTTACGTTTTTTTTTTGTAAAACATAACTTACAATATAACACCCAGACAGTGTTCACCACACAAATATTTGTTCTCGGTGGGGATTGAACCCACGACCTACGGCGCAGAAGGCAGAGCTATAACAAACTGAGCTGAGAGGCCAGCCAGAGATTGCAAATCTTTGGTACCTAGTCGCATCTGTAGGCCGATGCCAACTTTTGATCGCTCTTTGATTGCAATAAAAAACGATCAGTTGTTCATTCGTAAGTTTAAAATAGGAAAGGAATCTACATCATACAATAATAAAAGAAAAATATAATCTGCAGATCGAATATTTTATTATGAAATCCAATAATTTATGTTTTCAGTACATATTTACATCACTTAGGCTACAGCTATAAAATAATAGATCAACAATAATACATACTCTAATACATAATACTTAAATTTATTCACTGTGACTTGGATGTGTGAGTGACGTCATAATAAAGTATTTAAGGTGGTTCGATTTCCATACGAATTGGTTTTGGCCATTAATGGGCTATTAGAATATAATCTTACACTGAATTTTTTTTTTTTTTTTTTTTAATTAAACTATTGCCTTGCAGAAAAAAATAAGGTAAGTCGGTAAACAAAGTCACTGTCCAGTCAAGTGTCACCCTCCGTACTAGTTTGCACTGTATGTAAATAACTGTGGTTAGCATTTATATTGGTATTTATTTACGGCAAATTATATTAAGTTGAAGAAAACTGTAAAAAGTAAACAGGTCTTTGCATCTATTGTAGATGATTTAATAAATAATAATAATAAATATTGTGGACAATTCACACAACACTACCCAGCCCCAAACTAAGCAGAGCTTGTAATATGGGAACCGGATAGCTGATATAATACTTGAATACATTTTTTTTTGTAAATACATACTTAGAATACAATATAACACCCAGACAGAGAACAAACATTTATGTTCACCACACAAATATTTGTTCTCGGTGGGGATCAAACCCACGACCTACGGCGCAGAAGGCAGAGCTACTACCAACTGAGCTAGAGGTTAGTCGTTTTTTATATAACGTCAACGGCAACTGGTGGTTACTCAAGTCCTACTTGCGGGACGCTTTAGTGCCTGGGACAGGATTTTAAATAGAATAAGCTTGCCCAACAACTTTACCACCCTGACGGCCTAGTACGCTTAATCCACAGGAAAGGCATGGTCAATACGTGCGAATCTGACTAAGCCATGGGTTTCTTCACGATGTTTTCCCTCAGTGTAAGAAACCTGTAGATTAGCAAAAATAATAATAAAAAAACGACATTTATTAAGACTACCATAATTCTACAAATAATAATAACTTTGCAAAAGATACATAAATGCATTTTTTTTTAATTATTACTGTCAATCTGCAGATTTCTTCAATTTAATATAGTTTGCCGTTAATTTAAGCCAGCCAGTAATTTTTGTGTACAACTATACTCTAATCGCCCATAAATGGTAATAATTCGTTTGTATGGATATCGAACCACCTTAACAAGGCTCCGAATACCTACGCCCGGAATATGTATTGCTCGCGATTTTAGAATAGGTTCAGTGTTTTCATAAAAGTTAAAAGTGTGCGAGCGGGATTTTATTTCACGGTTTTTAGCGTCTTAAATCACTTAATGAAGTTATAAAGAATTTCAAGTCGTAAGAAAAATAATACATAGGTACCTACAAAGTTGTAAAAACTTATCTTTTGTGGCTTCAAATATACAAATGTCACAAATAAGGTACAGTAGCTAAGGCAAATTTATTATTAATTTAGTATTAATATTCGCTAAAAAACAATATTTTATCCATACCATTATGGCAACTATTTTAAACCAAAAATCTTCAAAGATACACTACTAAAATGAAAAGAAATAGGTCTGTACCACAGGAAACAGTCACATTACTGGCACGAGCGGCTGAACATTTGTACCCGAAGTCCGAGTTTTGCTACAACATTTCGTTACCAAATGTTGTTTTCGTTTCGCTTACGTGTCTCTGTCTTTTGTATGGACAAAGGTTAGGCAGCAAAAATACTTTACGTAGGAGTTGTTGTCTCATCATTTTTCCATGCAAAAGACAAAGACACGTAGGCGAAACGAAAACAACATTTGGTAACGAAATGTTGTAAATGCACTGGGACTTTGGGTTCTGTATGCGTCAAGATGGACGCAGGGCAGTGCATTGTAGGTCACGTTTCTGACGTGCGTGACCTACGAGGCAATTCCATATGCTTGTTATATTCTAAACGAAGTATTATTTTATGTTTTGTTTTATGAGGGATCTATCTTAAACTGCTGTATGGGATAATGACCATATCTTGGCTCTAACCATACTTCTCGAATCCGGTGATGTAACAATGGGACCGGATTTGAACCCACGACCCTATCAGTGGTCGATGTGTAGACCAATACTTCCATGCTAGATACATAAATTCAGATCTATATAATCATTATAAAATATCCGATAAACTAATGAACGATTTATTTAAAAAAATATGTGGCAGTGACTTTTTTGACAGTTTTGTTTTCTTATGAAGTCTAACACCTTACAGTATAACTCAAGGGAATCGTAAGGTACATGATCCCTTATGGGAGTTTTTTTATTAATTACTAACAGGCTGAAACTTGGTGAGTAGCTTCGGTTCGTAACTTAGGCCCGTATTCAGACATAGTGCTCGAGTCTGAGTCGAGCCTCAAGCACTCTCAAGCATAGTTTTTTGACAGTTCTCCATTGAAAAATTTCAATACTCTATGCTTGAGGCCGACTCGGACTCAAGCACTGTTTCTGAATACGGGCCAAAGTTTTATATAAATAAATAAAATAAAATAAATATTGCGGACAATCTACACAACACTATCTAGCTCCAAACTAAGCAGACCTTGTACTATGGAAACCAGATAGCTGATATAATACTTAAATACTGTATTTTTGTAAATACATACATACAAATATTTGTTCTCGGTGGGGATCGAACCCACGACCTACAGGGCAGAAGGCAGAGCTACTACCAACTGAGCTGAGAGGCCAGTCAAATAAATATACTGTGTACTGTATAATTATTTTGAAGCGTAGCGTGTGCTGTCTTCGAAACTTTTGCTTAAGTATTGCCTACGTCTCACTAAGTTAAGTTAAGAGTGACACAACACTGGAACTTCACCGCTAATTTGTTTTTGTTTTGTTATAGGATCATACAAAAAAACGGTAGGAACCGAGCCGTAGTCTGTTGCCTGTTCCACGCGACCAAGTCTAGAAAGACTTGGTCGCGTGGAACTGGCGCCTAGACTCACCTAGCTTTAAGACGTTTCAAAGTGATCTTTGTTACAATTGAATAAATAAATTTTTGATTTGATTGTTTTTTTTTTTGACGAGCGTAACCACCTTTTGTGGAAAATTCTCGATAAGCCAATAGCCAGAGGTTAAGTTTCGGCCTGTTTGTAATATATAAAAAAAATCCTTGGGGGATCCTGTACCATATTTGATACTATAGCCCAGCCGCCTAGTTTGTAGACAGATGACATTAAAGGGTACCTCTTAGCAACCTTGGTTCTAAGAGCTGTTTTTTTGTAGCCTGTCCTTTTCCTACTTTTATTTTTTCATGTAACATCGCAATAACAAAAGTAGTCTTTTAACAAACTGTCTAGAAAATTCAAACTTCAAAACACTTGATGAAAACATTTAACAATCTTTATAAAGTTTAAGAAGTTCTATTCTATTATTGTTTTTATTTTTCTTTCTATTTACGCACTTGCTGTCTTATATTTTATAAAAAACACGCCTAGCTAAAGCGATTGGCAGTACATTACAAACTTTTTTAATTTTGTAGCTCTCTAGCTGCACAAAAATAAGCTTAAACCCTACGTAGAATAATGATTTTAATAAAATACTTTTCATTTCCCTAACTACAACTACGTGTACACTAGAAACTGTAAATGTTGAATCGAGTCAAAACTAAATGAGTCAATTAATAAAAATAAATGCAATAAAAAAGTTACATTACAAAATGTATCACGAATAAAAAATAATGTTTAATTTAATTTCTATTTGATTCGACACAACACTTACAAATTAAATGCTTTCATACAAAAATCTTTTATACATCATTTACATATCAGTCATAAGAAAATGTATTACTTAAAGTCTTGTAAAAGCTATTTACATTTATTTTTACATATTGTAATATAAACTTCTGCATCTGTTATAAAGACTAGCAATACGAATTCACTAGCTATCAAAAACTTCTTTCCTAACCTATTTTTATTTTGCTCTGAATTGAAATCACTTATTAAGTTAAGACATTTTTAAGTCATGTTTTTGCAAACTTATTTTAAAGCTTAATTATAATTGTGATGACATTTTATACTCATTTTAACATCGAATTAGTATCACGGTTGAGAAATATTAATTAAAATTCATCTTAATCAACAAATTTATTATTATGGACTGGCAAAAACAATTTTATGATAATAGATATAACCTAAAAAGCTTGTAAAACATAGTCTTACATGTATTTAGAAAAAAACAATCATTACCAGACACTTAGGAGCCTCATACCTACATAGCATATCAAAAACCGTCACAATAATGAATAAATAAATTGATGTTAGTTGTCCTTCAACACTGTCTTTTTCGTGTCAAGAAATAGAGATGGCAACGACTTGTCGGTCTGTAAAGTTAAATGAATGCTTTAGAGTCTATAAATATGAGCCTAAGTGTCTGACCTCAAAATTAAACAAAAAGACGGATAAACAATACAGTCGTTAATAAATAAAACTTATAATTAATTTCATAAAATTAAAATAAATAATTTAAAAGTAAGTGCTCTAGCTGTTATTACCTAAGCAAATACGTCATCTTAAATTACGTGGAAGGTTTGATTGACACAAGCTTCTAGGCATTTTCGATAACGTCTACTTTCTATAACTGACCGTGACATACAAAACAGTGCAAATGATTTGGCCACTTTATACGGAAGTGATTTTTTTATACAATACTTTTATTATATTTTGTATGTCGATCTGTATTCGACTATTTCAGGCAAAATATGAGAAACATTTTTCATAAACTGTTTCATAATAGATTCCTAGATGGCGTCGTTTTAAATATAAATAAAGCATCCTTTCGTTAAGAGCCCCCGAAAGTGTCAAACAGTTTAATTGAAACACGTAGATTTTGTCTATGATCGAAGACATTTTGTCTTCGATCATAGACAAAATCTACGTGGTTTGACTCAAGCCAATTTCATCGTTTACACTAGGTTCGTTTTATTAAGTCAAACCAAAATATTTTCTAAAGTGCGCGCAAGATGACTGATACGGAAAATATAGCAAATTTTAGCAATTTTTTTGAATAATGTTTCTCATAGAAATTGAAGTATTATTGAATACTTTGTAGAGGGTTTGTTTCTCAAGGCTCGTCATGCAAAACAAATTCTATTCGGATTTTTTATATCAATTTTAATGAAACTTTATACGCCTGTGGATATAATAAATAGTCTATAAAAATAAATATTGTGGACAATCCACACAACACTATCTAGCCCCAAATTAAGCAGAGCTTGTACTATGGGAACCAAATAAATAAATAAATAAATAAATATTGTGGACAATTCACACAACACTACCCAGCCCCAAACTAAGCAGAGCTTGTAATATGGGAACCAGATAGCTGATATAATAGGTACTTAAATACATTTTTTTTTTGTAAATACATACTTAGAATACAATATAACACCCAGACAGAGAACAAACATTTATGTTCACCACACAAATATTTGTTCTCGGTGGGGATCGAACCCACGACCTACGGCGCAGAAGGCAGAGCTACTACCAACTGAGCTAGAGGCCAGTCGCTGATATAATACATAAATACATTTTTTTAAAATAAATACTTAGAATACAATATAACACCCAGACAGAGAACAAACATCTGCGTTTATCACACATTTCGTTCTCGGTGGGGATCTAATCCACGGCCTATGACGCAGAAGGCAGAGCTACTACCAACTGAGCTGATAGGCCAGTCAACATAAGGCGTATAAAGTTATATGAACGAAATCCACCCACTCTCTGGTGCTGGTGAAATTACTGGCACGTGAGGCTGAACATCTGTATGCTTCCAGTTGATGGACGCAGGGCAGTGCATCGTAGGGCACGTTCCTGACGTGTGTAACCTACGAGACAATTCTTTGTTATAGGCGATGGTTACCACTTAACATCAGGTGGGCCATATGCTAGCTAGTTGTATAAAATAAAATTAACTCCGAACCTTGAGGTCAAATCCCCTTTTTGATAATATTCATGATCTTTTTATTTTTTAATAATTGTTTTTATTTATTTGTATGAGTTCCACTCCATTTCTTATACCACTGAGTATTATTCGATTGGAACTTTTTGAGCAGCGCACTAATAGTGCATTATTTACAAAACTTACACACCTTACTAACACCGCTAGATTCTGTAACAAGAGGAAAAGCTGTTTTTAGATGTTGACTGCTACTTAAACAGACATTAGGGTTAAGGTGCGTTTCGACCATCGCAACATCAGCACAAATGAGATGTTTCGGTTTAAAGAACTTTATTTTCTCATTAAGACTAACGTCACTTACCTACATGAGTATTACTTAATGTAGTTATAATAATAATATTCCAGTGCGGGTAGAATTAAAATCGGTTTAACAAAATGTTGACAAAGAAGCGAGTTCGCTACATTCCAAAGGCGGTCCAAGTTTTAAGAGTGAAGTGTTTCATGGAACTATGGAGCCCACGCTAGGGTTATGTACACCAATCTAAAATACAGCTTATCAATGTAGAATTCGGTTTAAAATGTTATTTTTCTTCAATTCTACTTCGTTTGGTTGTACATAGAGATTTTCTTGGTGAGAGCAACAATACGCACTCAAAAAATGGCGGACCGACATGACGAGAAGTAGTAGAAATGTCATTTTGACAACTGACACTTCTGTCAGTCACTGGGAGTGACTGACAGAATCAGAATCGTTCTTCCTGGAAATATGTAGGGGAAGCCTATGTCCAGCAGTGGACTTCTTCAGTCTGATGATGATTATAGATTTATTTAAAAAAATTTTTTTTAGTAATTTGAACATAGCAATGTGTGAATTTTGCAATATTTCACAAAAAAAATATATCCGCCCTGTTTTGAGACGTTTACTGGGCGTAAATGGACGTTTACTCGGCATTTACTCAATACGTCCATAAATGCCCAGGCAAACACCCATCTCTAGTCACTGCGGTAAAACTGTCAAATAGCTGTCAAATGGTATGACAATGACATTTACTTGTGTTCAGTTTTTGCAAAAATCAACCAAGTGTTGAATATCCCTAGAAAATGATGATATGTGTAATGTTAATTTAATTAGCTCAGTGCCTTTGCACCGTAAGGGTTGTATTACCTGTTAGCATGGTTCGGATGTCGCTTGGGCTCCTTGTGCGCGTGGTGGCCTAATGTGACGAGTGCGGAGGCCACGGCGAGGCCTCCTAGCGGCGGCGCGCGCCCCGTGCCGCCGGTTGGAAGGCGGACTAGCAAGGAGAGGACGGCCGCTCGACCGCCGCGGCAGGGCTCTAAGGCCACCGGGGCGGGGACGCCGTTACCTGGAAGATTATCGAGAATATAATATACACCACTATTTTGTAACTACCAAAAAAAAATAGGGTAATGTAGTAGGGGTAGAACATTATGAATGTGCAATCAGAATTTTTAGTTTCGATAAAATGACAAAGTTATTAAATGTGTAAATTTTCAGAAATCCTGCATAAAATTATCGACACAAGTTACGTAGTACTAGAGAGAAAAAAATTACGCTGTTCAGTTCCGCTTGGTATTTAGCGTTTATGAATGAAATGGTTTTTGCTTGTTGAATTATTTAATTTGTTTTTTTTTGTCTCAAAAAAAAAGTATTTTTTCGTGGATGTGTCAGCAGCCAATATCAGCATTTTTTTTTGGTCATTTCAAAAAAGTGGTGTATAACTAATTGATGTACAATTAATTGATGACAATTGCGATGATTCCAACAATAATGAGTGAAAGCGAAAGCGAAATTTCTGGCATCGAACCAATAAACAGTAGTGATTCCTTAATTATAGTTATCCCAATTGTTTTGTGTTTATTCTAATGTACCTATGTATAATATAATATTAAAAACAATGAATACAAAGTATATTTAAAAAAAACATTTGTTTTATTTAAAATTTATCAAAGTCATAGCGAATCCTCTTTTGCAGACCGTACTCCAATGTCAGTGTGACGTAATCGGCGCGAGGTGCAAACTTAGCTCGGTCGAGTAGTAGAAGTATAAAAGAAAGGTAGAAAGGTTGCCTGGAAGAGATCGCTAAAAGCGATAAGGTCGCCCATTGTTTTGCCAAAAATCTTCATGAATCCTGTATTATGTTTCTGTGTGGTGAACAATAAAGAGTTATCTATCTATCTAAGAGACTCACCTGCCCCTACTTTCTCCAGCTCCACTAATACTTGACTGAACGGTCGTGATGCCATCTGTTCCATTTCCACGAATAACCGCTGCCTTCTTCTGTACATGTCGTATCTCTAAAACGAAGATAAATTATATAAATTTAAAAACGTAATAAACCGACTTCATAGCCAGACTGATGTACCGATTTTGATAAAATTCCTATGGAAGTATCGATAAAGAAAGAATTTACTAAATCGGTTCATAAATCACGGAGGTAGAATAGAATATAAGTTTATTGAACACCAGAGTGAGAGAAAAAAAAAGAAAACGAAAAAAAGAAATAAGAAGGTGAGAAGAGAAGTGTATGCAGTAACAAATATTATTAATACAATTCCAATGGGACCAAAAATTTTAAGGGTACCAATCTACCTCCTTAGTATTGTATAGGTACCAATCTACCTTTCAGATAAAAATGTTTTTTTCAAACCAGCTTATAAATTACGAATTAAAGAAAAAAAAAAAAAACAACCGAATTGAGAACCACCTTTTTTACTTGGCGTCGGTTAAAAATTGGAAATAACCACAATTACCCAATCACCCAGCAGATCTGTTAAATCAAAATAGCATTGAACAAAAAAAATATATTATAGACTATCGGCCGCCCGCGGCTTCGCTCGCCCCGTTACCGTTCCCGTTGAAAAAAAACATATTTATTCACATTTTAAACCTTCTCTGGACTTTCACAAATAATTCAAGACCAAAATTAGTCAAATCGGTCCAGCCGTTCTCGAATTTTAGCGAGACTAATGAACAGAAATTCATTATAGATACCTGTTTGATTTTCCACATGGCAGCTGCGACCAGCAACAGCAGTAGGAAGCAACTTGAAAATGTTATAAAAAACTGCTGCAAATTCAGCTTTGGATACTGCGAGAACGAAATCTGGAAAAAAAACAACCATAAATAAAAACAACCTTTGCCCAGCAGTTAGAAACAAAGGGTTAATAAAAAAATATTGTGAACAATCTACACAACACCATCTAGCCCCAAATTAAGCCGAGTAGAGTATTATATCAACTATCTGGATTCCATAGTACTTATACTATGCATTTTTGTTTTGTAAATATATGCTTAGGGCTCAAGCATAAATTGACACTTTTCAATGGAGAACTGTCAAAAAATGTATGCTTGAGGCTCGACTCAGACTCAAGCATTGTTTCTGCATACGGGCCTTAGAATACAATATAGCACCCAGACAGAGAACAAACGTCTATGTTCACCACAAATATTTGTTTTCGGTGGGGATCGAACCCACGCCCTCCAGCGCAGAAGGCAAACGAGAGATTAAGGTATGTAACGTAATGGTTACATATATAAAAAAAAAAATCCTTTCATCTAATACATATAGTAAAGAAAATCAAGTAAAATTTACAAACTGAACAATTTCTAGCGTTGCCAACTTACGACGATTGCACGATATTTTTCCGGTTGCCACCAAAAGTGTCTCAAAACGTATTATTTTCGTAGGCTTGCATAAATACTCAGTCGCCGAAGCACCGTCATCAAACGACAGTTGAGCCTCGCCAAGTCGCGATTACTAGCTACTATATCCTCGTATAGGACATCAAAGTACCTAGGTATTATCGTGCATTGTTCGTATATAAAGTGAACGTGATTTCACCCATTGGAATATACCTACAACTAGCTCAGTCTTCGTAAGTGATAGGAAGCTTATTATCAAATCAGTGAAACCGCCATCTTGGGTAAGTGTGAACAATACGTTTCTATAATCCACTGTAGGAATAGGTAACGCGCGACTACAAGCGCGCTGACTCACACACGATTTTCGAGAAGAAATTAAAAAATAAAATATAAAAATGCTACGGAAATAAAAATTGAAACAGGACAAAAAAAACTAGTAGTATATACTAAAAACAAGTCTAGGAAACCTGGGGAGCCTCAGGACGCCAGCGTTTTAACAAAATATTTTAAATTCTTGGGCCTTTCGAGGCAAACAAATCCCTATAGTGCTGGTAGGTACGTAACCAGCAACGTAGGATTTTTTCTTAGCTCGTAATCGTACTAAGAAAAAATATGTCATTCAATTCTTAGTTCATAAAAAAAAATCTGTCATACAGTTCTTATTTTGTGATCGGGTTACGAAGCAAGAGAAGAATCACGTGCTTTTATAATAGCTTACTTGTATCCATAACGGTGGTTTGAACTCGTAAACGTAAACGAAGAATGTCGTTAACGTCACATTATCTTCCACACCGAACGCGTGTTCTGATTTGGCAAACCTGAAAAGAAAAACTAAATTAAAATAATAAATATTGTAGACAATCCACACAACACTATCTAGCCCCAAACTAAGCAGAGCTTGTACTATGGGAACCATATAGCTGATATAATACTTACTATATACATTTTTTTTGTAAATACATACTTAGAATACAGTAACACCCAGACAGAGAACAAGCATCTGTGTTCACCACACAAATGTTTGTTCTCGGTGGGGATCGAACCCACGACCTACGGCGCAGAAGGCAGAGCTACTAGCAAAAAATAGCGAAATATCTGATTAATACTCAATATATTTAGTGCATCCATAGTTCTTAGATGTAGGTCAGTATCTATAGCAAAATTTAGTTATCACTATCTAAAATTCACTTACCAACACGTTAAAGGTTTTATTTATCTAAAAGTAGACTTACTTATATCTAAAGTTGGTGCAATTGACGTCCTGTAAGAGCGTCCTCTTCGCGGGATCAATGCACGTGCGTGTTTCGTTAGCCACTTTCCATTATCTAAAATTCACTTACCATCGTCTAAAACTCACTGACCATCGTCTAAAACTCACTGACCATCGTCTAAAATTCACTTATCATCATCTAACATTCAATTAGTTTTTTTCTAAAAGTATACTAACTTATATCCAAAATAGGTGCGTCCTGGAAGAGCGTCTTTTCCGCTGGATCAATGCGCGCGCGAACCTATAAGTACTCGAAGTCACTTACCACCATCTAAAACTCACTTACCATCGTCTAAAATTCACTTACCATCACATAACATTTTTTAACTTACTTATATCTAAAATTGGTGCAATTGACGTCCTGGAACAGCGTTCTCTCCGCGGGATCTTGCCGCGTGCGTACAGTAAGGTTCATGCGAGCATGCGCCGAGCAAGTGATGCTAAAGTCTGCATCCACATCCGCTTTGACCGGCGCGTTCCGGAAGTTGATGGCAGATAAATGTCGGTCCTCCTTCTTTGATAGGTTGAATGTGAATTGGTAGTCTACAGCTAAATCGTCTGTAACAAATTCAATAACTTCTTCCACACTGGTTCGGATCATGAAAGAAAGAAAACATATTTAGTTGAAGACGCTTTTAGCATTTTTTAAAACAGTCCTTTGCATCTTTTGTAGATGATTTATATAGCGTCAGGGGCAACTGGTGATTACTCATGCCCCTACTTACGGGACGCTATAGTGCCTGAGACAGGATTTTAGATGGAATAGGCTTGCCCAGCACCTATACCATCCTGACAGCTTAGTCGGCTTAAAACAGTTTAAGGCACACGCTAAACGTTTTAAGGCACACGCTAATACAAGAGAGATAAAGAGACCTGGCTTTTTACTAAAAAAAAAAAAACAATAAAATAAGCGGTTCACAGAATACATCTACTCGCCAAGTTTCATCAGTCTAGCTCTTATAGTTTCGCAGAAAAATGGCTGTATCATACAGACGGACAGACAGACAGACAGACATGACGAATCTATAAGGGTTCCGTTTTTGCCATTTGACTGGAACCCTAATAAATTATAGTTTAAAAAACTAAAAAAAAACGCTTTTATAACTAGTTGAACTAAAAAGTTAAAAATAAAACTGTAATAATCAATTGAAAATGTATATTATTGTACAAAAAGCGTGAGGTGCTTTTTAAAATAACTTCAGATATAATAAACTATTGATAAAATATTTACAACAATCAAAATCAAGCCCCCCACGCTTTTTGTACAATAATATACATTTTCAATTGATTATTACAGTTTTATTTTTAACTTTTTAGTTCAACTAGTTATAAAAGCGTTTTTTTTTAGTTTTTTAAACTATAATTTATTTTTTACTTTTTAGTTTTTTTTTTTCATATATATATTTTTTCATATTATTGCATTGTCATCGACCTTTGACAGGTGTGCAAAGTTTGAATCAAATCTGATCGTTCAAAGTAGGTTTTTTTTTAAATTTTTTTAATTCTTTTCATTTTTTTTTATTTTTTTTTCATATTATTGCATTGTCATCGACCTTTGACAGGTGTGCAAAGTTTGAATCAAATCTGATCGTTCAAAGTAGGTTTTTTTTTATTTTTTTTTATTTCTTTTCATTTTTTTTTATTTTTTTTTTCATATTATTGCATTGTCATCGACCTTTGACAGGTGTACAAAATTTGAATCAAATCTGATAGTTCAAAGTAGGACAAAATCGAGCTCAAAGGGGTCGGTTACATACATACATACATACATACATACATACATACATACATACAGGTGAAGCTAATAAAAGCGTTATAAAAAAGAAGAAAGTGGTTGTATAAGTTTTCAAAAATCTTATCATAGGTTACACTTACAATAACAAGCGCCCTTGTTATGAACATCTGCGTGGTAATGGTTGGTGTTATCACATTTGTCGCATCTATCGCCCGCCAAGCCTTTGGTACTGCAGTAGCATTTGCCTGTGTCGGGCGCGCAGGCCACGGCTTGGGCGTTACATTCGCACGCTGAAACAAACACATTTCAAATAAATAAATAATACTATCTAGCCCCAACCTACTACTAAGCAGACCTTGTACTATAGGAACCGGATAGCTGACATAGCACTTGCATACCTTTTTTTGTAAACAATGTAGTCTAAGATCCCTAGAAGAAGGACCTTCACCGAGCTGGTTATTTAATGAAACGTATTTTATATTTAATTAAACATGCCAATAAATATATTCTATATGGGTCGCCTATCAAATTTCAGTCCAGGATAATTATGATTAATTAATAATTTAAAAAAAAAAAAAAAAAACTTTCCACTGGTTTGTTTATTAAACAAATTCTATACCAATCGAAAGTATAGACCCCAGTATTTTTATTCAATAAACATACCGGTGCAAAATGCTAGTATCGATTTTCCTGTTTATACCTGGCTACCCGAGAGTTGTGACCGGAAAAAAATAGGCAACCTAACGTTTGCATATTATAAGGGGTCTATACTTTCGATTGGTATAGAATTTGTCTAATAAACAAACCGGTGGAAAGTTAAAAAAACATTTTTTTTTTTTAATTATTAATTAATCATATCCTGGACTGAAATTTGATAGGCAACCCATATAGAATATATTTATTGGCATGTTGAATTAAATATAAAATACGTTTCATTAAATAACCAGCTCGGTGAAGGTCCTTCTTCTAGGGATCCTATACTAATGTATAATATAACACCCAGACAGAGAACGACGCAGAATACTGAGAGGCCAGTCAATAATGAATGTATTGGTGAGGCTCAGGTTTTATTGCGTTAAGTAGATGGAAGCAGGGCATGGTAGGGCACGGCACGAATGTGATCTACGAGGCAAGTAATTATTAACGAGAATTCTTCTTCGCACTCAGGACAGTAAACGAAAATGTATCGCCATCTTTTTCGACCTTGCGAAGGCGTTAGATAAAGTCTCAATTCCTAATAGATTAAAGTGCATATCTTATTTGATCCTTATTTGGCTGCCCCAGTGTTGCGGCTACATTATAAATCTCAAGGGGTATATATAAGGGGTTAAATCCGTGACTTTGAGATCTATGACAAAAATCACCTATGGAGTACCACAAGGCAGTAACCTTGACTGACTCTCTTCATGTTATACGTAGTACTTACGTTGGCATTGTGCGCCATTGAGCGGGCTACCCCAGTGTCCGGGCGCACATGTGTGGCAATGGGCGCCCACTGCACGACCACCACACGGCTGCACACAGCGCCCATGCGCAGAACACACCGCGTGACCGTTGCACTGGCACACCGGACAGCGGGTGAAGTGCCATCTGACAACACAGTCACTTAGTTTAGGATAAAAATCACACAAAACAGTGGTGCCTTAGAAAATAAACAAAGCCCATGTATACGCCCTATCGATCACTACAATTTGGGCTTTTTCAAGGCAAGAGTGAATAGGTGTCTTTTAGACCATCCTGCTCCATCGTCGCTTACCATCAGGTGAGATTGGAGTCAAAGGATGGTCTATGTAATGTAAAAAAACCATAAATGCGCTCCACAACGAATTATTGAGAGTACTGGCATAGTGAACATAATTTTTTTTTCATTGATATATTTTTGGTGGTTCAACTGTTATCTCTCACACTCTCATTGGTACACGACTGGCTTTGAACCCACGCCCTTAGGATCGGAAGGTGGGGCGCTACCACTAGACCACCAGTGCTCTTTAGGCTTCGGCCTCGAATTTAGCGGGCAGCGGGGCGGGAGCGGCTGCGGCACGGGAGCGGCAGCGGCAGGATTCTTAAGCGTAAAATCAAATGGACCCCCCCCCCGCCCCGCCCCGCTGCAGAGCCGCCGCCGCCGCCACCCCGCTGCCCGCTAAATTCGAGGTCTTATTATTACCGGACCTTCCCTAATTAGAGTTGTTATACCTGTGTTGTTGACAGAGGCGCGGCGCATGCGGACTCCGCGCGCCCCCCGGCACGCAGACCCCCCGGCCCGCGGCTCGATGTCGTCGACCCGCGCAGACTATAGTTACCTGTGTTGTTGACAGAGGCGCGGCGCATGCGGACTCCTCGCGCCCCCCGGCACGCAGACCCCCCGGCCCGCGGCTCGATGTCGTCGACCCGCGCAGACTATAGTTACCTGTGTTGTTGACAGAGGCGCGGCGCATGCGGACTCCTCGCGCCCCCCGGCACGCAGACCCCCCGGCCCGCGGCTCGATGTCGTCGACCCGCGCAGACTATAGTTACCTGTGTTGTTGACAGAGGCGCGGCGCATGCGGACTCCTCGCGCCCCCCGGCACGCAGACCCCCCGGCCCGCGGCTCGATGTCGTCGACCCGCGCAGACTATAGTTACCTGTGTTGTTGACAGAGGCGCGGCGCATGCGGACTCCTCGCGCCCCCCGGCACGCAGACCCCCCGGCCCGCGGCTCGATGTCGTCGACCCGCGCAGACTATAGTTACCTGTGTTGTTGACAGAGGCGCGGCGCATGCGGACTCCTTGCGCCCCCCGGCACGCAGACCCCCCGGCCCGCGCCCGCGCCGTCGTCGCACCAGCCGCACGCCGGCTCCGCGCGGCACGCCCCGCACGACTCGTGCGCCGCGCATCCCGCCGCGCCGCACGCCAAGCCGCCGCCCGACGACGTCGACCACGCGCGGCAACCGCCGAGGGGGAACGACGCGCCGTATGCGTTCTGAGGACACATGGACGACTGTGAGCGCGGATAATGTATCACTACACACACACACCCTAACATACAACCGTTCCCGCACGAAGACGTCGACCACTAAAGGGAACGACGCGCCGTATGCGTTTTGAGGACACATGAACGACTGTGAGTGCGGGAAATGTATCACTACACACAAACACACACCCTTGCATACAACCGTTCCCGCACGAGGACGTCAACCACTAAAGGGAACGACGCGCCGTACGCGTTCTGAGAACACATGGACGACTGTGAGTGCGGATAATGTATCACTACACACACACACCCCAACACACAACCGTTCCCGTACGAGGACGTCAACCACGCTCGGCACCCGCCTAAAGGGAACGACGCGCCGTACGCGTTCTGATAATGATAACGGAGAATGTATCACTACACACACAACCAATGCCAAATCGCCCAAGTTGTTTGAAAGATCAAATATAGATAGAAAAACTCACTTTATCCACGCAACGGCCGGCGGACGCGCACCAAATACACTCCTCGGCTGTACAGTTGGCACATGTGTGGAATGTCGAACAAGCCGGACTACACGGCCCGGTTGTGGCTACACCCCTGAAATTATAAACACAAAATTAAATCTTCTTCTTATTTAAGAGCAACGCTCTTGTCGACGTAACGTATGAATTTTTCACAAAATTAAAAATTCTCACATAACTTTTTATGCATAAATTCTAGATGAATATGCTCTATTCTTATTGTTACGGCGAAAACTATCCATTGAATACTACCCCTTGATTGCCATAGTAGGTATTTTTTGCGCTTTTGGGAATAGGACATAGGGATGGATGTCCTATTCCAAAAACCGGCTAACACTAGTAAGGAATAAATAAATACCTACTATGGCATTTTCTAATCATTAATAATATCAAAATTATTACACAAAGTTTAGCTGAAAAAGAATGCTCTACCATTAAGATCGACAATGTAGGATGTAATTATTGTTTTAGAGCAATAAACAATATTCTATCTTATCAGCTACCTGATTTCTAGGTACAAGTTCTGCTTAATTTGGGGCTAGCTAGTGTTGTGTGGATTGTCTACAATATTTATTTTATTACTGTTTCTTTAATTGATTTAAAATCGTACCTAATTTCTTCTGTAGAGTTGGCAGGTACACACTTTATATGATCGTAGTCCCAATAACACGCTCGCTGACTTAAATCTTCAATGCCCTGAAATATAAAGCTAACTAAAACACTACGTAAAAACATTAGTTCTCGCAATCCCGCCAGGGGCGCTCATCATTTCTCCATATGCAGTGTGTTACAAAACTACCTGAAAATGGGTTAAATAGGGCCTTATAACTGCCTGCCTTAATCAATCTCAATGCCAGTCAAGTTTATTACATTAACTAACCATTCGTGTGAACTCCTACTGTAATGTTCTCTGTTTATTTTATTATTTTTTGATTTGCTATTGTATGTGTTGTGTTAGTTTTAAGAATGGATCTTTTGACATCTGAATAAACAAATTTTTAATTTTTAAATTTAACTTTTAATTTTAATAACGATGACATACCCCAAAAAAAAAATATTTTAACATATATGAATGAAAAATAGAAAAACTATTAAGGTAGACAATTATTAGGTAAAAATGGTGCGTATGCCTTTCTGTTAAATAATCTGGTTCCCTGACATGACAGCTTACTAGGGGTTTGGCTTTGATAATTAATTATATTTCTTTGCGAACTTGCAACTAACTTCATGGGCAAACTATTAAACCGATTTTGATTATATTTTAATGGGACCAATTTGGAAATAACTTTTTTCAGATAAAAATGTTTTTTTCTAACAAAAACAAAAATATACAACCGAATTGAGAACCTTCTCAATTTTTATTTGAAGTCGCTTTTAAATCGTTCTACGTTAACGACAAGAATTTTTTTGAATAATTATTAATTTCTATTACAAGTAAGCTGTATAAGTACTGTAATGTTTGTTAATATCCAGACATAACATTTGATTGAATCCCAAATCGAGATACATACGCGTGTGTGTGAGTGGTGGTGAGCGTGGCAGGCAGCGCAGGAGTGATAGCGGCCGCACGCTTCTTTACTCGTGTCCGTACTAGCGCCGCACTCTTCTAACGACAGCGCCATCTGTTGGAAGTTTTTTATACAATTAGCTGATGGAACAATCATATTGGCATAAGGTCCATGTGATTCTGACTTACACCTAAGAACTCTGTATTAATAGGACGAAAACTCTTCAGTGATTATAGCTAGAACTCTGTTTTACTTTCAAGAGCTAAGCTCTAAAATTTAAGAAGCAAAGAGCTCTTTGTGTGTGGCTCGTCCGGGGATGTACTACCACCATGCCTATTCCTGCCGTGCAGCAGCATCGCTGTGTTTCGGTTTGAAGGGTGTGGGTGTCGATGAAATTATTGGCACGTGACTGGCGTTGTTAGGACAATTTTTGACGTGACAACGTCTTATAATTCGATGGACCCAGCTGCACGCACGAAAAAACATGACGTCATGCGGCGTTATCTCTGACACGTTCCATTTAAGGCTTGAAGTGCAAGCGAGAGCGCGGAACGAGCGACAAAGAGGCACGCACGGCCTCCGCGTTCGGCAGCGTTCGACATCTGTCTCTCTCCTACTTGAGTGAGCGATGCGTCCGCGTGGACAGCTGTATGACGTTGTCACGTTCAACTATCGTCAGTAAACCGACTTTACAGACAGCTGATTTTTATTCCCATAGGTAAGATTACCTGATGCGTGTGCCGGGTGCAGTAATGATGAGAGGGGCGACAGGCCCCGCACCAGGCACATCCGGCTGTGGTACAGGCCCCGCATGACTCCGCAAGGGTGCAGCGGTTCTCATCTATAAATTAATTAAACATTATTAACCGAAAGGATACAAACACATGGAACATCATGGCTTTGCAACATCAGGGAATGGAAATCAAGAAAGTAGAAGACCTATTTAGGCTTGCCCTAGATAAAATAAAGTTTAAAAGGATGACTGCCAACCTTCAGTAGTGGAGAGGCACCCTAAGAAGAAGAAGAAACGAAAGGAGTTAAAGCGCGGTGTTTAGCCATCTATGTTTTTTTTTAATTTATCTAAAGGGTTTTGTCGCTAAGCGACCACACTGCTCTATAATAAAACAGCAATTAAAACTCAACTTAATCTTAATTTATACAAACTTATTGTCTAGCTAAAACAATTTCTGCTAATTTAACATCTTGGTTTGATCCGACAAGGGACAAGCCAAGATGCCATTTATCATACCAACATTCATACATCTTCGAAAACAAACTTATCTAAATCTATCATTTCGAACGCACTCCAGCAAAACAATCCATATGTTTAGCACGGTGTTTATTCTTAGTACATGCAGAGAGAAAAACAAAATAGTGACAGTAGTTAGTTCAGGCGATTGAAACTAGGTGGTGCGACTGAATATGTGTATGATACTAGGGATATGTTTTACAATACTTACCAAATAAAGGTTCATTTACACACGACTTCACAGATGCATCAAAAGACTCTTTCCAACCCACTTCTTCAAGCTGAAACAAAAATACCAAGATTGATAAAATTATCGATGGAGAAAGAGAGGGGAGATAGAGGAAGAGGGGAGATACTTATGTACACCTAACAACTATGTATGTATCTTGAAGTAAGTATGTGTATGTAATAAATGTATTGAGTATTGAGATGGAAGAGATTTAAAGAAAAGGTAGATACAGAGAGAGAAGAGACGTAGAAAGAGGCGAGGGGGAGAGAGAAAGACATAAGTTATGGAAGTAGAGATGAAGTGGGGGAGATATAGAGACAGAAGACTTAGAGGAATTACAGAGAGAAATTATGGGAGTTGTAAAAAACGTTGAGATAAAAAGAGGGAGATAATAAATAAATAAATATTGTGGACAATTCACACAACAATGTCTAGCCCTAAATTAAGCAGAGCTTGTACTATAGGAACCAGACAGCTGATATAAAACTTATATATTATTTTTTGTTAATACATACTTAAAATACAATATGACACCATATCAATAGATAGAAGAGATGTAGAAAAAGGGAGGAGGGGAAGAGAAAGAGATAATAGAAAAATGCAGCCAAGTGCGAGTCGGACTCGCCCATGAAGGGTTCCGTAGCATCAAATAACATAATATAAAGGTTTTTGTAGTTCGTCGAAAGGTAAATTGCGGTTTACGATTTATGACGTATAAAAAAAAATCTACTGACTAGATCTCGTTCAAACCAAATATCGTTGGAAGTTTCCATAATAATGTACAACATATATTTTTTTTAGTTTTATCATTCTCTTATTTTAGAAGTTAGAGGGGGGGGGGGGGGGGGGGCAACTTTTTTCCACTTTGGAAGTGTCTCTCGCGCAAACTATTCAGTTTAGAAAAAAACAATGTTAAAAACCTCAACATCATTTTTGAAGACCTATTCATAGATACTCCACACGTATGGGTTCGATAAAAAAAATTTTTGAGTTTCTGTTTCAAGTATGGGGGCCCCCAAAATTTATAGTTTTTTTTCTATTTTTGTGTAAAAACCTTAATGCGGTTCACAGAATACATCTACTCACCAAGTTTCATCAGTCTAGCTTTTATGGTTTCAGAGAAAAATGGCTGTGACACGGCCGGACAGACAGACAGACAGACAGACAGACATGACGAATCTATAAGGGTTCCGTTTTTGCCATTTGGCTACGGAACCCTAAAAAGGAGAGGGAAAGAAACAGTGGAGGATAAGCAGAGTGTACATACCGGTGCACAGATATTAAGTTGATGCCTCCACCCACAAGCCACGGCGGCTAGTTGAGTGCTAGCCAAGCACTTGGCTTCACTCGTGTGTGCTGAACATTTGTCGCCCACTTCGAAGATAAGCGCGTCAGAGCGAAGGCGGCCGTCAAAACTGAAATGAATCAAGAAGCAAAGTCTATTATGCACTTAAATTATACACGGATTATACAAAAAACTGTCAGAACAAAGCCGTAGTTTGTTGCCTGTTCTTCTAGACTTGCTCGCGTGGAACTGGCACCTGGACTCACCTAGCTTTGCTGTGTTTCGGTTTGAAGGGTGTGGGTGCCGTTGAAATTACTGGCGCGTGAGGCTGAACAGTATGCCTCAAGTTGATGGACAGAGCAGTGCATCGTAGGGACGTTCACGACGTGACCTACGAGGCAATGCTTTGTTAAAGGCGATGGTTACCACATAACATCAGGTGGGCCATATGCGTGTTCTATCAGCTAGATTTATATAAAAAAATGCAGGACGCACTTTTTGAAGACTTTCATCTCACTCACCCCCCATGTAAAATGACGGTAGGCTTATCTCTGAGGGGTAGTTTAGCCGCCGCGTGCGCAGCCCTCGCCGCGCCCAGCGGTGGGATCGTCTCAATCCACGATTGACACCTAAACATAAAACAAACGGGTTTTATTGTATGTCGTATTCCAATGGCAGCATCATTCTCTGGCCTCTCAGCTCAGTTGGTATTACAGATATTTTAGACGCCTTGGAGAGGGACTGGCGACTGGTGGCACAAGATTGTGGAAATGGACCCAAATTATTTAGATTTAGAGAGCCAATTAGAGGTTCTCACGGGTGGAATATGTTACATATACACAGTGGGTATATCGACCCTTCTGGGATCAAATGTCGTAAAAGTATGATAGCTACTAGCAAACATGATGGTGTAAGTAAACCAAATATAGGAATCTACTTTTCATACCTGATTCTATTAGGTCATCAGATGATATTTTTATACAGACCGTACATGGCAGCATTTCACACACACACACACACACCCACCAGAACTCTGCGTATTGTGTTATTAACACTGTATTTTTTACTTTTTTATTGTTAGTTTATGTCTTGTCGTGTACAGTACCCGAAGTCGGGGTTTTGCTACCACATTTCGTTACCAAATGTTGTTTTCGTTTCTATTTTTTGTCTCTCTCTATTGCATGGAGAAAATATGAGACGGCAAACATACGTTACGTAGTTAGAGTTGTTGTCTCATCTTTTCTCCATACAATAGACAGAGACAAATAGGCGAAACGAAAACAACATTTGGTAACGAAATGTTGTAAATGCACTGGGACTTCGGGTACTGATTGTATAAATAAACGATTTTCTTTCTTTTACTTTCAAGATGGGTTGGTTACTAACCTGACATCATACAGCAATCCAGCGCTGGAGTAGCACCGCGACCCGGCCGGGTTGGCAATATGTGCGGCCGCGCTATCGTTGTGGGCGTTACCACCGAACACTAACATCACACCTGGAAAACATTATATTTATAACGCTTTTATTAGCTTCACCTGTATGTATGTTTGCTTGTATGTATGTAACCGACCCCTTTGAGCTCGATTTTGTCCTACTTTGAACGATCAGATTTGATTCAAACTTTGCACACCTGTCAAAGGTCGATGACAATGCAATAATATGACAAAAAAAAAGCAGCCAAGTGCGAGTTGGACTCGCCCATGAAGGGTTCCGTAGCAACAAGTAACATAATTATAAAAGTTCTTGTAGTTCGTCGAAAGTTAAATTGCGGTTTACGATTTATGACGTATAAAAAAAAACTACTGACTAGATCTCGTTGAAACCAAATATCGTTGAAAGTTTTCATAGTAATGTACATCATAATTTTTTTTAGTTTTATCATTCTCTTATTTTAGATGTTAGAGGGAGGGAGGGGACCAACATTTTACCACTTTGAAAGTGTCTCTCGCGCTAACTATTCAGTTTAGAAAAAAACGATATAAGAAACTTCAACATCATTTTTGAAGACCTATTCATAGACATCGAACCCACACGTACGTTTACAACGTTTTTTTTCTATTTTTGTGTAAAAATCTTAATGCGGTTCACAGAATACATCTACTTACCAAGTTTCATCAGCGTAGCTCTTATAGTTTCGGAGAAAAGTGGCTGTGACATACGGACGGACAGACAGACATGACGAATCTATAAGGGTTCCGTTTTGCCATTTGGCTACGGAACCTTAAAAAGGAGGACCGCAATTCGATTGTATTTTTTTTATGCTGGATACTCCATAACTTAGACATTTACAATTATTGACCAGTATGTACCGAGGGCTAAATAAGTTACATGTTTAATTAAATTTTGTATTTAGTTTTACTATGTTTATTGTGTACTATATGGACTCTGTAATGAAATGATAGAATTTTTTTGGACCATTCACACTGTTCTATTTAGCCCCAAACTAAGCAGAGCTTGTACTATGGAAAACAGATAGCTGATATAACACTTGTATGCATTTTTATTTGTAAATACATACATAGAATACAATATAACACCCAGACAGAGAACAAATATCAGTGTTCACCACACAAATAACGCAGAGACAGAGCTACTACCAGCTGAGCTGAGAGGCTGGATTATTACTATACTTGTTTTAGTTAATTTATGTTCTCAATTCAGCAGATTTTTTTTTTATCTAATAACTTCAACTTTTTTTTTATACAACTAACTTGACAAACAAGCATACGGCCCACCTGATGGGAAGCAGTTACCGTAGCCTATGGACACTTGCAACACCAGAGGCATCACAAACGCGTTGCCGACCCTTTAAAACGTTTAAAACGTCCTTTTTGAAGAACCCTATGCTATACAACATTTATAAATCAATCAATATGTACCGAGCGCTACAGTTTTAATGTGTTTATTCTGTTCTATGGACTCTGTAATTACATATTTATAAGAAGTCTGAATTAACTGTAATGTAATGACAAATTATAAGAAACTAGCGGCCGCCTACGGCTTTGCTCGCCCCGTTCCCGTTCCTGTTTTTTTCGGGATAAAAAGTATCCTATCTTCTCCCGGTTCTAAGCTAGCTCCCCACCAATTTTCAGCCTAATCGGTTCAGTCGTTCTTGAGTTATAAATAGTGTAACTATAGTTCAGCCGTTCAGAGAATGCGTTTGACAGTTTGATCAGTTAGTCACATAGTTAGTACAGCACTACAAATATAAAGTGCTGACATAACCTTGTAATAGCCCAGGGGGCCAATTCTAGACTTTTAGAGATTAACGCTCGAAATAGAGATTTGAAATGTCGCGAAAGCAGTGTCATATCACCAAATTTGTCGAAGATAATATCGAACCGCGCTAAAATGCGTATTCTAGCCACCGTTAGACTTTTACGTTAGACTTTTACTATAGAGATGTCAGAAAGAAGGTTCATTCTTAGAACTTCCACAGACTATCCCGTTGTTGTTCATGTTTATCTACGTTCCGTTTCTATCGATAGAATAGTTCGATAGCACTAACTTTATTATTGTCTTCAAATAAACATATTTCCTATTAAACGGCGTTTATAATGCGTTCTTGTTGTTGTTTATAATAGATTCATTTTCATTAGATAGTAATCAATGGACTTTTCGCACAAAATGTTAGTTACAATAATTAATACCGGAAACACACGGAACGTTATGTACCATAAAACTGTAAACTTTGTTGTTTGTAATCTATGGTCAGTTGTCTATGAAGTGTTGTAGATATGTCATTGTCAGGATCATTACACTCAAGAGAAGGACTCCGATGACTTGAATTTTTAATTCAAAGGTTAACAACTAGATGGCCATTCAATGCAAAAAGAATATTTCTCTCGAAGCTTGAACCCCGGATACAAGTATAGACCTTGACTGTCTGATTGACTGCTCTTCTAACTGCGCCATTGAATAATTACTAAGTAGCTAAATTCAATCACTCCTCACTTATTTGTAGGTTTATGAGAAAGCATTATTCGCGTTCTCGCTCCCAACTTGTAATCCCTTACAAACAAGTAAACATCATTGACTTTTTATCAAAAAGTAAGACTAGGTGGTATGGTCTTGGTACTCTAGCCTGCTCCAAGGACCGAAAGAAAAAAAAAGCCCAAAGTCACCCAAAGTATATTAGAGATGTCAATGTCGACTACTATACTCACCACTCGACACATATCTAACGGCCTTCGCTCGATAAATGTCTATAGTGATATTGCTGGAATACGATATCTATTGAAAATGTCATGTCTATTTAAATTTGACAGTTCTTGTGATATTTATCTACCGTGACAAAAAAGTCACTGGTCTAGAATTGCCCCCCAGTATAGATTTAGAAAAATATTGTAAGTTATTTGACACTCAGTTTGGCACAAAATTATAAAATTCATTGATTATTGATATAATAATGTTGTTTTAATGCTCATCAATTGTTAAAACGGTAAACAACCAGCAAAAATATTTTTATCGTAACTGCAACGCCATTACAAAGTTACGTCGTCAGTTCAATCGCGACGTGTCAGGAACGCATTCTCTGAACGGCCGAACTATAACACGACTTTCTTTTATATAAATAGATTTGAATTAAAAAAAATTTAATGATCCGATTTGACAGTTTTATGTAGGTACTTACCTGGAGAAACAAATGTAGCTGTATGTAAGTATCTGGGTATAGGCGCGGACGGTAGTGGCTTGAACACTTTCTTGTCCACATCATACTCGTACAACGCCGCTGAAGGGGCCTTGAAAAAAACAACAATAAATAAATATTGTAGACAATAAACTCAAAACTATCCAACCTCAAACTAATAAGAGCTTGTTCTATGGGAACCAGATAGCTGATTATAATACTTGTACCACACCATATAATATCCAGACAGAGAACAAACATCCATGCTCTCCAAACTAATATTTGTTCTAGGTGGGGATTGAACCCACGCCCGCGCAGAAGGCAGACTGTTGGCTACTACTTACTGAGCTAGAGTTGTGAAAATTTATTGGTTTATATTTTGATGAAATTTCTATGAAACCAATCTGGAAGTATCAGTAACTGACAAGTCCTAAAAGACTCTTTAGCACTCTTTTATTGGTAATAGTGTTAAAAGCCATGTTTTTTTTTTGGCGTCTCATGGTTTTATGCATTTGCCATAGTTTCAAAAGTTATAATGTAGTTACCTGTGTGGCTTCAGATTCGGACACCAACCCGCCGTGTATATAGACTCTCCGGGACAGTTCGTCCCACGCCGCGCTGTGTCCGAACCCGGCCCTCGCTACCCACCCCCTAGTATCCGCCACCCCCCATTCACCCTCCTCTATGTAGTATTCCTGGAAATAAGAGAGATACTTTATTAAATAAAAATAAAAAAAAGCCCATTTATTCCATAGCTACATTAAATTACATTTCATGCATATTATTAAAATTGAAATTATTATTATTTACATTCATATCATACATCAGTTATTATTTTGATGTGAGATTAATAATTTTTAATTTTTCTTCATAAGTTTTCGTTTTATTTTTTTTTTTTTGTTTATTTGTGTTCCTATTTTTTCATTAGCTAGGATCCCTCTCGGGTATAGGCCTCCAATACTTTATTACACACAACAAATTATTAAGAAATGGAGTTGGGCAGGAACACAGAACATAGTAAAACGGCCATGTGGCCGGAAAAGTGTCGCCAAAATACATGAGCAAAGTCAAAGTCAAAGTATAAAACATAGAAATACTTTCTTAACATCTTCCTTCCTTCCTTTTTCTTAGAATCCTCATATTTAGTGATGTTTAAATATAGGCAATAATGGAAATGTAAAACTGGCGACATCGGCTCCCATACAAACGGCGAATGATCGCCTTTCTACTGTATTCAGTATTCTGTGGGCACATTGTTAGGCGTGGTGATGACAGTTGGGAGTAGAACAACAACCGAATGGTGGCCAAGAACCGGCTACAGAAGCGTAGCCTTGCAGCAAGATGGATGGACGACATAGTCAGGGTCAAGGGGCGGCAATGGTTTAGACTGGCACAGGACCGAGGTAGATGGCACAAACTAAGGGAGGCCTATACCCAGCAGTGGGTAAAGTCGGACTGTGGATGATGATGATGAATTATTAAGGCATAGGTCGTTTATGCACGTCAGGAACGTGCCCTACGATAATCTGCCCTGCGTCTATGAACTTGAGGCATACAGATGTTTATCCTCACGTGCCAGTAATTTCAACGGCACCCACACCCTTCAAAATGCTCTCTCAAGGCAGAAATAGGCATGGTCGAAGTCGATTCGTATTATATTTATTGTAATTGAATAGTTTTTTTCCCCCTCGAAGATGCTCAAGCCCAAAGTTTTTACTTTTAAAAACTATGAAGTCAATGTGCAAGCGACTGTACTAAAATAATAGGAAGTACCTGTACTATATGCAAGTAACCATAGTGAGGTGAATGACCGAAGAATGATAGCATCACTGGTTTCCTCGTGGCCCCGAGATAGACTAGGACTGTCGTGTGACCTGACACGTGAAGCCCACCTGTGAATAAAAAAAAAGTATTACGCCATAACTGGTTTTATAGAAAAAAAAGCTTCAAAATTAATTGTACGTCTCTCAGACCCTAGGAAGCGAATCGAGCCGCAGTTTTTACTTATCTTTTTGTCGTGTCACTAATTCTTTCGAAACAGGGGGGTGAAAGGATTTCAGGACTCCTTTTCAAACTCAATCTAAAGACTGTAGCGTGTTATTTTAAGGATATCAGACCATTCATTAACGGTAACAAATTAAGCGGTCTTTCAGACTCTTTTTAACAAAGAGACATGGTTATGACACGCCGCAGTGCTTAAGCTGCGCTTTTCAAGTCCATAACGGTAACAAATTAAGCGGTCTTTCAGACTCTTTTTAACAAAGAGACATGGTTATGACACGCCGCAGTGCTTAAGCTGCGCTTTTCAAGTCCATAACGGTAACAAATTAAGCGGTCTTTCAGACTCTTTTTAACAAAGAGACATGGTTATGACACGCCGCAGTGCTTAAGCGGCGCTTTTCAAGTCAAAATCAAAGGGATTTTTATAGTGTTCCAAAAGCGAGCTAAGAGCTGAGTGGAATTTGAGCCCGCCCCTTGGTACGGGGCTTCGCTGACCACTGCGCCATCAGATCTTAATCACACTCGACGAATAACTCTCAGACAGTCTCTAAGAGTCGGCTCTTACTCTTGGGACATTATAAAAATCTTGATTTCCTTAGTTTAAGTGTAAACACTATAAAATCAAAGTGGTCTCTCAGACACCTGTAAGCGAAGCGAGCTGCAGTTTTACTTACCGCAGTGCTTAAGCGGCGCCGGTCTGTGAGGCGAGCAAGCAGTAGGTGTGGCGTTGTGCCACTGAGGTCTGTCTGTATCTAGTCTGAGACGCCATAGCTCATTGGTGACCTCGCCACCTCTGCCTTCGAGGCCTGTCAGACCACCGCTGGAAGTAAATAAGTTCTAAATTTTTTAAATTCCTTCTCTTATTAGTAAGTTGAAGTGACAATGGGCAGGTCATATAGCTCGAAGAACCGACAACCGTTGGGGAATAAAGGTTCTCGAATGGCAACCACAAACCGGAAGACGAAACGTAGGGCGCCCGCCCACCAGATGGACCGACGACATTGTTAAGATCGCGGGAAGTCGGTGAATGAGCGGAAAGAGCTCAGAATCGTTCTTCCTGGAAATATGTAGGGGAGGCCTTTGTCCAGCAGTGGACTTCTTCAGGCTGATAATGATGATGTCCGTCTCCTGGTTCTAAGTTACCTTCCCACCAAATTAGACTAGTTCACGTTTGCACTATTATTCGATAGTTTATAGATTTATATGGCATACTTATTTATTTTTCTCCATTGGTATAAACTCCTTACAAAAGGAAATGTTGTTTTATCTATTAGTGTGTGTTACTTTTACATTGTATTATCTATTAGTGTTCTACTAGCGAAAACTCTTTTGGCTTTAATTGTTTTATACTACCACTGTTTCTAGTTAATTAAGCTGTTTGTTTTCCAAGAAAAAAAAAAAAAAAAAAAATCAGCCAAAACGTTCCAGCTGTTCACGCGTGATGGCGTGTCCGTGATTGAAAGTGATGCACAAGTATTTCATGATGAGAATTATATTTTATTTTATCTGTTTTATTTAAAAAGATATACTACCAACCCTCTCTCAGGATCCTCAGAATGCACAACCCCTCCGTAAACTATTAGCTCATGTCCGTAAACTACGGCGGAGTGAGCGAAGCGAGCCATCGGAGCTACGTCATAGGTCTTGATGGGCCACCATGTGTCTTCTTTTACTTTATACCTGGAAAATAAGGTTTTATTATCATACAAACATCATAAACTTCCAATACAGCTCTAACTTTTTAATTATTTTCCTTACGTTACTTGACGAACGAAATCGCAGGCGAAGGGTGGGGGATCCTGAGATAAAACTGGTGACCCAGACATACTACACCCGGGGTCACCAATATACGACTTGTCTTATTTGGTGACCCCAGTGCAAAGAACTTTTGGTCACCAAACGACTCACCATTCTGAAAACTAAACTAGTGACATCCATTTTGGGGTCACCGTTACGCCTCCTGAACAGATAGTCTAACTAAGTAGTTATTAGACCATCTGATAGTTGGACTTTTTGCTACATGGACATTTTGCTAATTAGACTAACTGCTCATTAGACCTTTTGCTCTGTTGAACATTTAGCTACTCAGACCATCTGATCAGGAGGCACCGTTACAACGGTCCCCCATCACATTTTTAGCGAAGACACTTACCTATACAAAAACTCGTGATCACCAAAAGTTTCCCCGCCAACCCTGAGCAACTCCTCTCCATAGTTGAGCAGTGAATGCGCGGCGGCGGGCGGGGGTCGCGAGGGGGAGTACTCCCGCCACGCCCATCCCCACCCCGCGGCCGACACCTCGCGAGCGCACTCCGCGCCCGTCCGCGAGGCGGTGCACACGCATCCTTGGGACGTGCAGCGCCCGCCGCCATACGCGCTGTTGCAATCATCTGGGGAAGTGTAGAAAAGGCAATAAATAAAAAAATATTTGGAAAGCCCCGCCTGCGGCGTGGTTGGAGTTTTTGATTTTTTAGTTTTTGATTGCTTCGCAGATTTATAGCTTGCCAAAAAACTAAGTAATACAAATGTATTGTGTATGCCAATCAGTATCGTCGGTATGTAACATAGATCTAGTCAGCAAGTTTTTCAATTGATGTTTTACATCACCGTTTATAATGGTTTCCTTACCTGGGCATATAGGTTCATCACAGGCTACGCCAATCCAGCTGGCATTGCATCTACAATTTCCGTCTTCACATTCCCCATTACCTGAAAATCAACACCATTAAAAAAAATCATAAAAAAGTGGGTAGTCGCCAAAGATCGTGATAGAAGATTTTGGGAGAAAGGTCTCTCCCAAAATCTTCTATCACGATCTTTGGAGACTACCCACTTTTTTATGTTGGCCAGAAATGGAACAGTGCAGGTTAAAAATAAAATTATAAGAAATGTCATGTCAAGTTCTGACTGACATATTAAACTAAGAGCTAAACTACTTTGGGGTAAGACAGTGTTGTTGTTCCCCAATATTTATTTTATAGTAATCTCTACTCTTGAAATATCTATCGTGCTGATATTACCACCCTACTCATTCGAGCAGTTCATTCTTTGAACATTGAAAGTAAGAGATTTTTAAAAAAGATAGATATGCAGTTATTGTTTTCTCATAAATCGAGAGCATGACTCCTTTCACGAATTTACCCTAACTCTCGTGGTTTCAGACTTGGCCATCACTGCCCCTCTAATTCTAATTGATTTGGGGAATAAGATCTGCACTGACGTCCCGCGATGGGGTGTATTGCGCATTGTCCCCCTGCCAAACCTCACCCCAGCCAGCCCAACTCCTTAAAATAACGGAGTAGGACTTTGACATATCAATAGAGCTGATATTACTTACTCGAGCAATTCGTCCGATGGTCATTAGACGGGCAGCTATACGCCGCATATGTGACGTTGAAACCCTCCATCGCAAAAGCATCGTCTGAGAAGAAATGTATTAGCGCGCTGCCCGAGCGAGCTATAACTTGTCGCGTCCATGAAGACTCACGTTCCATCACACCGCTAGAACAAACAAGAGAATGATTAGTAGATTGTGTCATATCATAAGGGACCAAAATATTATATTTAAGGCGACAGCGATTTTTTGAATCTAGAGCGAAGTGAAGGATTCTAGAGTAGGATCCCGAGCGTATCGAGGGGTCCTAGAGTAGAATCCTGAACGTAGCGAGAGATTCAAAGTACGTCGCTCGAGGTTAAATAATTTTGGTACCGTGTGGCACACTCTTCTTTTCATGAAAATTAAATAAGAGATTCTATTAGTAGAAGAGATATATATTTAAATAATATAAGTTTAAAAATCTTGAAAACCTCGACTATTAAACCAATTCTTATGAAATTTCAATGGGACTAACAACGTGCGTGACCTACTAGGCAATACTTTGTTATAGGCGATGGTTACCACTTAACATCAGGTGGGTCATATGATTGTTCCAGCAGCTAGTCTAGTTTCGGACGCGATCTGTCCGTTTAATTCCTAAGATGCTGCGCTCCATTGCCCGTTGGCAAACCTTGAATTTGGATTTCTGAATATTTGTCAAAGACAAAGTCTGCGAGCCATATATTAGAACGGGAAGGATGTACATAGCACGCCTTGTGTGTAATTTATGTTTGACAATGGAATATAGCAAAGTCACGCGTAAATAAATCAATTAGCAACACACCTGTAAACAGCCAGCAGTTTCTCTGCCCGGACACTGTCCCCATCATAAACATACAGATGGTCCCATCCGCACTCAGTCGCGAAGCTCTCCAGCCGGATCCGGAGCACAGGAGTGGTGGGCCCCAGGCGGGGAGGGGACAGCAGCCAGGAGCAAGCCGTGCTCACGCTGTAGTTACCAGGCCCGTCGGTAATGTAGCCCATTGTGTTTGTTATACTGGAAATGAGAAGAGTTTTGTTAGGCAGGCCGCACACCAGGCATACACTTGTATCTCGATAATTGTGGCGCCACATTTGAAACGCGACACATTTAACGCCCCCATATATCTGTACGTGAGCACGCACACTGAGGAAACATTTGTAGCAGGCGCACTTTGTGGCGAGTCGTTGTCCGCGCCACACGAATTCAAGATCTGTTCGATCTTGAATTCGTTCATTATTTGTGGCGCCACATCAAGAAATTGTCGTCGTCAGACGATGATGTCGACATTCTTAAAGCGGTGCCACGCTACAACTGTGCTTTCGATGTGCGCATATACAATACATTTGTAGCAAGCTGAATTGTTGCGCATTGATTGTGGCGACGTAAATGTTCGATGCATGTAGCATGTGGCGCTGGTGTGGGCCTGGCTTAGAGTATTTTTGTTAGACTCACGCATTTGTTTGGTCTTGGGCATTTTTATCGCAGCCGCGTAAGGAGAGTGACGCGTTGCTGTCACCTAACTCTTAGGACTGCAGCCTTATTACTTGGGCGATAGTCTGCATTAACTATCGATAAAAATAACGGTCTATCAGTCATTTTAGACCGCCGATAAGTTTTACGCACATCTAGGCGATGGCGATCGCCTAGGCCCTAGATGTTCGCAGGCCTTAAATGCGATCTCTATTTGTTGGCATTAAAATGACAGTCACAAAAGAGGTTTAACGAACTGTTAAAAATTAGCAGCCATTATTTTTAACTAGCGAGCACAGGTGTAATTTAAACAAGGAGATGCAAACGGTGAAGTCAATGACTGAATTTTATCAACCCTTGCTTTTTGCGTGATGTTTGAACATTTTTAGGTTCTACGACACAGCGGTTTGAGAATACTGGAATAGTGCACATAAATTTTTCGACAGGAAAAAAATATCAACGTTAAACAAGGTTTGAATTTGAATTATAAATCTGAGGCGGATTGCTAGTACCCAAATAAAGCTATCAATCTGGCCTGGATTATCATTCACCCACACAAAAGGTTCAGCCCAGGTCATTGTTAATTCAACCGAATTCCTTTCACATGTGACACATTCTTTCAATTGTGATTACAATGACTCATTGTGAGAGCAGACTACATGCAGATAAGAGTTAAAAAAATCTGCTTATTTTGAAACACAAAACAGGATAAAATTCGGCAAATTTTTATAATCCAATACCAATCCAATACCGGCACGATAACTACCTACCAAGATAAGGAACATCACAATCCTAAATATCCAAGCTAACTCTTTATAATTTAATTGTATGTACCTACTTACCTTAAAACCTCTGCCTGCCTCCATGTTTGCTATACCCTATGCAGGGTCCATGTGATACCTACTTACACTTAAAAACTATGTATGTAGGTACAAATTAAACCATGTGTAAAGCAATAAATGTATTGAGTATTGAGTATTAATATTTATAAATTGACTGGCCTCTCAGCTCAGTTGGTAGTAGTTCTGCCTTCTGCGCCGATGGTCGTGGGTTCGATCCCCACCGAGAACAAATATTTGTGTGGTGAACATAGATATTTGTTCTCTGTCTGGGTGTTATATTGTATTCTAAGTATGTATTTTCAAAAAAAATATATCAACTATCTGGTTCCCATAGTACAAGCTTTTCTTAGTTTGGGGCCAGATAGTGTTGTGTGGATTGTCCACAATATTAATTTATTATTATAATCCGCACTTGATGTGCGGGCTGGTTTTTCCGCAAGTAGGCCGCTGACAGGCACTTTTTGCATGACCCTTATAACGAGTTGCTCAAACTTTTTTAGGTTCTACGACACGCTGGTTTCCTCCCGATGTTTTCCTTCACCGTTTTGAGAGTACTGGCATAGTGCACATAAATTTTTCGACAGAAAAACTCATTGGTACACAACTGGATTTCAGCCCACGACCTTCGGATTTCGGATTCGGCGGGGCCGCTGCCCCTAGACCACCAGTGCTCTCACAAAACAGGATAACAAATAATCTGTTTTACCTACAGTGTATGTTATTAAATGCTAATAAGAGTGTAGTTTTAAAGTATCAAACCAGAGAAACAAAGGAAGTGGTAGGCATTACCGAGCACGTTTTTCTAGGGTTCATGATTGATCGAACTATTAGTCATGTACCCCACATTGAAAAATTATGTAAGAAATTAGCGAGTGCTAACTATGCATTGTTAAAACTAAAATCCTTAATTGACACTAAATCGCTCATGTCAGTGTATTATGCTTATGTTCATTCTAGTATTAGCTACGCAATAACTGTTTGGGGTAACAGCGCTATTGTTAGGAAGGTTTTGTTATGTCAAAAGCGAGCATTAAGGATAATTTTTGGACTTAGAAATAGAGTGTCCGTTAGGAAATATTTTAAGCGTAATAAAATAATGACTGTGATATCACTTTTTATCTATAAGAGTTTGTTAGAAATATATGAAAATAAAGATCAATATTTAAGAAAAGGGGACATACATAATTATAATTTAAGAAATAAAGATAAGCTGTACCAACCTAGAATTAGACTAGCTAAAGTTCAAAAACAAGGTGACTACACTAAGATTATAATGTTTAACAAATTGCCTAATATAGTAACTAATCTAGAAAGTGTTTCAGAGTTCAAAAGGAAAATCAAACCTTTTTTTGAACTGAATGCTTTTTATTGTTTAAATGAATTTATGAATAAGACATTGTTGGAATCCTCTTTTGACACGGACTGCTCCTGATACATCTAATCTAATATTATATACAATTTGACGCTATTTCTCCTAGAATATTTATTTTAATTTTGTAATTTTTTGTTTCTTATTTATTTTAACAATTTATATTTTAAGACATCGATTTTAGTAACTAATAATATTGTATAAAACTGACATGCCTAGTATTACAGTCAATTGTGATAATGTGGTAAATAAATGAACTAAAAAAAAAACTAACTAAAAACTATCATTACTTTTCCTTCTTGTCTACATAAATTAGTCTAATATCCTTAAGTAGGCATTTGTATTCATATGTGTCATAAGTATAATTATAACTATATTATGTTGGTGAAAAGTTTTCTTCACGAGTTTTAAGGCTCGGTTAACTCCAAGCCCCTCAGGGAAAAGGTTGCTCATTCCCGAAAAGTTCAAGCAACACGTGTCAAGGATCACGCAAAAAGGGCCCGCCAGCAGCCTACTTGCAGAAAAACCCGCCCGCACATAAAGTGCGGATGATGATAATTGCCAATTGGTACCTATAGCTTGTAATGACCTATAGTCCTTACTAGGTCATTGAGTATTGAAAAATCCTTTGGCAAAGGGTCATGTACAAACAATGCTTGAGTCTGAGTCAAACTTCAAGCATAGATTTATGACACTTTTCAACGGAGAACTGTCTAAAAATATATACTTGAGGCTCGAGGCTAGTCTAGTCTAGGATATAATATTATGGGAATTCCCGACATAGATAAAAAATAGAGGTCTGCTTAAAAGTTTGAATTAAGAACAGGTTAGTTAACCATGCCCAAGTGAATACTCAGGGTATATCTATAACAGAGAAGACATTGCCTCGCGACCTTCACAGGCACTGAGGATGAAGCAAAGAAGCCAAACTGTAGGTGTAATTGGATAATCCTATGGCTTTCTCTTGCGAACTGGCCACTGGCAAACAAGGTGCGCCTGGTAAAGAGGTCACTGAACCATCGCGTTTTTACCTTTTCAAATCCAAAAGCACTCACTTGATTTTCCCGCCGCAGTACTGACATTCAGGACCCTGCCAACCCTCAGAACATACGCACGTATCGTTGCTACACACACCATTTATACAGTTATGTTCACTACACTTAGTTAGAACTCCGACACACAACAATAACACTATGAGAACTGAACACAAGAAGGGCGAGAACCATGAATATTTTCGTCTGTATTTGGATTTGAACAGGAATAGAAACATTTGAAGCGATTCTACCATTTTGTTAGCTGCATTTTCAACGAGTTTTGGTAGCGCGGACGTAAAAACGATTTCAACGTCGCGTAATTTCATACGGTACTAAATTCGGGGTGACTAGCTTAGATTTTAAATGACCCAACATTTAGAAAAAAACTAAGTCCTGGAACTTATTTTATGTAATAATGCATGTAAGTAAGTGTATTACTTAGATACAACTAAATTGCATGCATGAAATATGAACAGAAATATAATGCATTTGCATTTAAATATAATCTACACTATATTTTATTTTGAACCATGGTACTACAATTTTCCCCAAATATTGGGTATAGGAAATGTTGAAGAGCTGGCTGCACTTTTAAGACAGTTTACAAGCTGTCAAAAAAGCTGTCAGATTCCACAGATGCATTTCGTAATACGTTCCGTTCAATTTACACTATTTAAGCTTTGTGAGCTTTTATTTTTATTTATTTGTTTTAATATTATGATAGCTATCATGAATACTGATATTAATATGGTATTTAATAAGGATAAGAGGTTTTTTCACAATTAAAATCATCAATTAGGGTCAGTTATGGCGCCATCTAGCGTTAGTTTTGATTATTATTCACAAGTTAGTTTTTAAAACTGTCCATAGATGGCGCTGGCTATGTGATATTTGTAAAGACTAGGCCAATCTCTTTTTACTGTTTTATCACCGGACTTGTGAAGGTAGATTGGCACCTATCCTAATTTTTGTGCTAACGTATCCAGTATGGAACTAATCTACCTACTGAGACTGATTCATTTATCACACAAACAGACTCTATTCCGTCTCTCTATTAATTTAAATTGCACTTTCGGTAAGATTTTCCTTAAGTTTTCCGCAAAGAATAAAAAGCCATCGTTATTTTTGCTCGGGTTGTGAAAAGTCATTGTTGAAACAATGAAGCATCCTGAAAATGACGCCACTCTCCCCTTCTCCATTGTTGTTTATTTTTACATCGATGATTTTTCAGCGTCTTTCTTTTTACCTAGCTTTTAATTAGCCTAAGTAATTCTTACCGAGTAAAAAGGTTGGTTATTATTGTAATATTTTTACTTACCAAAGCATTGCTAAAAGTGGGATTTTTTATGGATTGGGTTACCGCTGGTGGTGGCGTATTTTCCCGACTTAGTAGTCTATAGATTTTTTAGCATCCCCTAGGTTGGCAGATTTTAGGGGCGGTAAAATTAGGGTGCCGAATTTCATATTTCTATCCGTCGATGTAACCTACCGTTGTAATAGTTATTCAACTTTTGTCAGGTTTTTTATGCAAAACCATTAATTCTGAATTATTCATCTAAGTATAACTGAAGTTGACTCTTCGGTCGGGTCGGGTCTTTTTCTTATTAGTATAATAAATAATGTAAGTACATAGTTTCGAATCGGTTTTTTTTTAATCTAAGTAGCTAAGCCTTAGGCTGCCATTACACCTGATCGAAAGTGAGGATGTTGGTAGGTAGGTACACGACGAGATTTAAACCCACCCACTTTAGGTTTGGAAGACGGGGCCGCTACCACTAGACCAACAGTGCTCTCAACGTTAGGTATCAATTTTTTGGTACTAAAACCCTAGGAATTCAAAAAATCAAAAAATCAAAAATCAAAAATGTTTATTTTGGAATAAATACATGGCACAAATAAGGTCAAAGCACGATAACGTTCGCAGAAGTTATAAACTGTGTCGCGAACATTAACGCCCTCCTCCGACTTAGGGAATTCCAAACTGTAGAAGAATTGAAGCTATAACATAATATAAACTTAATTAAATCTTAATTAAAACAAAATTCTTTACGTGATTGTGTTTTTGTGTAGAGTGCGTAATGATGGGGTGTTGATGGGTTTGCGTAAGTGTGAAAGGTATAAAAATTTTGGGGTGGTTCTCCTGGTACGCCAGTCTCATGAGAGTCTGGTTATAGAGAAGAACCTGTAGTGTACATAAATTGTGTCGTTTGTTTGTATGGGTAAGGGTGTGTGTGGGTGTGGGTGAGGGTGTGTGTGTAAATATGGGTGTGGGTGCGTGTGTGTGAGTAAATGTGATTTGATATTCTTTTTGTATGGGCTTTTTAACAAAGTTGTATTAATGAGTGAGAAATCGTGATCGTGATATATGCATACTTATACATTATATTTATATACATATATTTTATTTTATTCAGCTATCTTCATGAGTAGCTCCGTGTCTTCATAAGACAGAGTTTGAAGCCATTGTTGGCATTTTTGCTTGCATTTATAACTTGTTAAGGGGTATATGTTAATTTTATTGTTAATTCGGTTGTATAATGAGGCACTTAAATAAAAGAAATGGCGACTGGCTAAAGCGGTGCGTCGTTTTTCAATTTTACAGACCAAGTCAGACCTACGTTTAAGGTTATCGTTAAGAGGAAGATACGCTAACTGTGAATGCTTGCGATTGGTAGTATGTAAAATAAATAGTTGACGGACTGTGAGGACTTGACATAGGGAGTATATTTCTGACGTGGGGAACCAGATAGGTTTGCTTAATAAAACTTTGAGAACGGCTCTCTGAGCTCGTTCAAGTCTTAACAAATGTGTCTTAGCACAGCCACCCCAAGATGTTATACAATATGTGATGATAGATTGAGCGAGGGCATAATAAATAGTTTTCAATAAGTCAAAATCTACAGATGAGCGAAGATTTTTAAAGACAAATATAAGTTTTCTTACCCGCGAGACGCTAGATTCAATTTGGGATTTCCAAGAAAGAGTGTTGTCTATCATAACTCCAAGGTATTTAAGAGTAGACGCGCGTTCTAAGTTCAAGCAGATGCAGTTAGGTGAAGAAATATGATTTTGGCAAACATGAGCACAGAGAGAGTAAGAAGAGGGCGGTTGCGAGGCAAGGGTGGTTGAGAAAGGAATAAACTTACTTTTAAGAATGTTTAGAGTAAGGAGGTTTGCACTCAGCCAGCTCATTACAGACTTGAGGGCGCTTTCAGCACAGTTTCGGGTATCCTGCCAGTTTTTCCCATGGATAAGGAGTGCTGTGTCGTCAGCGTATGCAATGATTTTACAGTTGGGAAGTGATAGGTTACAAAGTTCATTTATGTAGATTAGGAAGAGTGTAGGTCCTAAAACACTCCCTTGAGGAACTCCAAAATGGATGCATTCCTCTTCACTTTGGAAACTGTCTATTGTCACATACTGTGTACGGTTTGTAAGATAGCTCCGGAACATATCGAGGGCAATGCCTCTAATGCCTATATGCTCTAATTTATTGACCAAGATAGGGATTGACACGGTGTCGAATGCTTTGGATAGGTCAAGGAATATGCCAAGAGTTTTCTTCTTTACGTCTATATGTTTGATAATGCAGTCTGTAAGTTCTAAGACTGCATCTTCCGTGGATCTACCTCTTCTAAAACCGAATTGGTTTGGAGATAGGATGTTCTTGTTACTAAGAAATTTCAGAAGTCTGGTGTTAAGAATTTTCTCAAAAATTTTGGAGAAAACTGACAGAACAGAGATAGGCCGATAGTTAGAGACACTGTGTTTGTCCCCTTGCTTGAATATAGGATGTACAACTGCTTTTTTGAACGCCCGTGGGAAGATTCCAAACGAGATGGATGAATTGAAGATGTGAGTTAGAACGGGTATAAGAACGTGCCGGGCAGCTTTAACAACTTGAGTGGAAATACCATCCCAGCCCAGCGCGCACTTGTCTTTAAGGTTAGCAATGATAGTTTCGACTTCAGTATTGTCAACACCAAAGAGAACCATAGAATCGAGCGTGTCGGGGCTGTGAGTTGTAATAGGAGATTGGGTAAAGGAAGGATTCGTTTGGGGTAACAGTGGGTTTGTATGGGGTTGAGATTGAAGTTGCGAAGCAAGAGTCTTTCCAATATTTGCAAAATATGAGTTAACTGTGTTTACGGAGTGTGTAGGCAGGGGGCATAGTTTTAGCAGATGTGATGAACTAGAAGCTTTTTTGTGGATGTTGGCAATTTGCTTGATGATACTCCAAGTATCTTTCGGTGATTTCTTGGCTTTCTCTATTTGATCATAATGATACTTTTGTTTGAGTTTCTTCAGAAGATTGTTACAATAGGTACGATAACGGTAATAAATTGTTTTGTGTGTTTGATCATCAGGTGTTTTTATATATTTACGATATAATTTATCTCTATGGCGGATGCATCTGAGTTCGCCAGGAGTTATCCAAGGCTTTATTATACGTTTACGGCTTGATATATGGATGCTTTGGCTGTTTTTTATGATTGTGGAAGAGACTAAATTTATTAACATATCTGACGCTTTTTCAGGGTCGCAGGACTGCATTAGGGAAGAGAAGTCAGTTGTTTCCAAGTCATGAACAATAGCATGGATATCATGGCGCTGAGAAATACGTTTTATGAAAGTTTCACCTGCGCTAGTCTTGGAATAAAATAGAACGGGTAAATGATCAGTGATTGGAGAATCGAGAATTAAAGTAGTAGCATAATTTGGTGATCGTAGTATGACGTGGTCGAGACAATTTTTGTCTCTGGTTGGAGAAAGATGAGCAGGAAGCATAGCATGCGAAGCGACTAGAGTCAAGTATTCATCGGTTATGGGATCAGGATTTTTTGGGAGTAGATTAATATTGACGTCTCCAATAATGATCGCAGTTTTAAAAGTCTTAAGGCTATTTAGTGTTTCGTCTAAGCTGCTGAAGAACGGGTTTAAGTTTTTAGACGAGGGAGAGCGGTATAGTGCTACAATGGCAAGGTTAGATGCAAATGTGACTAATAAACAATTTGCATCGTGAAAGGTAGGCATGTCCACATTGCACTGCAGGCCGCAACGCACGTAAACCACTAAGCCATCGTTTTGATTTTTAAAATCGGATTTAAAATTATCATAGCCAGGAAGAGTTGGAATAAACGGAGATTTACTAAGCCAGCATTCGGAGAGGACAATGATGTCAACTTGATGTTTAATTCTCATTAGTAGAGTTACGAGGTGGTCGAAGTTACAATTAATACTACGAATGTTGACGTGCAAGATTTTTATAATATCAGTATCATTATTCAGAATATAATTGTCAATGTCTTCCGGAGTGCACCTGAATGAGTCGGATACGGATATTTGTTCAATATCATTGTTTACTTGGTTCATACTATCCATGGTTTAGAAAAGAGATAAGCAAGGGATTTCTGCCATTTTTAAGTGGCGTTATGGGGTAGGAATTTAAGCAACATATGAAAGCATTAATGTGGAGTTGCCTTAGTAGTATTAGTGTAGATAGTTCAATTTTTATAAGTCCGTCCAAATTTTGGGGGCGGGCGAGTTTGTGTATGAGTTGAGAAAATATGTAGATAAATAACTTTAGCGTATCAATAGAGTGTAGTGTATGTGTTGAGTGTGGTGTGTGTGTAGAGTGTAGTGTCTGGGTTGGTGGTGTGTTTAAAGAGTAATAAAAAGTAAAGAAAAAGTTAAACCAATTAAAAACTAAAGAAACAAAATCAAAACAAAAATAATACGGGATATTATGCAAAAAGAAAACAATAGGTGATGTAAAGTTAAACAAGACAGGAAACTGAGCAACTAGTCAGGCCTTGACTGTAAGCTTGTCCAAGTCCGCTTCGTTCAAGATGCGAACCAGCGGGCCGTTGTCCCTGCGGCGGGCGAGGATCTTGCCATGGGAGACCCAGCAATACATGAAGTCGTTAGCCTTCGCCGACTCCCTAGCTAAATAGAATAGTCTCTTCATTTTGGAGGTGAGGTTTTCGGATATAAATATCGGTTTCGCAGGACCACTGATGTGTAGGTGTTCTGTGGTCAGTTTAGAGATTTTGTTAAATTGGCGAAAAGCCGAGATTACTTTATCTTTAGATAGAACAGTGGTCAAATCCAAGATGATTGTTCTGTTTGTTGAGTTCTTGGTGCTAATGCGGAAAATATCCTTAACTTCACTCTGGTGAATTGGAGCTTTGAGAATCTTGCTCGTGTTAATAACTGTATCCAGAAGAGAAGCTTTAGTCTCCGAGACACCGACAGGTACATTTCTGATTTCTAGACATGTTGATCTGGAGTAGCGTTCGTATGTGTCCAGCCTTTCCTCTAAAGACTGTATATACTGGGCATCAGCTTTCCGTTCGGCCTCGAGACGCTCGACTCTGGCCTGAAGTGAATCGGATTTTTGAGCCAAAAAGTCAATAGTCGAGCGGATTTCCTCGACAGCAGAACATACTCGATCGCTCCTTTTTTCCTGCTCTAGTGTGAAATCTGCAAACATTTCTCTCATTTCCGTCATGAAATTTTGTAGTTGTTCATCTTCACACCCAGTGCGCTTTCTCTTACGGAAAGAGATAGAAGCGGCGTCAGTTATGTTCGGTTCAGAAGAGCAGGCATGCATATGATGGGGAACAGGAATTTTGAGTGTTTCTGCAGGCGCTGGCGTAGAAGACGAGCGTACTAAAACAGGCGCAACTTCGGTCGTCAAATTGGTACTTGCCATCGTAGGTGACGCACGCGGCGGCGTTCGCTTCAGCGGCATAGCTGGAAAATACTAGGCGAGCAGCAATGCCCAGGCAGTGTCTCAAGCGAGTACAAGCGTACCACACACACAGCGATAAGGTAGGTCAGGTTAAGGTGGCCGCTAGCAAGTATCACTTGCAAAAGTGTTTGACGTCCAGCTTAGTTAGGTCTCTGGCAGATAAGAGCTTGGTAGTAGTTGAGGTAAACGAAGCTGTCTTGTTCTTACTCGTTGTATTAAACGCGTGGTGCGGTGGCGTGTGTATGCTTTCTATCGTGCATCCAAGTGTGCGTTTAGGTTGCAAAGACTCACGTGAACAACGGCTAAGTAGATGTGTCACTACCACGGATGTATGCACTCCTATTATTTTGCGAAGAATTTATCTGTTTTTAAAATAACTCAATAAACAGAGGAACTTTTGAACACGTCTATACGGGGCAGAAGTCCGGAGGTAAGGGAATTAGGTAAGTATTTAGGTTTCTTGATTATTTTCGTGACATTGTCAAAGGAGGTTAATGTTCAAGTTGCATGTCAAACTACCTTATTTCTTAAAAATCGTAATGACTCTTGCCTTCTTCGTTGATATAAGTAGGTAAATACATATAACAAACAGCAGCCTAAGGCCAGGGGCCGATCCCGATCTCGATCACAAAAAAAAGAATCAAAAAACAAACATTTTAAATGTCAAAAGATGTATATAGGATTAAACTGAGTTCTCGATTGAAAAGTGTTAAAACATCTATGCTATATGGGGCCTAATTCTCGGGCCGATCTCGATCATTTTGCAATTTTATTTTATTGCTTCTTTTCACAACCCCGCACTTTTTCTACGTTTTCCGTATATCGTAGCTGTTGACGCTTTTATGATGAGGTTGTTGATGAATTACTCAAGGAAATCTGGTATTCTCTCTTCGAAAGGAAGCAATAAAATAAAATTGCAAAATGATCGAGATCGGCCCGAGAATTAGGCCCCATATAGCATAGATGTTTTTGTTGGATCTTTAGTAAACACTCATTATGTAATGTATGTCACTGTCATTGTGACAAGCACTGCCGGTAGGCTGTCTCGCTCTCGGGCTGTGCCCCGTCTCTTTCTCTGCCCTAACCTCTACTGTACGGTGTGTGTCGATTCCAAATATAATTAATACGAGTTTATTCTATTACAAACAACTCTTTTATTGCCAAAACCCATCAGGTTATGGGCCATTGCATTTTTCATAAGGATTTTGGCGTATTTGGGAGTACTTTTATCCTATTCAAAGTACATAACCGCACCGGCCGGCGAAACTGCGCACGCGGCAATCATGGCTACCACGATGTCGATCGGAATTCCTGTCGAGAAACTCAAAGGTTTGGAAGATTATAACCATTGGAAGTTTATGCTGAAAATGATCCTCATGCACGAAGATCTTTACGATTGCATCAAGGACGATAAGGACGAGGGATGCTGCAAGGATGAGAAGAAAAGACAAAAGGCGTTGGCAAAAATTTGTTTGTCAGTTGGCCCATCTGCACTGCCACATGTACGCAATGCAACGACGCCATACGAAGCCTGGACTAATCTTCAAAGTGCCTATGAAGACAAAGGATTGTGCAGGAGATTAGGATTATTAAGATCACTATTCGGTGTGAAGCTATGTGAAACAGAAACCATGCAGAGCTACCTGACAAAAATAACAGAGCTCGGGCAACAGTTGTCTGACATTGGATCCGGTTTGGACGATGAATTTTTAGCTGTTATTATGCTTAGCGGCTTAACGGTGGATTTTGACCCTCTAATCATGGCGTTGGAGAACTCTAATGTAAAATTGTCAAGTGATGCGGTCAAGTCTAAGTTATTGCAAGAGCAGCAAAGGCGAGATGACAAAGAACAGAGCGGGATCAATGCGTTAGCTACAAGAAAATACACTAAGGGTGTATGCTTCAAATGTAAAAAGCCTGGACATCTGAAGAAGGATTGCACAAGTAATATGAGGACGGGACCAAAGAAGAACATGGTGCAAAAGCCCAACGAAAAGGCTACACCAGAGAACTCTTTGTTGACAGCATTAAGTGTTAACCTACAGGGAAATGCTTGGTACATCGACTCCGGGGCTACCCATCATATGTGTAATGACAAACGGTTGATGAACAATTTTTTTTATACTAAATCGCTTGAAGTGAATGTGGCTAATGGAGACAAGGTGACTACTGAGGGACATGGCAGTGTTGAGGTGCATTTGAGCAACGGGTTAAAGACTATAAGTGACGTTTACTATATTCCTAAACTTTCTGTGAATTTATTATCAGTCAGTGAATTAAGTAGGAAAGGTTATAGTGTAACTTTCAGTACTACAGGTTGTAAAATCATGAACAAAAGTGAGATTATAGCTACTGGAACATGTAATAATGGCGTCTATGAGTTAGATATTATTCAAAGTGTAAACAGTACGTGTAGTAGTCAATTACAGGAGTCAGGAATGGTCATGAACTCGGTGTGTGCGGAGAGTGGGGTCAGTGGGCTGTCGGGGGACAGGCCGGATGTTGCGCTGGTATCTGCGCAGGGACCTCATGCACAGGAGCTGTGGCACAAGCGGCTCGCCCACCTCAATGGGCGGAGTATGAATCTTATGAAAAATGGTCTAGTAACAGGTATGGATTTTAAAAATACAATATTCAATCCATGTACAGCTTGTGTTAAAGGTAAACAAACTAGGTTACCATTTCCAAAGAAAAGTCAAAGTAGGTCCACTGAGGTTTTAGGGTTGGTACACACAGATGTTTGTGGACCCATGCAGTCATCTTCCTTCAGTGGGGCGCGTTACTTTGTAACATTTATAGATGACTACACTAGGAAAACATTTGTCTATTTTCTGCAAAGAAAAAGTGAAGTTTTTGAAAAGTTTAAATTATTTAAAACATATGCAGAAAATGAAACAAACAAGAAAATAAAGATTTTGAGAAGTGATAATGGAGGTGAATATGTTTCTCTCACATTTCAGGAATATTTGAAGCACAGTGGGATAAAACATCAGACTACAATCCCACATTGTAGTGAGCAGAATGGTGTAGCAGAGAGAGCAAACCGAACCATCATGGACAAGGCTCGCTGCATGCTCCAGGAGGCTGGTTTGGAGAAGCGGTATTGGGCTGAAGCTGCTAACACAGCCATTTACCTGAAGAACCGATCCCCAACGAAGGCTGTCATGGGAGCAACACCTGAACAAAAATGGACATCTGAAAAGGTGAATGTTTCTCACTTACGTGTTTTTGGTTGTGTAGCTTATGCCATTGATGAGAATGCTAAGAAGTTGGATGCTAGGAGCAAAAAGTATATCTTTGTAGGATATTGTGATGATAGCAAAGGATACAGGCTGATAGATCCCTCTTGTCCTAAGAAGTGCATTAAGGCAAGGCATGTAGCGTTCATGGAAAACCAATTCTTGAATAAAAATGTGTCAAATGATGAAGCTCGTATAAATCAAGACACAGTAGTGTTCTTGGATCCATCTTGTTCAACAAGTTCTGTGGATAGTACTGTAAAGCCTAATTTAGTACAATTACCAACAGACACAGACTCATTATCTCCACAATCAGTTATATCAATAGATGATGATTCACTATCTGATGGCACATCACCAAATACTCGCAGACAAACAATATTAGGTCTGAATAGATCAGAGGATTCGGTTGTGACAGATGATTCTGCCGATGAAACTTACATTCCAGGTCGATCAAGCATGGACTCGCAGGACTCCTTCATGTCAATTGAAGGGGACACATTGGAGTATGCTGGGCTAACAGAGATTGGTGAGGAGGACCTGCCTGGAACAGTGGAGGAGGCACTGAGCAGCAGTGAATCACAGCAATGGAAAGAAGCTATACAAGATGAGTATGATTCTTTCATGACCAACAAATGTTGGACTCCAGTAGATTTGCCTGCAGGACAAAAGCCAGTTAAATGTAAATGGGTTTTTACCAAAAAGAGAGGCCTAAATGGGGAAATATTGAAATATAAGGCTCGTCTAGTGGCAAAAGGTTTTACCCAAAAATATGGCATAGATTATCATGAAACATTTTCTCCAGTTGTCCGATACTCAACTATAAGGATAATGTTAGCCCTAGCAGCTCAAAATGATATGGTGGTCGAGCATCTCGACGTCAAAACGGCATTTTTGAATGGCTATTTGGAAGAAAATGTATACATGGAACAACCAGAAGGATTCATCATAGACAAGAACAAAAAGAAAGTATATAAGCTAAATAAAGCAATTTACGGTTTGAAACAATCCGCTAAAGCATGGTATGAGAGAATAAATGATGTCTTATCCAATAAATTGCATTTTAGAAGGCTGTCTTCAGAACCATGTGTTTATATATACAATGATGATGATGAAATTATGTTCATTGCTTTATATGTAGATGACATAATGCTATTTTCTTCAAAAACATCCCAGAAAAGGAAATTTATTAAAGAAAAGTTAATGAAGCAATTTGAAATGAAAGATTTAGGACCAGCTCATCAAATTTTAGGAATGAAAATTACTAGATTAACTGATGGAAGCTACACTTTAGATCAATCTAGCTACATAAGAAAAATAGTAGATAAATTTAAGATGGCAGATTGTAAAGAAGCAAAGACTCCAATGGAAGTTGGATTAAAGTTACAAAGGGAAGAAAATATGAATTGTAACTTTGATTACAGAAGTCTTATCGGATGCCTAATGTATTTAGCAGTATGCTCACGGCCGGATATCGCTCATAGTGTAAGCTATCTAAGCCAGTTCAATAACTGCTACGGCGAGAGCCATTGGAAAGCTGCGAAAAGAGTACTGAGGTACATCAAGGGAACTTCTAAATATTTTCTAATTTTTCAAAAAGGTAATTTGGAAATTACAGGTTTTACTGATGCTGACTGGGGTGGAGACCAGATTGATCGCAGATCCTACACAGGGTATGTTTTCTGCCTTGGTAAATCAATTATATCCTGGGAAAGTCGCAAGCAGCGCACTGTTGCACTCTCCAGTACTGAGGCCGAGTACATGGCGATTTCTGACTCTTGTAAAGAAGCTATGTTTTTGCAAACATTTGTAAAAGAATGTAGTGGTAGTGTATGTACGATTAATTTGTTTAATGACAATCAATCTGCGCAAAAGTTGTGTACTAATTTTGTATCGCATTCACGAACAAAGCATATTGATATTAGGCACCATTATATAAGAGAATTGATAAATAGGAAACTCATTAATTTAAGTTATCTTTCAACTGAAGAAATGCTTGCTGATGTACTTACAAAGTCTCTATCATGTGAAAAACATTCAAAGTTTGTATCTAAATTAATGAAAAACATAGTATAGGTAAGCTATTAAGTAAAAATAGGAGTAGGTAGACAAGTAGTAAAATACCACCTTGTACTTAAGATTTGAATAATAAATCTGTATCTTTATTAGGTATGTAAGTTAGATATTTAATATCCTGTTTTCTAAGGCCTAGTAAGTTAGGTGTGTAATGTATTGTTTGGAAAGTACATAATGTATTTTTTTAAGGCCTAGTAAATTAGGTGTATAATGTATTGTTTGGAAAGTACATAATGTATTGTTTAAGGCCTAGTGTTGGATCTTTAGTAAACACTCATTATGTAATGTATGTCACTGTCATTGTGACAAGCACTGCCGGTAGGCTGTCTCGCTCTCGGGCTGTGCCCCGTCTCTTTCTCTGCCCTAACCTCTACTGTACGGTGTGTGTCGATTCCAAATATAATTAATACGAGTTTATTCTATTACAAACAACTCTTTTATTGCCAAAACCCATCAGTTTTAACACTTTTCAATCGAGAACTCAGTTTAATCCTATATACATCTTTTGACATTTAAAATGTTTGTTTTTTGATTCTTTTTTTTGTTGCTCCTTTCGAAGCAGGCTAGTATCAAGACCATACCGTCTAGTCTTAGGTTTTGTGTTGGAATTTTTAGAATTTACGTCTTTCGTCAGGCCATTCTCCATTTAAAATGTTCTAAACCCGTATTCCAAAACAGTGATTGAGTCTGAGTCGAGCCTCAAGCATAAATTTCTGTCATTTTTCAATGGAGAACTGTCAAAAAATCTATGAAGGCCCAAGACCCGTATGCAAAAACAATGCTTGAGTCTGAGTAGAGCCTCAAGCATAGATTTTTTGACAGTTCTCCATGGAAAAATTATCTCCCAATCCATGTTTTCGCCATCTGCCACGCGCAGAATTATCTTGAGTGGACTTTTACCGCCAAGCCAAAGGTAAAGTTCACCGAGCAAACAACTCCTGAATCCAACAGATCAAACAAACCTTGCCGCAATTATTTGAAGAAATCAGTTATTGTCCATGCCCAATGAACTTAGCAAACTTGGCGGTAAGGCGGAGGCCTAATTTAGGACGAGGCGTCTATTAATGTAAAAGGATGCCTAGTATTTATATTGTGCTTATATTCATAGTCCTAGCTTTACGTAATTAGACAGTGTGAAATATCCACCATTAGGTATTTTTTTATTGTAGTCTACGCGTGGACACTTTCAGGCTGATGATGACAATGATGCAGCGGGTAAGCAGGAAGATTAATTGCCTACTTAAATAACTAAAAATGTCTTAAAAATAACGATGCGTTCGCACGACAGACATCCATTCAAAAATAATTAAAAAATTAAAAATAATCAGCATCTACATTCGAAATTCGAACGCCGAAAAGCGCGGCAACCGTCCCCTAGCAGCTGCATTAACCAAGGTCAGTGCCATTGTCCTTTGAGCTTGGATGGAGTGCATTGCCCAAAGTGTATGCAGCGAAAAATGCACTCACACTATCAACGAGTCTCGAAAAATGCACTCACACTAGTAAAGTTCCTCGAAAAATGCACGCACACTTGCAAGTGTATGTGCGCGTGAGTGCAGTCAAAAGTACCGATCCGAATTGCGCGGCAATGATAAGGTAGAGTCCGACAGATAGTCAATTGGTACTTTACCTACCTGTCATAAGGTTTACCTAGGTATTTCAGTTTCTTTAGACAGTATCAAAGTCGTAAAACACCCATAATAATGAATGAGTGAATAAACCTTATAATGGGCAAAAGAGCACGCCTAGTGAATTATCCAAAGAAATAATAAATTTGAAGATGTTATTAAGCCAATCTTAATAATAACCAATCTTACCGCTCAGTTCGTTTCATAGCTCTACTTTCTATGCTGCAGGCTGAGAGATCAATTTCCAAAATACTTAAATAATTATGTATTTTCTTAATTCCCAAAATCAAGGATCAAAAAAGGTTATTGAGGCATTATAATCCAGTAGTTATCTTGGGGTTAATTTGGAAATAGGTTCACTAATACTTATTTTTTAGCTGCAGATGTGTAGACGTAGAGTTGATATTACTTTGAAGTCGAATGGTGCATCTATTTGTAAGTAATTAATCTTTGAATTCAAAAGCTGTAAAAAAGCAAGTAGAAGTCTGTATCAAAATTACATAGCCACTCACACATGCACACAAGTAAGTCAAGAGCAAGGAGTAAGGTCATGGTCTCTTTTGGCGATGTGGATTCGACTGTTTTCGGCTTTGTTCGGCGCAAGCGCAGTGTCAGGGTTGGACGGTGATTTTTTTATTTTATTGTTTCTTTTTTTGTGGCCTGCAGTTTTCGAATCGGCCCTTTGTTATAGGTACTTTTACTTAGGTACTACATCGTCTGGGGTTTTAAGTCTGATGTATTTTTTCATAATTTATTCGATTACTATTATGCAAGACTGGTACTTTTAAATGTCTTATTATAAAATACTTCAGTAATTTGATGAAATAAATAAATTTAAAAATAATTAAAATGGTAAAGTTTTATATTTTTTTGTGGTTGTATAACCCTAAACCTATGTAATATTTTGATATTAATATTTTTAAATAGGTATACCTAACCTACCAATGCATAATAGGTTAATCAAAGTATACTTAGATGGGGTAAAGATAATTATAGCGTAGTTATGATCCCTATTTATTTTAAACTAGCGATCCGGCCCAGTTCCGCACGTGTCGCTAGTAGAAAATAGTGTGATGTTATCTAAATAGCCTTCCTCGATAAATGGACTATCCAACACAAAATTTTTTTTCAATGCGGACCAGCAGTTCCCGAGATTATTCAACCAAACAAACAATCAAACTCTTCAGCTTTATAATGTTAGTATAGAAGTAGGTATAGATTAGTAAATTAGACGAGCAAAAAAACTTCCATTTAGGTACTCTCGATATTCCAAACATGAAGATTAACAGCCTACATTATTAAAATAACCGCCAAATCGATTATGTACTTTTGTGGTAAGTCCCGCCATTTTGTTTTATTTAACAATTTGTAAAACTGCGGCCTTCGGACCAAGTGGCATTTTGCTGGAGGCTCTCGAAAAATACTTTATTGAATTGTTAAAACCAAAATTGATATTAATTCCGTTGAACAAAGCCTAGTTGCCGCTCTTTTGAGGTTATTTTTTTGTTCTTTTATTCAAGTTTGAATTGAGAACGAGATAAATGACATTTGGTATAATTTGTGGCAAGCCCACCTGTTTAATATATTTTTACACTTTTAAATGTTGCTACTTTTGTAAGTAAGCAGTAACGTAGGTAGAAAGGTAGGAAGTACAACCAACCATACCTATTTCTGCCGTGAAGCAGCATTGCTGTTTCGGTTTGAAGGGTGTGGGTGCCGGTGAAATTATTGGCACGCGAGGCTAAATATCTGTGCGCCTCAAGTTGCTAGACGCGGGACAGTGCATTGTAGGGCACGTTCCTGACGTGCGTGACCTACGATGCAATGCTTTGTTATAGGCGATGGTTAGCACCTAAGATCAGGTGCCATAGGCATGTTCCATCAACTAGCTGTTTAAACAAGTTCAATTTTATTGAATACAAAACACAAATACAATCCAAAATATCCAATCGAATAATGATTGAATAATCCAAACTTAGTTTCACATAGATTTAAATAAATTCTTGAGATTGACCCATATTGCTAGGGCTGGCACAACTTAGACGCTTAGCTACTCGACTCTATACTGATATCCTTGGCTATTAGCTATGCTGATAGCCTTACAAAATTATTAAATGTAACCGAAATAGATTTCATTGTTCTTAGTTGATTTTACTAAATATGTAGGTATCCCTACAGAAGTTATAATTATTAATTTATTTGCAATACGATGCATATTGTGAGACATAGGTATTTAGATCAATTTGACCTCAGTTAAATGTACCTATCATCATAATCATCATCATCAGCCCGTTTGCACCCACTGCTGAATATTAGGCCTCCTCTTTATTGTGCCATTCTTTCCGGTCCCTCGCGAGTCTTATCCACTCATTCCCAACACTCACAACAATGTCGCACCAACCTAACAACAAAAATGTACCTAACGAAAAAAACTCAAAAATGTACCTATGGTCGTTGAAAATAAGGTATTTTTGTCTAAATAAAACAGTAAAAATAAAACAAACAAATCAACAAATGAAAGAAATTTATTGTATACAGGTTTTAAATATTCTCGCGCATTCTTACACCTGCCTAACCAGCCATTTCAATAAGATTAACGTAAGATATAAAGGTTCCTAAAGATATAAGGACATTATGAAAGAACATTTCACTTCGCATGAGTCTGACAGTTCACAGATCAACAGTTGCTTCAAGAATTCCTCTACAATTCCACAATTCCAATTTTAAGTCGCCTAGCGACACTTTTGGACGTCAATTACAACTCTTTTATCAAAAGTCAGTCAAATCGCCGTAAGCTTAGCTTTTGATTTTTCTGTTCTAAAAATTTGACTAGATTCAACAATGCATATGCCAATCGCATCCAACCAATTCGAGTTCCTCCGATTTTAAGTACTGTGAAATTATAACATTCTTGCTTGAAGTGAAACATACAATTATGTAAGTATTTATATAATTTATAATAAAATAATCATGATTCGCTTAAACCAACGCGATTCTATATGATCTGTTTACGATATTTAAACAATAATAATAAAAACTAAAGGAACAAAATAACAAAAAATAAAGAGGCGAGTAAGGTATATAGAAAAAAATATTTCATTAAAACTTGTACTCAATAATTAAATAACAATATTATAATAATTTGATCTGATTAGCTCTCCGAAGTTTGTGTATTTTTAACCTGAGCTTTCAATCATTAGGAGAAGAACAGTGTACCTAACTATATCATTATATTGGTCCATTACCTGGTTTTTTTTAATCACAAAAAGTCCAATTTACCGGCAAAGGAAACATCGATACAGTTATTTCCCTGCCGTTGTGATGTTAATATTTTTGCAAGCGTCAATTTGAAATAAATACATCGTAAGAAAATCGAATTAATAACTATGTAATCCATTTTTCAAAAAAGATAACATTATATTATAATATTTCTAAAATTAAATGCTTCGTATTGTACATAATGTATGCGTCGAAAGGATGTAAACACACCCGAAAACAAAAACTGTGTCGTTACAGACATGAGAACCTTTCATCTAAATTCTATACCATTCCACAATAATTCTAAAATGTCAATAATATTTAGACAATTATTGATAATAATAGTACAATAATTATTATTGTTTAAATTAATCTAGAAATAGATACAGGGTGTAAAAAAGAAAATAAGTGACAATAAAGGTGAATTTTATATTACCTGCTGTTTGCTGTCACTTTTCAATGATAGAAAAAAAATAAACAACTTTATAATGTAGAAAGTCTCATAAAACATGAGATAAATGAGTCGTTATACGTTCTATTATTGGAAAGCGACTTCCACGTAACATTCACTCAAATAATAAAATTAAATAATGATTGTGTTCACAAATGCTTGGAATAAGATCTGGCGATGACTTTATGAGTTAGATGCAGGAAGCCAATCAAGTTATGAAGTTTTGTAAATTTAATTCCGCAATTCCAAATTCAAATTGTTATTGGATGCAGTTTCAACCAAGCGTTGATAAATGGCCATGCGTAATCATTTCTCTAGACACAGTCATCTCAAAATCTTAAATTTTACTTACAGATTGGCGCCAAAACTATGAAAGAGAAGTTTGTTTTAGTATGGACTGAAGGTTCATTCATACAGTAACTGGAAGGATCTTATATTTGTAATAAAAAAATGCAATTTCCCTTCATTGTCTTTTTTGTTCCAGACCCTTAAGGACCTTTCAAATCTAACCTAACTTACGGAGCATATTACGAAAAAAATTAACAAAATATTAAAGTATTACTACCAACTACCTTAGTAATTGAAATTATACTACACATTAACTAAAATACCTATAACTACGTGGAAAATGATTGAACAATATACAATAAAATGATTTACTATAAACCAGTTGCCCCTCCAATAGTGAGACGTTGGTTGCCAAACGTCACTTGACACAAAATCTTTAGGGTCGGCTTCTAAAGAAAAATATATTTTCATTTGAATGAGGTATTTGAGCAGAGGCAGATTTATCTCTTTATATGTGTTCCATTTGACAAAACGTTTTCACAAGTCAAAATATTCAACATTTTATACATTTTGGAATAATTGCCAGCAAGTTGTTAGTAGTAAATGTTGATTATTTTAATATTGTAAGGGCTGCTGAAAATAACATTTTAAGTGTTAAGGCGGCGTATACCATTTGTACAGACCGAGCCAACGCGAATAGCATTCGGCTATCCTCCTACTACAATCAGTCACATTTCTCTTTATCCCGGGAATGTATCCCCAAACACTTTTCACAAAACAATGATCTATAACATCTCAATATAATTATAACTATAAATGTATTGTTAAAAATAAAGCCACTTAAAAATAACTAACGTTAAAAAATAAGATTAAACAACATAATGATTTGTTCCCAATGAAAAATTATAATTAAACAATCTATTAACATTCTAATCGGAATGTTGATTATTAACTAAATTCTCTTTGCAAAATGTCCCATCCTATGTTCTGTACAAACTTACACAAAGTAACTTTTTAAGCTATCAACAAATAAATGTCAGGCATAACACACAGATCCGTGTACGTATTTAAAAAAAAATGTTGTTCGATTTCTTTCCAAATTTTAAAAATAAATCGAAATGCGGTCTGGTAGGGCTGTCACTGTCAACACGACGGTAAATAATTATCATAATATATTTTTTTAAATATACAAAAGTTTTAGTTAAATGCACATAACGTTTATAGAGATTAATTTTTTAAACACTAAATGCTAAAAAGACATCGAAAATTATGCACACGAAACAAAGGCGAAGTACACGCTATCGACTAGTTTAAAATTTTGAATATAAAAATTTTTGTTATCCTTTATTTAGAGAATGCGTTCGACATCTCGGCACTCGGGATATGTATTATGTTTTAGATATTATATTCTCGAGTCAAATATAGATTTTTCTTAATTTATTATATTATATGTTTTGTCTTAAGGTCCTGAGTAAATAATAACAATGACAATGTATGTCGAAATGTCGAGTCCAGTCTCCAGTAGTATTTTGCACGATATTCATGGTCTCCGAAGGAAAAGTACGACATTAATATAGTTTAACTTGTATATAATAATATGTATATTTTAATTACATACATAATACAAAGACTTCTTATTTCCATGAGGCGCACATTTACACATAAACTTACATTAAGTTTAATATTATGATAATTTATATCCAAATAGGTTTACCTAAATTAATTTTGTGAGAGCGTATACATTTTTCCACTTCTTAATTTATTAATATATTTTTTGATTAAACACCAAAAATGTCACGAATTTGAAGATAACCTTTTTATGGTTTTTGGGCTAATTACATTTCAAAGTTGACAAGACTATATAGCAATGATTATCCGCATTTTTTGTATAGTCGATAAAACATTTAAAAGTTGGACCAATAAGAATGTATTTTCTTAAGATACAATAATAGTACATAAATATATACGTTTACAAGATGTATTTAATATACGTACGTGTATATAATGACGGGGTTGAGGCGCCCCTCGGGTTGTTCATCAAACCGCACTCGTAATGCCTAAATATCACATTCAGTAATAATAATATGGAAATCCACGTGTTAGCTTAGACACAGTTAAAATTACTATTTTATACAAAATAATAATTGCACATAAGTCCGAACGTGGCTTCGTATACTTCGAAGCTCTTGACTCGAAATGATGTCCTTCCTCTAATGCTTCCCGTTCATTTTACTCTCGATAGAAGAGACAGTACCACAACCGCACTACCGCCAATAGCGCTAATAATTTCATTCAATATATTACCTATCTAATTATAAAAACACCGCACAAAATTTGCAATAGTTTACTTAAAAATCGATAACATTTACACTCATAGCTAGCTTTATAATTAATTTGTTACATTGTTTTTTTTTTACCTTACATTATAATATATTTAAATAGTTAATTTTATATAACGTTAACTTTTGGTTGTCTTTTGCAATTGAGGCTCTCTGGATACGCGTGAATTTAGGACAACCCTAGGATCGATCGTGGCGTACAGTGTTATTCTCAAAATTTACACTATTCATTTTTACATCATTTTGAAATTGGTAAAATATATTCCGCATTTTTGAGTTCCCAAATTATAATTTAGCAATGAACAGCACTGAAAGTCACAAACGACGACATCCGAAATACTACTAACAATATTGTGATTGCATCAGTAAAGCTGTGATATACCGAACGGCTGTGACATAAAGGTAACTATTTAATTGTGATTTTTTGGTGACGTGTCGTGAGGGGGAAGCTAAACAAACCAGACTATTTGAAGTATTCAGGAAGTACGGAACAATGGAGCAACGTCCACATAGCTGCTTATAACTTCAACTTCAGAATTTACCGATAATTACTGAATGGGTATAAGAAGCTACGTCAACAAGGCTAGCTTATTGTCGGTTCAATAGTATAAACGGAATCACTACCAATGCCGGTAGAAGCGCGGCTGTCCCCAACGGAATGTACTTTACTATTATCACAAGGAGTGAGGAGATCAACTCGTCCCTAGGCGCGGTCGGGGGGCGCTGGAGGCGCTGGTGGGGGCGAGAGGGGTGGCGTTGGGGTTCCGTTGCGGGGGCGAAGCTTATCAGCGCGGAGCCGTTGGACTGCCTCACGCATCTCAGCGGCCAACTGCCGATCAGAACTATCGAGCCGGGGTCGTCGTGCCGGGGGGCCCTCCTCGGGAGAAGCAGGGCCCGCTAGCCGCCTCAACAAACTCGGTGAGTCAGCCCCCAGACCTGGCATCCTCGGCTCTGCCGTCAACCTTTGCAGCAACGCAGCCCCCGGCCGCTCTAAACTCGACCTAATAATACCCTCCAGGAATGAACCGTTGGCGGGTGGCGGCGCTTCCTCACGCAGCCGACGCATCATGTGCGACGCGTACAGATCCGGGGCTGGATGCGGCGCGAAGTTAGCCCCTGGCCAGAAAGGATATCCAGGCGGATACCCTCCGGTTTCAGGACCATTGAGGCCGTTCGAGAAGGGCTTGGTCGCTGGTTTTGGCGGCTGTGGCTTCGGAGGCTGGGGTTTCACGTCGGGTTGAGGTTTGGGCTCGCGTTTCCGTGGACGCATTAAATGCCGCTCCTTAACCTTGTATTCAAGCGTCGAATGCGGCACTCCGTAGTACGAACCAGCTCGGTGCACCGACATCTCACCTCTCTGAACCGCTTTTACTGCTTCGACGAGGCTATCCCTATCGTAGTTTCTGTATTTCCCTCGCTTGGGACGCGTGCCTTTCCCACCTGCAGCCGCTTGGCCGTTATTGTTGGAAACTCCCCGAGAATTGCTCGGCATTTGGTAGTTCCTGTGATGGTTATCAGGCGGGGTTTTGATGACGGACACGTGACGATCAGGAGCCCTCATGTACTGCTGCATGTCTACTTGCGGCCGCTCTAACGGCTGCTGGAACTTCTGGCTGATGCTCTTCGCTATGACGTCGCTTAGCGATGTGAAGAGGTGTTGGGTCGGCGGGTCAGCGAAAACTGACGGTGGGAGACGTAAGGATGTTTGGCAAGGATTGTGGGGTTGGAAGTTAGGAGTCATGGGGGTGACGGGGGTTACTGGAGTCGCCGGCGAAGGGCTTTTGTCGTCCGGTGGGGGGAAGGTTGGGATTTTGAGGATTACTGACGGTGGGGATTCGGTTCGTTCCTGGTCGCTATCAGGTTCAGACTCATGCTGGTCTAGAGTAAGGCCGAACTTGTTGACTTTGTTCCTTAGTGTGGAGCGAGGGATGCCGTAAACGGCGGCCGCTCGCCTCGTGCCGAGTCTTCCGGACTGGATGTCGCGGAGAGCTAACTGCAGCTCGTCTTCTGTGTAGTTCCGCTTGGTTGTACTGTTGCCTGCTCCGTCAAAGGCTGCGCGTCGCAATCTGTAACAAAAGATAAATAGTTTAAAACTTAAATCAAATTATGTAAGCCAGTAAACAGGCCTTGCATCTAATGTAGATGATTTCTGCAGCGTCTAGGGTAACTGATAGAGATCAGTGAAATGCTGTTAAATATCGGTGTCATATAGCGTTTCACTGATTGCCACCGTAGAAAACTTAGATGTGTGCAAGGCTAAAAAGTATAAGATCGTATATTGACATAAACATTGTAGTTCGGCGTAGACCCATCGTAGACCCTCTTTATAACCTACAAGGGAACATCTGCATAGTATTATATGAACCATAGTTTTAACGTCTTTATAATAAGTAAGAATTGTCTAAGCAAAAACGAAAGAGTCTGTAGAAAAGAAATACTCAAATCTTGCTAACAATCTACGCAATGTTTTAAATAGGTAACTAAAATAACATAATCAATGCAGACTATCAATTTGTTTCATATGCTAGTCGTACAAAAACCCTAAATTCTGAATAGATAAACAACCATGTCTAAGATCTTTAGATATTTAGAACGTAATTAATTAATCAATCAATATATAGCATAAAAAGCAATGCTCGTACAATATAAAAACCCCCAAAACAAGCTCAAAACTTGTAAAAACCAAAGTACCTCTTTTTAAATTCTTTGTTTTTTAGCCGAGATTTCACATTCCCAGTCAATAATCGAATTAAGGTTGTGTCGATTCCTATTCTCGCATTCGAGTTTTTTGCCTTTTACGCTAGAAAGTTCCAGACTAATCTAAATTCTAATGGAGTTCCCTGCTTGTTTTCTTTGTTCTTTTTTGTGTCTAATTTAAAATTGGAATTCAAAATTTTTATTTATACACAAATTTGATGTTGAACCTCGAATCCCAAACATAGCTCGATAGGTTATATAGGATAGGTAGGATAGGAGCATTTCTTTTTAGGCTCACTTTACACGTCCCACCTGATGTTGACCGGACCTCCGCACAAAATACTCGTAGTTGCATTACCTTACCATTAAGGTTGTATTCCTACCTCGGCAGCACGCAGCACTGCTGCCGCTACATTTTCTATAGGTCTGTGCGACATTATATTCCAAGCTCGGCAGTAGCATCATCCTGCCCCGTCGTAATAGACCTGTCTGTACCCCAAGTCCGAGTTTTGCTACCACATTTCGTTACCAAATGTTGTTTACGTTTCGCCCACGTGTCTCTGTCTTTTGTAGGGAGAAAAGATGAGACAGCAAAAATATGTTACGTAGCTAGAGTTGTTGTCTCATAATCGAAAACAACATTTGGTAACGAAATGTTGTAAATGCACTGGGACTTTGGGTACAGTACCCGAAGTCGAAGTTTTGCTACCACATTTCGTCTACCAAATGTTGTTTTCGTTTGAGAACGTGTCTCTCTCATTTGTATGGAAAATTGATGAGACAACAGCTCGTTTCAATCGTTCCTACGTACCGTATTTTTGCTGTCTCATCTTTTCTCCATACAACAGAGAGAGACAAATAGGCGAAACGAAAACAAAATTTGGTAAACGAAATGTGGTAGCAAATCTCCGACTTCGGGTACAATAGTGACGTGTCCGCCGCAGAGTTAGTAATTACGTGAATAGGGTAGAACACTACTAACCGCGAAACACTGCTGCTTCATTCGGAATCAGCACGACACGTAGCACTGTTGCGTGCTGCCGAGATCAGAATCATACCTTTACACATGAGACATAAGACTAAATTCTGTTAAGACTAAAATCTGTCAAGTCACCTGTGGAACTGCACAACTCTTTCACAAAAAGCTATTTTTTTAAATATTCGAAGCCTTAACAAAATTCTATATAAATGTAAGTAAAAACAAATGCACTACCTAATTAATTTCTTGAACCAGTACTATCAAGTTTGAATATGATAAAAACTGTCAACAAAATGATTCATGACACCTGGTACTAGCAGAGGCAATCGTCCAAGCCGACATTTCAACCACAATTAATCCCAGATAAAATGCGAAATATTTACTGTCGGTCTCACCGATAACGGGTTATGAATGCGCCCTTATCTTACCCCCTCAAACTTAAAAACAACCCTATTATAAAGCTATACGGTTGGTAGTAGTCTGTTCCTGACAACCGTCTTGAGTTTCATCTCGTATAGCTTTCTTATTTTTCGCGTGCGATATCGTTATACTTTCGGCTTTAGGCGATGGAGATAGATGTCGATTTCGTTCGTGGTGTGGAAAGGATGCAAGGTCAATGCACTGCCAGTCTATGGTAGCATTTTTATTTGTTTTGGCGAGTCTTTCGACCCACATTGTCCCGAATGAATTTATTCAGCCATCGATTGGACATTGTGTATAATATCGATGCTGAAATCGAGACTTTATCTCGATGGCTTTTGCAGGACGTGAGATGTTTCGTTTTAATATCTATGGGATCTTAGTTTTGGTATTTCACGTTGATTATATCATTGTAGAATTTTGTACATTTTGTTAATACTTGTATTCATTTTAGTTTCTTTGTCACAACAAAACAAATCTACTGACCCTAAAGCTTTAAGTAAACAGGCCTTTGCATCTATTGTAGACTAGTAGAATCCCGCGCGACTTCGTTTGCGTTAAGGTTTTTCGATACAAACTTCAACCCCCGCTGCAGACCTTTAGGGGTTGAGTTTCGGGAATTCCTTTCTTAGTGCACCCCTACTCTATACCAGGAATCTACCCTCCAAATTTCATACTCCTAAGACCATTAGTTTAGGCTGCGCGTTGATTGTCAGTCAGTCAGTCAGTAACGTAAGAGTTTTATATATCTAAATATATAAAACTCTTACGTTAAAACCCTGGGACAGGGTTTTAGGTCGAATAGGCTTGCCCAGCACCTATCCCTCACAGCTTAGTCGGCCTAATCCACATGAAAGACACGGTCAATACGTGCGTAGCTAATCGATAGATAGGTACGAATGTACCACCTCAGTAGACTTACCACAAGCTCTGTCTGACTCCGTCTCTGACTCTGGTTTTGTGTCGGTGTGAGTGTTGACTTAATAAATCCTATGTCAAAACGTCACACACAGTATAATGCACTGGTAAGCACTCACAGACTCAAAACCAGAGCCAGAGACAGAGCCAGACAGAGCTTGAGCCTACTGGTGTTTACTCATGCCCCTTCTTATGGGATACTATAAAACCTGGGACAGGGTTTTAGATGGAATAGACTTGCCCAGCACCTATACCATCCTGACAGCTTAGTCAGCCTAATCCACAGGTAAGACATGGTCAATACGTGCGGAACTAATCGATAGATAAAATAATAAATAAATAAATAAATATTGTGGACAATTCACACAACACTTCCCAGCCCCAAACTAAGCGGAGCTTGTAATATGGGAACCGGATAGCTGATATAATACTTGAATACAATTATTTTTTTGTAAATACATACTTAGAATACAATATAACACCCAGACAGGACAGAGAACAAACATTTATGTTCACCACACAAATATTTGTTCTCGGTGGGGATCGAACCCACGACCTACGGCGCAGAAGGCAGAGCTACTACCAACTGAGCTAGAGGCCAGTCAAAAGATAGGTACGAATGTAACACCTCAGGGAGCTTCCCATTAATTTTTACTATCCTTTTAATGCCAGGCACTACGTGTCAATGTCCTACATTCGACAAGCATTGCAAAACTTTTTATCAGTCAAACGCATGGATTTGTTTGATTTGAATCACGACTGATGAAATTGTAGACTTTTAGCGATAAGCAATGGTTGGCAGTAATCGGGCTCAAGCTTGCAGATTGAAGAAAAAACATGATAATTTTATATAAAAACCTATCTTTATAATATATAATTCTACTGTTCGTGTGTATGTCACTGAACTCCTCCTAACGGACCGATTCGAATGTTTTTTTTTGTATGCGTTTGGGTGGCACCCTGCATGGTTTAGATTCACAAATAACTGTATCATTTGTGTTTCATTTCATACTTTATTTAATATCCTAATCGCTTGAAATATCATGCAGGACAACGTCTGTCGGGTCCACTAGTATATATTATATTATATTTGTTGCCGGTGAATCGATACCATACATGTTTATTTATGTTTTTATTTTTATTTTTTAGGAAAACAAACAGTACTTATAATCTAATTAATAATAAAAAAAAAACAACTATGGACCATTAAATAGTTTTCGCGTGACATATTATAATAATTATATTATTATGATGACAACGATACCATAATACCTACTGTCTAGCACCTTACACTAGGAATTAGTAAGCAGGTTATGGTTTAATGATAATGACATCTAGTATGACACGTCATGTAATAACATTAGTGTCAAAAATCAGACAGTGTCAAATTTTACAACGTAATTCTATGATAGAATTGACGGAACGCCAGTGTCAAATTAAGATGGCGTCCTGTCAAAAGTTCATTAAACCTGAGTTTAGTTTTTAATGGGTCCATTCGCTGGCATTGTTATTGTAACACGAGCTATGGCTACTCTACGGATGCATTTACATAGAAAACTGGAAACACGTTTTCTATATTTACCTAAATCTTTGACCTAAAAAAACTTGATAACGATCAAAGTTCAGGAAAAATAGGGACAAAACATGATTTAAGACGTTTCAAAAGTGATATTAGCAATAAGCTCGTAGCATGCAAAAAAAGAACATTATGTCATTGATCAATTAAATTAATGCAAGCAAAAGTAAACAAGCCATAATTGGCGTCATGGTATACGTGCGAGGGAGAACGATAGATATCGTAGGTTTTCGCTTGCGTTCACTAATTTGGTTCAAAAACTGGTTCAAGCGTCAGTAGGCGCGTGTAACCTGCTTTCTGCACAACTGTAGCTTATAGGAAGTGCTGCCGTGGTGAATGGTTATGGGTCCAGCTCGCATGGCGATGGCGTGGAGAATGGTGTATTTATCGATTGAGTAAGTTTGTTTTAGTTAAACTTGATTCAAACTTGTGTTGATTTAGAAAAAAGTGCAAGAATTTTCAAGCTTGTTCTACTATCCTCTGGCCTCTCAGCTCAGTTGGTAGTAGCTCTGCCTTCTCCGCCGTAGGTCGTGGGTTCGATCCCCAATGAAAACAAATATTTGTGAGATGAGTACAGAATGATGTTTGCTCCCTGTCTGTGTTATATTGTGTTCTAAGTATGTATTTACAAAAAAATATAAGTAGGTATTATATCAGCTATTTCGTTCACATAGTACAAGCTCTGCTTAATTTGGGGCTAGATAGTGCTGTGTGGATTGTCCATAATATTAATTATTTTTGTACCTACTGTAAACAGTACTAAAACCAATTGGTTATAACTAAGCCAGCAAGCCGTAGTTCACACCAAATGTTAATTTGGTTAGTGTTGTCACTTTAAGGCTTTAAAGTTAATTGTTAGATGGAGCTGTCTGATAGTTTGGGGCGGCATTTGCGGCGTTATAAATGGTCTGTGAATTAAAATATTCAGGAGAACGGTAGTGCAATAAGCTGATGGACCGATGACATTGTAACTATCGCGAGGGATCACAATCTTCTTTGAAATGTATAAGGGAAGCGTATGTCCATCAGTGCCCTTTAAGCTGATGATGATGTCATGGACTTCGTATTCACGTGTGGTATCTTAAGTTCACACAAAATTAATGATGAGGAGACAGACAGACGGACAATAGTTATTTGATAAACAAGAGTGCAAAGTTGCTTTTTAACCGCGTGCTCAATTTTGATGACCGAGTATGGGTCCTAAATCTAAATATATAAAACTCTTACGTTACTGACTGACTGACTGACAATCAACGCTCAGCCTAAACCGTAAGTCTTAGAAGCATGAAACTTGGAGGGTATGTTTCTTTTATAGCAGAGGGGTGCACTAAGAAAGGAAATTGGAAAATGATTTCCCTAAGCAGAGAAAAAAAGGAAAAACTTTTAAAAGAAAAATCAACGGAGCGTAACGGCAAAGGGACGAGCGAAGCCGCGGGCGTCCGCTAGTTTTTTCTAAAATTGATTAAAAGTAAAACATCAAAAACATGAACCATTGCGATATGGTTCATGTAATGACAAGCAAAACTACAATTAGATAGGTTACACGCTGCGGGGTTCTCTCCATCTAAATGTATGTGTATAGGTTAATTAAGTACTACTAACAATAGATTTAAGTTTTACTAACAAAATGATCCATGTTGACCGAAATAAATAATTATGAATGAATGAAAAAAGTTCCGATATTGAGTTTTATCAAATAAAAAAAGGTTGTAGACAAACTCGGCACCATGGAGGTAGAATAAAATAGGTATAATTATGTTTTGAGTTCACAAACTTAGAAACACAGCGATGCTGCTTGCAGAAATAGGCATGGTAGTACTTCCCCGAACGAGCTACATGTAAAGAGCTCTACTACTCTATAGTTGTCATAATAAAGTTGTAGTAGTAGTAGAACTCTTTGTGATGGGCTCGTCCGGGGAAGTACTACCACCATGCCTATTTCTGCCGTGAAGCAGCATTGCTGTGTTTCAGTTTGAAGGGTGTGGGTGCCGGTGACATTACTGGCACGTGAGGCTGAATATCTGTATGCCTCCAGTTGATGGACGCAGGGCAGTGCATCGTAGGGCGCGTTCCTGACGTGCGTGCCTACGAGGCATTGCTTTGTTATAGGCGATGGTTACTACTTAACATCAGGTGGGCCATATGCTTGTTCCATCAGCTAGTTACATAAAAAAAAAAGTTACCTGTTATTATCCTGACTCTTGGAGTCAGGTGGTGGGGTGCCACTGGTGCTCGAGGTGGACTTGGCACTCAGGTCCAGGGGCTGTTCTGCCAGGAGGGGAGACGAGGGGGCTGCCTTGTCGTCCGCTAACCTGATGAAGGAAGGTTTGATTAGCTCAGTGTCATACCCAAAATAATTTTACAAGATATTTTTACAAAAAAAAATTAACCCCCGACTTTCTTCTTATTGCGTATCTGGTTCTTCCAAACCAGTGTGTTGAAAGGATTTTAAGTGTGCCTCAGAGAGGCTGCTTTCATGCACTCGACATATGTTTTTCGAACTTTTTAGATTCTGCGTCATGCCGGTTTCCTCCACCGTTTGAGAGTACTGGACTGGATTTGAACCCACGACCTTAGTTTTTCGGATACTTGGTCACAGACAGAAAAAACCTCAAACTTGTCAAAGTAACGCTATCCTGTCAGATAATGATATTTCTTTTTTTTCTTTAGACTCGTCAAAAACAAATACTTCAATATTTTTATTCGCAACTTTAATGTGGCAAAACTCGCATTAAGCCACAAAAAGACAAAAACCTGATCACTTATAAAAGTATTAAGACTTTCGCAATTATAATTACAATCCATTTTCCACAACATTGTCTTGATCACACTTATTTTTTATAAAAAAAAACTCACCTCCAAAAAACATAAGGGTTATAAAGATATTCGTAACAGTAACACGATAACCACGTCATTTTAAATGCACAAAATAAAATTAAAACTAAGCAAATATTAATCAACTTAAATTCACCATGCAAATGAATATTTTTATTCAACTAGTTTTTATTTATACTAGTGAAATGAATTTTCTTGATGGGTTATTCTCCAATTAAAAATACGAATTACACCGATCTGGTATTATTAAGTCTGTTTCAAAGACATACTGTGTATGGAAGACATTTAAAGGGCCAAAAAATAATTCTTCTACTCTTTAAAAAAAAAAAAAATTTCAGGTTATTGTAGGTACCGCCCAGACAGAGAACAAACATTTGCATTCACCAAATAAATATTTGTGTGATCGACGATCACGGCTCATGACGCAGAAGGCAGAGCTACTCTACCAACTAAGCTGAGAGACCATCAGTCAACTAGTGCGTCAATAATATTTCACTTTAAAGTCCACAAAAAAAAAACAAAAGTTACGTTACAAAAATAAAAAAGTATTGCGGAATGGACCAGCTTCAAAATTTTCTTGTTATTTTCTCAGCTTTTCTCTATCTTATTGAATGAATTTAATGTTAAATTGTCAGGCCGTGTCATTTGCTCAGCTGCCCGATGCAAAGTGCATTGATGCGCCGAGCAAATGTTTGCACAATTCGAAACACGCAAATTATTAAAATATTAATGCAAAACTAAATATTACTGTTTACTACTTTTCAATTTTAATGATTCATAAAAAAGTCACAGAATTTTTATTATTTATGAAGGCTTGCGCACGCTTTAGTATTTTTTTTACTAAATCATTATTTTTTTTTGCAAAATTTCAACAATATTTTATTACCTTCAATAATGACTTAGTAAAAAATACGAGCTAAAACCTGCATGCTGCACTTCTGGCGCGTACATTAATTACGTCATAATTTTTGAAAATATTAAATTACTCGCATGAAAATCGCCAGCAACCATGTTTTGCTAAATAATATTTAAAAATTTCAGTACCTTTTTTATAAAATACTTTTTAATTTGTTTTCAAAAAGTCTTGATACTTACTTACCAGTTTTTTTAAGGGTATTTTTTATTATTATTCATAAGTTTAACATGTATTTGGATGTCCCCAGTCGTCCTAATTGCTCAAATTATTTATTTAAAAGACAATAAACGCGAAGTTAACAAATCGACAGCTGTTTGTTATGTTTATTATGTTAGTCTGATATTATTGATGTAGGTCATTGACTTTTTGACCTAATGTGTCTTCTTTAGGGTTAGGTTAGTGGGAAATTATTTCCCCGCACATGATTAAGGGCTGATTTCTCCATCAACGGTTAAATGTCAGTCCTTGTTTGCGACAAGTCTAAACAAGATAAGAGTTGGGTAGTTTTTATCTGACCGATAAATTTATCTATAGATGGCAATGGATAAAAAATGTCCATTGACATAAAAAAAGCCAAATCTACATTTGTTTTGTCCCCAAGATGCTCTAGTCTAGTAGAGTAAGTTGTAGTCAGGAGCACATCCGTAACCTATTTTACTGTAAGCCCACTAGACCATCACATAAGGTCAATTGGTTTTATAAAATGTAGTAGTTTAATTTTATTATATAACACCCACACAGGACAAACAATCATCAATGACACAAACAACTTGGTTCTCTACAGGTATCGAAGCCACTACTAAAAATCAAGAAAGCTAGAAGGCTTTGATAGTCAAACATATCCACGTTATTCCTCCGTTTGACAGGCGCACAATGTCTTACATTGCCATCTGCCCGAGTTGTGCCCATTTTAGCAGTCTCAATAATGGAGAATTGTCGAACTGGGCAGGTAACATGCGCTGAACAGACGAGATGGTATAGAAACGATACGATATGTAAGTGATATTAAAGCCCGGTCGCGATAACATGAGCATATTGCGGAGTTGTCTCCGATCACTGTCTTGTATAGCAACCTATAAATACCTTATAGACCCTAACTTAAAGATTTGGAAAGGTGATAGTTTGATAAACTTGAAAAACAGCAAATTGTATTTGAGTTTGAAAGCAAACACTGGAAACTGGAAATGAGAGAAGCATTAATGATTTCTGTACGATCTGAACTGTTACTTTGAAATTGGAACCAAAATATGGTGTGTTTCAAGCATTGCGCACATCTATTCTAAGCGATCTACGATAGCAATCAATAAAACGCTGACAGTGGTATTTGACAGCGTATCACTGATCGCCATCACCTAGATGTGCACAGACCTTCAGTCCGTATTATCAACACGTCAATATCGTTTTCAAACCGTTTGAACACCGTTCCTCAGTAGCGAAGCAACAGAGTGTGCAACGAAAATATGAATAGCTCTGAGAGTGACGCCGCGACAAAGGCGTCGCGCTATTGTATGGCTTCTTGAAGGTGATAGTTGCCTTCGATTGTTGCTCGGCAGTCGGCACCATTTTAAGGCCGCTTTGCTTTGAAATACGGTTTTTGATATTGGTGTATCGCTTGTCAGTTTGTTATAGCTCTGTCTTCTGCGACGACAGAACGGCTCCGTGTTTTGTCTCTTGCATTGACATGCAATTGTCAACTCGAACAAATGTGACAAAACACGGATTAACTAGTCCAACGCTACGCCAGGATTATTAATAAGGCCCTATAGGTATAATAACAAGAATCTGAAGAGATCCATGAATAATAGAAGAAATCAACTTCTGATATCCTAGCTAGACATGCCAACTGTACAAGTTTTATTCGTCAAAGTAATTTCCAGATTCGCAGATTCTCGAAACGCCCGGCCGTGGCACAGGCACGTGCATTACGTGCATCCGTCGATCGCCGGAAGCAACGCCGACAATCGCGGTTCCGCTCGCAAACCGATTTTGTAGATGCCTGTTGCGTCTGTTTGCCTTTAAGACTGAATCAGGACTTCGATATCCTTCATTTGCTGAATTTCTCTAAGTGCACGAAAGGAACCTGTTTGAGGTTAAAATCCTTTCACCACTCTGGTACAAATAAACTGGTGGCACAACAGGAATGAGACAGAGTTTTAGTGGGAAAGAGATAGAAAGATAGATAGAAAATTATTTATTGTACACCTTACAAACTAACAAAAAGAGAATTTAACACATAAATACTATTCAATAAATGTACAATGAACGGTCTTATCGCTATAAAGCAATTTCTTCCAGACGAGAGAAGAGCGTCAGTGGTCAAGGGTAGCGGCCTTCAAATCCCAATGACGTGCATAATATCCAGCGTATTTAATTCAAATTTTATGTCTATACTATACCTTCAAACCAGTGAAGGATACATCGTGAGAAAACTGTTGTCGTAGAATATTAAAGCCCGTATTCCGAAACAATGCTTGAGTCTGAGTCGAGCTTTTGAGAAAAAACTTAAAAATCTATGCTCGACAGACTCAAGCACTGTTTCAGAATATGGGCGTTTAAGTTCCATAAAATGTGTCAATTTCACAAACAGAACATCACACAAGAGCACTTAAAATTCTTTCATCACACTTCACTGGTTTGAATAAACAGGGGACGACTTGCCTGAAATTTTTAAGTATCATACTTCAACTGCCTCCAGTACCTATACCAAGACAATATCCACAAATTTCCTCTTCTTCTTCTTATCGTGTCACTGGTTCTCTCAAACCAAGAGTAGTGAAATGATTTTAAGTGCGCCTCAAAGAGACTCCTTTCCTACACTTGACACATATTTAGGTTCTATGACATGCCGGTTTCTTCACGATGTTTTCCCACAATTATCTCGCAAACATACCTTAATAAGTTTGTACATTGTTTCAACAAAACTTCAATAAATCCATCAATATCTAAGATAACAAGATAAGCCCTACAGCTTCCATACATCACCATTACAATCGTCTTGTTTGACCACTTGTCGTCATGGAACAATAGGGCAAATTCCGTATACATTTAAAATTCAAATGGGCCCAGTGTTGTGCCTTGCGCTACGCTACATGTAGTAAATGTATCTAACTACTCGATTGCTGTCAAGGTTGGAACACTGTTGGTTTTGTATCGAATTTAAATTAAATAAGTAGTTACAAGTATTATTATTTACTGGCACGACAGGTTGTGGAAATATTTTATATAGTATAGTTATATACACGATTGGTCCAATGCTATTGATAAATACAAACAAGGACAACAAATTAAGTTCTAAATTCTTGAGTCATTGAAAATTCAAAATCTTTGGACTCAAGAGTTCTAAAAATATATATATTTTAAGACATCATAAATTAGGTATAGAGTAAAAATATATCAAGTAGGCAAAGTTGTAATAAACGCACTGGATGTTTAAAAAAATACGACTATACAAGCTTTTGTAAAAAAGATTACATAAAAAATTAAATAGATGATGTGGTAAGTTTAGCTAACGTTTTCATTGAAGTCTTCTATAAGTTTGATTCGTAGCCAAGATTTATTTGTTAAAATGGTATACCATAAAAGTATTTTCATAGAGATACTTCATTGTTAAACGGTTTCCGTTCTAATGGCATTGAATTTAAAGTTTAAGGTAAAATATGAAGATTATGGCTTATTTCAATGTTATCTGTTACATCGTAATAGCATCATGATTTATGTTATACTCGTTAAATAACTGCTACTTTTATAGAAACAAAATCGTGTTATAGAGCCACCAAGTTATAACAAATTAAATAATAAATAAATATTATGTACAATACACACAACACTATCTAGCCCCAAATTAAGCAGAGCTGGTATACTAATATGGAAACCTGATAGCTGATATAATGCATTTTTTTTTGTAAATACATCCTTAGAATACTACTTATATTTCACCCAGACAGAGAACAAACATCTCAGTGGGGACCAAACCCACTATTACCTACGGCGCAGAAGCAGCACTACCAACTAAGCTGTGAGGCCAGTCAGTTATCGGTAGAAATAGCAAAGACAATATGTCAAAGGCACGAAAGGAGCTTTTCTGAGGCGCATTTGAAATCCTTTCACCAAACCTGGTTTGAACAACATGTGACACAACAAGATCTCAAATTGGACGAATCAAGAGTAAACAAAGCTAAAAAATGTTAATTAGTTACAGTTAAGTGTTGGCAGCGCATTGAAAAGGGCAGAATTAAGCAGAACGTGGCTGCAAGAGAATTAATTTAAGTGCTGCATACTGATTTCAACACCATGGTGGTCTTAAGTACGTACACAATATCAAGTATACTCATATAATGCTATACTAGTGACCCGCCCCGGCTTCGCGCGGGTGCAAATGTGCAATACTTACCTATACTAAATACACCTACCACTCACACCTTCCTATATTAAAAATAGATGTAATAATACCGCGTTTATAAAATGATTTAACACTTTAAATACGACTCGTATGAAGTAGAAAGGGGATAATGTTCCTAAAAATAAACCCAGAATCGATAATATTTTCTGGAGCACCTGAGATGCATCGTTAGCATTACAACTACGTTATCCTCAGAAACAGCCACCGTAATATTACGGTAGTCATGAAAATTTATAGAACTTTATAAAGCTCAACTCAGTGAACATGCTCAGCTTAACATCAGGAGGGCCATTTATTCTTGTAAGTGCGAGTAGGAATGAACCGGAATGAACTCGCCCATGAAGGGTTCCGTAGCAGTAAGTAATATAACATAGAGTTCTAGAAGTTCTAGTAGTTCGTCGAAAGGTAAATTGCGGTTTACGATTTATGACGTATAAAAAAAAAACTACTGACTAGATCTCGTTCAAACTAAATATCGTTGGTAGTTTCCATAGTAATGTACAACATTTATTTTTTTTAGCTTTATCAGTCACTTATTTTAGAAGTTAGAGGGGGGGGGACCAACTTTTTTCCACTTTGGAAGTGTCTCTCGCGCAAACTATTCAGTTTAGAATAAAATAATATTAGAAACCTCAACATCATTTTTGAAGACCTATTCATCGATACCCCACACGTATGGGTTTGATGAAAAAAATTTTTTTGAGTTTCAGTTTCAAGTATGGGGAAATTTATAGTTTTTTTTCTATTTTTGTGTAAAAATGTTAATGCGGTTCACAGAATACATCTATTTGCCAAGTTTCATCAGTCTAGCTTTTACGGTTTCGGAGAAAAATGGCTGTGACATACGGACGGACAGACAGACAGACAGACAGACATGACGAATCTATAATATACTCTAAGGGTTCCGTTTTTGCCATTTGGCTACGGAACCCTAAAAAACCATGCTTCGGCAGACATTGCGTTTGGGATTGTGGGTTCGATCTCCAACACAACCGTTTTGGGTGGTGACGAGGTTTGCTCTCTTGATATCTTTGGTACAATACTAAATCTTTGTGATGTTTGGTTTTATGCATGTATTTACAAAATAGTATTTTATTAGCTATTTCCTATAGAACCAAGCTTTGCTTAATTTGGAAATTGATTGATATGTGTGAAATTTCCAGACTCTTTATTGTTTTAAATTATTATTATAGTTTAGTAATGTTATGTGGTGTACAATAAAGTGTTATTTATTTTCGTATCTATCTAATACAATCTAAAATAATATCTACAATAGGTTCTTTTTTAGGGTTCCGTAGCCAAATGGCAAAAACGGAACCCTTATAGATTCGTCATGTCTGTCTGTCTGTCTGTCTGTCTGTCTGTCTGTCTGTCTGTCCGGAAGTGTCACAGCCATTTTTCTCCGAAACCATAAAAGCTAGACTAATGAAACTTGGTGAGTAGATGTATTCTGTGAACCGCATTAAGGTTTTTATACAAAACTAGAAAAAAAACTATAAATATTGGGGGTCCCCCATACTTGAAACTGAAACTCAAAAAATTTTTTTTCATTGAACCCATACGTGTGGGGTATCTATAGATAGGTCTTCAAAAATGATGTTGAGGTTTCTAATATCGTTTTTTTCTAAACTGAATAGTTTGCGCGAGAGACACTTCCAAAGTGGAAAAAAGTTGGTCCCCCCCCTCTAACTTCTAAAATAAGAGAATGATAAAACTAAAAAAAATATATGTTGTACATTACTATACAAACTTTCAACGATATTTGGTTTGAACGAGATATAGTCAGTAGTTTTTTTTTTATACGTCATAAATCGTAAACCGCATTTTACCTTTCGTCGAACTACAAAAACCTTTATATTATGTTAATTGATGCTACGGAACTCTTCATGGGCGAGTCCGACTCGCACTTGGCTGCTTTTTTTTTACTACAACGCTAACCGCATCATCGAACTCTGTAACTTGTACTTTTAATTCAATATCATACGCAATTATTCAAGAATCCAAGTGTTCCGCCATGACAGGAACCCCACTAAACTGCGTAAACATAAATTAAGCATGAACTCATAAGTTTCCGTTTAGTCAATGGATATTTCGTTACAGCCTTCATAATACGGTAGCCACTTACCAGGAAATTAAAGGTATGTGGCTCGCGTACGGCTGGGATCCGATTCAGAACGATATTGGATTATCCAAATCGTTTCATTGAAGGTTCGAACTGAATCCTAAGCAAAACGATATAATGTGATACAATCTCCAGAAACGAGTCAACTTTAGCAATTATTGGAGTTTACTCCTGAAGAATCGGTTTTTTGATATAAGGCGCCCGGTATGAGAAAAATGATCCCTATTCTTGGTTACGACAGCTGTTTGTCATTTTTTTATACAACAGCAACATGCGCTTCTTCTTATCGTGTCACTGGTTCTTTTTGAACCAAGTGTGGTTAAAAGATTTTAAGTGCGCCTCAAAGAGGCTCTTTATGTGCACTTGACACACGTTTACAATTTTTTCTGGTGGTTCTACGGCATGCCGGTTTCATCACGATGTGTTCCTTCGCCGTTTGAGATTATTAGCATAGTGCACATACATTTTTGGACAACAACTCATTGATACACGACTGGATTTGAACCCACAACCATAAGATCGGAAGGCAAGGCCGCTGCCACTAGGCCACCAGTCCTCTCTAAAGATTCGGTGCGCATGGCGTATTATAGAGCACTATTTGTCACAAATATTTGCGATCAAAACTTTAATTTTGCAATTTCATAACGTAAATTGCCTTCTGCAGCAGGGCTACCACGAGCTCCATATGGTTATGGCTATGGCTGTCAAATTGTGTATAGATAGGCTGACCCACACATTCATTTTCTTCTTGTGTTTGAATGTGTTGACACTGTTGACACAACAGTAATGTACAACCTAGTTAGTTATAGGTCTTGTTATTTTCTTTTCCATTTACTTGTGCAACTACTGCCGTCAATTATTATTGATGTTTTGTTTTCTTTTCCATGCAAAGGTTGCCTGGAAGAGATCGCTGAAAGCGATAAGGTCGCCCATTGTTTTGGCAAAAATCTGCATGAATCCTGTATTATGTTTCTGTGTGGTGAACAATAAAGAGTTATCTATCTATCTATCTATTTATAACCATAACCATCTGAGGCTCATGGTAGGCCAGCTGAGCTAGTTGCTTGGTTGCGTCGTTCTGCACAGTCACTCTATGAAAGTGGCTTGGAAACGTCTTAAAGCTAGGTGAGTAGTAAAGCTAGGTGAGTAGTGAGCGCCAGTTACACACGACCAAGCTTAGAAGCTGTACTATATTTGAGGGTTATAAGTGCTACTTACGTATCACACGGCCGGTTCGGCACCATCCTCGGCAGCATCCAGTTCTGCGCGAAGGGAGGTGGCACCAGCCCCGTGCCCAACGCTGCCAGAGCCGCCATCATCTGTTGGAACTGGAAGGGAAAGCACACTGTAAGCTCATGAGCTAGTGGTAGAAGGAAAAGTAGTTCTTGATAAACTGGTGGTGATGTGTGATTTACCTAAGTTTTCGGCAAGTTTGTGACAAGCGCACTTGATGTGCGGGCAGGTTTTTCCGCAAGTAGGCCGCTGGTGGGCCCTTTTTGCGTGACCCTTGACACGTGTTGCTCGAACTTTTTTAGGTTCTACAACACGCCGGTTTCCCCACGATGTTTTCCTTCACCGTTTTTGAGAGTACTGGCATAGTGTACATACATTTTTCGACAGAAAATCTCATTGGTACACGAGTGGATTTGAACCCACGACCTTCGGATCGGAAGGCGGGGCCACTACCACTAGACCACCAGTGCTCTCGTGTGATTTACCTAAAGAATCTCGTTGTAACTGGGTGCAAGAGTAGCCTGTAATGCCTGGGATACTCGAGGCTATTTTTTTAAGCCAGCATAGCAAGATAATAATATAACCTAGCAAGCTAGCAGTTCTAGCTTCGTGTAAATAGACCTGCTATATGAAAAATGTAACTAGTTCTGTTTACACGAAGCTAGAACTAAATAAATAAATAAAATAAATAAATATTTAGGACAATCCACACAGCACTATCTAGCCCCAAATTAAGCAGAGCTTGTACCATAGGAACCAGATAGCTGATATAATACTTAAATATATTTTTTTAAATACATACTTAGAATACAATATAACACCCAGACAGAGAACAAACATCTATGTTCACCACACAAATCATCACTTCTTATTTTAATAGTGTGTATGTGTGCTGAAGCAGCAAATAAATGAATGTCTATGTCTATGTCTACAAATATTTGTTCTCGGTGGGAATCGAACCCACGACCTACAGCGCAGAAGGCAGAGCTACTACCAACTGAGCTGAGAGGCCAGTCAACTGCAAGCTTACTATCACGATTTTGCTATCCTGGCTTGAAAAGCAAGCCTCGTGTATCCCGAGCATTAGTTCATACTGAGTTGATGCTGGTGGAGAGAGTTTATATGAGCTGGTTGTATTTTGATTTGCTCCTTGAATGAAGTAGAAACTGGGTGCAAGAGTGGTCTGTAAGTTCGTGTCGTATCATCATCATTTACAGCCCGAAGAAGTATACTGCTGGACATAGGTTCCCTATACATTTCCTGGAAGTAGGATTCTGAGCTTTCTCCTCTCTCATGTGCTAGAGTTTTGACGGAACGTGGGGAGAAGCTAGTTTTATTTTATTTTAAAGATAGCTAATCATTTGGCTGCCATCACCTGATGGAAAGTGAGGATGTAGCCTAAGATGGAGCATGCTTAGCCATAATCCACCTGTAGGCCTACCATGACCTCTGTCTGGCTCTGTCTCTGGTTCTGGCTTTGAGTGTGCTCTTGTCACATATTTTTGATCTTTTTAGGATCTTTGATATGCCGATTTCCTCACGATGTTTACCTTCGCCGTTTCAGAGCACTGACATAGTGTACATACATTTTTGGGCAGAAAAACGCATTGGTACACGACTGGATTTGAACCCATGACGTTAGAAGATCGGAAGGTGGAGCCGCTACCACTCGGCCACCAGCGGTCTCTCTGAATAACGAGGATATCCTAAAGATCACGATCTTCAATCATAAAGTGCCGACCACAGAGAGAACTGAACATACCTGTGCAATAGCTTGAGGGTTCTGGGCATGCAGCTGTAGCAAGTTCTGCAGCAGTGGCGGTGCAGCTGCAGCAGGACTCTTCGCTTCCGACACGGAACTACTATCTGACTCCGATGCGGGACTCTGGAACAGGAGGATACAATCAGTCTGGTGGTCCTGATGAAGGCCTGGCGCACATCAGGCGGTCTGTGGTTTCGATGGGGATTTAATAGAATAGAATAGAATAGAAATAGGTACCTAATTTATTTTGCGTCAACTTAAAATTAAAAGGTACAGTTCAACTTAAATGCAATGACGGCAAAAAAGGTAAACCACTCAGCATTTGCTACAAGGGCACGGTAGCTCTTGCAGCGCTGGTTTTCAGTGGCACCATAATACCGACTGGGAGATTATGTAATTCGGTTGCAGCCAAAAGTTTGTTGCTAACAAATAAATGATACTAACAAGGATACTAACAGTACCTAATCACATTTCATATCAGAAGAACAGGCAACAAACTACGGCTCGGTTCCTACCGTTTTTTTATATGATCCTTTTACAAATCAAGAATAGTCTAAAATAATAGCAGTGAAGTTCCAGTGTGGTGCCACTTCACTTGCAATCGTTCCTTGTCAAAGATAAGTTTTGTTTCAATCAGATTTCTATCCGTTTTTATTGCAATCTAAGCTCAAATGTCAAAACTGACAGATGCGACTAGGTTTTGATTGCAACAAAAGAAATAGTATTTCCTTTAATTGATCACAAAACATTGACTTGTCTTCCTTAAGTTGGTAAACTAGGAAGTTTCGATTAGTTCTATAGTTTTAATTAGCTGTGTTATTTGAACTGACTTAATTTATGATGACCCTGATTTACTGTTTTGACCTCTAACGCGGGCGATTAAGCAATGACGCAGGTGCTGATTCAATTCCCGCTTTGGACACTAAGGCCCGTATTCCAAAACAGTGCTTGAGTCTGAGTCAAGCCTCAAGCATAGATTTTCGACATTTTTCAATTAAGAACTCTCAAAAATCTATGCTTGAGAGTGCTTGAGGCTTGACTCAGACTCAAGCACTGTTTCTGAATACAGGCCTTATTCGAATAAAAGTCTTCCAAATTTGAATAAAAATACTTATGCAAAGGTGAACAAAGATGAGAGTTACTTCTAAACACAAAAATTAAGGGTCGTGTGCAAAAACAACGCTTGAGTCTGAGTCAAGCCTAAATCATAGATTTACAACATTTTTACTTGGGGAACTGTCAAAATATATTAGCTTGAGGCTCTATTCAGACCCAAGCATTATTCCTGCATACGGGCCAAAGAGTTCTGTTTCAAGAACAGCAAGGAGTTTTTAATTCTCTAAAACTCTTTACTCATTTTAAGTTTCAAAACTCCAAACTTTTGGAAAATCTAAGCTTTAAGTAGATAGATTAACTCTTTATTGATTACCATGACACACTAGGTAAGTATATAGAAATACAGTTTTTAGCTTAAAAATAAACAGCCACAGTAATACAATTAATAGGCGGCCTAACAGTGATCCCTACCAGGCAACCTTGGGGTGGTTTAGTTACATTTTAACCCATTGGCTTAGGTACTTGTATTTATTTCGTCGGCCATCATCACGATGGGTATAAGTCAACAAATTAAATTATCTGGTGGCATGAAAAGATTGAACTGACGTTCCGGCACACAAGGCCAACAACACATCAATACTCAGTCGTGCATACCGTTTCGTATTATTTATTTAAATTATATTTATATCTACTGAAATGGCATTAATTTATTTACAACAGAATAAACATTATTTACAAAAACTACTTACAATAATTCAGCCGTAATATTTATTCACGTGGATTATTTAGAATTTTAATATTTTGCTGAACTTATAAAAACCCGTGGCTTTGATTACGTGGAATGATTTTCTTCGGGCACATTTCAAAGCTAACTCTTGACCTAAAATTTTACCCTGAACAAAACAGTGTTTTTTTTTTCTTAATGCATTTGAGGTTTGTTTAGTAATACTTAGTACAGAAGAATTGACGGTAGTAACATTTTTTCTAAGCTTAACTACACATAAAATTGTATATAATATAATAATACAAAATTCTTTAGGTATTTCAAAAATACTGTGTTTTAGTCAATTAAGTTTACACTTACGTGTTTGGTTTGTTAAGTTTAGTGTGTAGTCGTAATTGTATTTACTTATCTTTGATATTCTCGGCAATAACCAATTACATAATATACCTACCTACCTTGTTTAAGAATTAAATAAAGAAGACTTAGTACCTACTTACTATAAACTGTAATTGTTTACAATAGGTATACAACAGCAATAATATACGACTGGCCGTAAATAAGAGAAACAACTGCCAGTAAAAACTAAAAAATTCTAAATTCAAAACATTGACATAGAACGTAAAACAAGTACAGTGTCATGCAGCAACCAGTTGGGATCACCTTGACTATTCGATAATCACGTCTACCTTGAATATTAACTAACAGATTGTTTTGCCACACAGGTACACGTCATTTCATGTACTTTAGCGCATTAGTGCATAGCTAACTGTCAAATGCGCATTCGTTAGTTGCGCGCCAATTTTAGTAGCTATTCAGTTTTATTATCTTTATGGATCTTAGATTTTGGGTCAGAAAAAAGATTGGATGGTCAGTCTTTTTAGAGCTCTATTTTTATTTTACATGATAATTCAAGAAAAATGTATAAAACTGTAATTTTTTTCTAGGTAAAGTGTAAAGCAAAGATAATTTCGACAGACATATTTTATTTTATCAAAATATGGTCAAGCAGATGTACCATATTCAACAAAATTGATGGCCGATAATTGAGGGAATTTACTATTTGAAATACAGAAGCAAAAAACGTCGAAAACTTTTTTCTAACAGCCATTTGCGCCGGTCGATGACAGAGCGCCTATAGAGCAGCTGCTCCCATTTATTTGAACTTGAACGTAAAAAAAACTTGTATTTTTACCGTTCGCCAAATGGTGGGGTCTACACATTCTAATTCTAACTCGTGGCCTCGACCAATAGCGGGCGAGGACGACCCAACATGGCGCTCGTGGGAACCGGTTAATGGGCCGTTTGAATTTAGAATAGTATTTTTATTAATGTGTTCGAGAACAATAGTTTTTTTTTTAATTTGCTTTGCCATTAGATGGGTCCATGCATAAATTTGATCGATTTGAATATCCAATATGGCGGTAAGGTCGTGATGTTTTTGTATACTCGTAAATAGACGGGCACATGCCACCTGCCTGCCAGTTTATTTTGTGTTTTATGTAGGTACTTAGTTTTCCACGTCTAATGACATGTTGAAAAGAGCAATTAGAATAAATTGCATGGTCAATTAGCTACGTACCTTTTTCGTTTTAGAAAGAAACTAAAAAACTTAACCTTTATAAATGCTTGAGTAAGTTGAAATAGCTTCTGAATCGTTTAGTGCTCAATTTTAATTTCGAGTAGGTAAAACCGTGGTGTTCATTTTTCAGTCAAATATTAACTTAGCATTTTGATAAGAGCACCTAGTGATTTAAACGAAGTGTGTCAAGGCTAACCTATACTTAGTTTATTCATTCATGCTTTGACGTAAGTGCACAGAGTAACAGCAGCTTGAAAAATACTTTGTTGCTAAGTGAATACCGTATTAAAAAAATATTTCAAACATTTCTGGAATACTTTTGTAGGAATGTAAATTGTTGCAGAGCAGTACGTAATTTTATCATTTTAACTTTGTGCCATCTTATGTTATTTGAAGTAGGTAATTTTAAGTTTTAACCTAAGAATAAAAAGGATAAACTTTTTGAAAATTTTAAAACACTGATCTTTACATTTTTGGATAATAATTGTACCTACTTTTAACCGTGGTTTTATAATATGCACAATTTTATATTATTGTATATTTTGTTTTTCAGGTGTGTTTTCAGAGTAAAAAATATGGTTGAGAACTGACATTTCATTAAGTATATATAATTATCTTTGTGTTGATGTGCTAAAATCCTTATACATACATTATGTATGCAAGAAAAACTCTGACCATTAAAAGCAGTAGGTAAATCATGCAATATGAATTCTGAAAAAAAAACATAAGTAGTGTTTTCTGCGTTCAGACCATAAATAACAAAACAAAAACTAGCACAAATCAGCTTATCTACATTACTATAAAGTGTTCATTTGAAAAAGTGTTTCCCTCGGAAAATATTAAAAACAAGTGACGCATGCACTCGTAACTCAGCACAAAACCTTTTTGCCACGAAAAAAAACATACTTTTCATGTACGAAACTAATAACGCCAACTAACCATGAAATCGCCTCATGTTTTTTCCATTTCACACTTTGAAAAAAGAACAAAGAGGAAAGTAACAAAGCCGCTTTGGTACATTTCCGCTTTTTGTCACAGAGGCGTCAGATTTGAAACTATCAAAAGACTGTGATTAGGCTGAATGAGTTCACAAACTGTTTTTGAAATGGCTTTGGCGTAGGATTTTACATTGCCTATGGAAAATGGAGCCAGATTTATGATTTTGTATACCAATGTTTTTTGTATAGAATTTTACATTGGAAAAAATTCACTCGTAGTAATTTCGTGAAAAGTTAACTGTTAGGTGACTTTCTTACCATCAGAATCAGACGTGTCATCGGCCGGATCCTCACTCATTTCCACATGGAGTTGAACTCCTAATTATGACTGAATTCAAGGAATCTCTTCAGTGCGTAAATCAAAGGGTTAAACATGACAGTAGTACAATCAAATTGAAAAGAAAACTCCTTGCACCAAAAAATAGATTTCCGAATTTGAATTTAGAAACAACTCGTTGCAAACTCGCGAAAATGATTTCACATAGCACAAAAAAAAGTTGTACAGCAGAATGGTGGATATGCTCCGTTCGAAATTCGAATTTTGAGAGTTTAAAGTAGAGCTTAGTTGGTTTTTTTTTCGCAAGCCGGCGATGATAACTAAAGGCGTTCGTTTCGCGGGGCTATTTGGCCGCACGTGTTTCGCTGAGGGGTGGGTCTTTGCACGTGAATTTTCCGAGGTTTCCACCCTCTGCGGACCGCCCCTATAGGCTTTTCTGTCCGGCCTATGCTGTTTAACTGATCGGCTGGGGAGAGCTGTGGAGACTTCACGCACCGTGATTTGCCAATTTTTTTACGCACATTTTTGTTTTACTACACATTTACGGAGAGTTATTAATCATTTGTAATATTTTTCTCAGAACCAGTAAAACTTAAATAATTTATACGCAACGGATACAGCCCATCGCTAATAAAAATTGTAATTAAAGGGAACAAAATCATTAAGAACCCTCATAGTCTATCTTATAACACGAAAATTTAAGTCTAGGAATTACAAAAATACAAGCAATTCTTCATGCTCTAAGTGGCTCAGCTATGCAATTATGGCTTATTCATTAAAGTTTTAACTGCAAAAGAATTACTGGTTACGTCTCACGTAAATGTTAAAAATAATTTTACACTTTTCAATGTGTTTTTTAACATTTTATGAATTTTCAAGGAGGAAGTTCTGTGCTCGGCCGGTTTCGCCGTAAGCGACAAATAATTATAGGTAGCGGAATCACTAGGCGTTATTATTGTAGCAACGTTAGATTGTTTGGAAAAGAGAAAACTGGACTGGTCTAATGACTGTTCTAAATGAGGTTTGGCATCAAAATAAATGTGGAAAATAAAACCAATATCTACTTTTAGAAATTTGTGAAACAAGTGTTGAAAAAAAACTACTTGACCATGACACCAAACACAAATTAAAAAGGTTGCTTGACCTGGATGGATTTCAGTCAACATTTTTTTTTATTGTTTTTGGTGTCGTGAATTAATAAAAAATAAATTTGTATAAATACAGTTTCTTTTAAAAAAATCAAATAAACTACACCATAAGAAAATTACCAATAACACGTGTCTGAAACCAAACAACTTGCTGACTTAAGACGCCGAACTCCTTTGAAACAACTTATCGCCCAAACACTTTGACCTCATGAAAGATATAAAAACAACTTTTTGAAAATTGCGAGCAACTTTTTTGTGTTCGAGTGCACATAATATAGCTAAAAATAACTTTCATCATACGTTTTTCTACTTAAAAGTTTGCCTAACTGGTTTTCGTGCCTAAGTCATCTTTTCAAAATGTGCGAATATCGACAAAGTGGAAGTATATCGACGGTGGTCTTCGCTTTAAATAGTTTCATAAAGGAAAGTGAAAAGTTTTGACACTCCATGGCGTTTTTGTTTTGACACGAGACGTTTGTAAAAGATTTCTAGTCATTTCCTCTATTTATATCAAAGTCAAGTAAAAAGTAGTTTCAACAAACTTACTTTCAGTAAAACAACTTTGACATGACGCTAACTAACTAACCATTTATTTCTCAGCCTCGACACAGTACCCACTTTCAGCAATTGCATTTTTTTACCTTATAAATTACACAAAGTCGCGTTAAAAGCACTTTAACTAATAAAATGAAGAGTCACTCAAAACCCAGAGTTTTAGTAACAATACCACTCCACTTCACTCTATGTCCAAACACTGCCTACTTTTCATACACTACGCCTACGGTACAATTTCAGTACACCGCGAAATTGAAAGCGAAAAACGACTTTAATGCGTAGACAACAGAGATGGAAATAACTTTAGCCGGTCCATCACGCACCCTCTCTTTCGCACGTATTAATCAAAATACTAGTTTTCCTACTTTGACGTGGAATCCTAGAAAATGGATAAGGCATTATGGGCATTGTTTTCTAAATTGAAACTGGTTGGCGGGCGGCCAGCGTAAGCTGAGCTATCAGGGCCTTCACAATGGCTAATGCAGTGGCTCACGCTTGTTAGTATAATATTAAAACCAAATTATGATAATAAATATTCTATTTGCTTAATCAAAAACATACTTCTTACTAAGCTACTTTTTGCTAAGTAAGGGCTTAAAACTGCGACTATTAGAATGAATGTAAATGAAAATCTATACAAAAAACATACTATTAAGTTTTTAAATCATTCTTAAAGATCTATGTAAAAATTGAATTAGCTTTGTCTCATTCATTGAATCATTATCAGTTTGATGAGTCCACTATCGGAAAATTCGGTATTTTTTCTTGTAATTTGTCTATAGTCAAGTTATTTCATTTATAGATTTTGAATTTTGGTTCTACTACAAAAAGTATCATTAAAACATTCGTTCACCAGTTTAAATTAGATCTAAGCTCAGCTTACACTGGCTAGCCTAAGCGTGGTTTAGACAAGCTATAATTGCTGAGCTAGGTTTACAATAAACACTATTTGTGACAGACAATGATTAGAGACACTGAAGCATGTTTTGTCGTTAATGAAACGAGTAATGACTAGCTTCTGCAACTGACTCTACTTGTAAAACCTTCTGGGGATAAACTATACACATAACATTAAGATGTTGAAATGTATTTTTGTGGTTGGTACTATGGAAATGCCGCGTCATTCATTCGTGAAATTAAGTTAAGAAAAATAAAAAAAAGTTTTTTCTTGAGTTGGCACTCTTCAAAAAGAAGAGTGCCAGCTTCAAAATTTCATACCTCTAGGTAGTTTTGGAAATTTTGTTAGTGAGCCAGGCAAGGCAGGCTTAATATGATAATAATGATGGCTTAACTGATCGCCATCGCCATCAGAGACCGCCAATAGGCTGTGCAAGGCTCCTCGTCCTTTTTGTTACTTTTATTTTTTTATGAAAATAAAAAATATTTTTGCAGGTAGTGTGGTACAATTAGGTCATAGGCAAGGTCATAGGGTTACTCATAAAAAAAGTGACTCACATACTTCTGAGATCAAACACACATACAAAAAATCACACAAAAGTAGAAAATAAAAGAAATCGGTAGGTCAGAATAATAATAATCCATTCAAAAATAATAATTTATAGAAGATAAAAAATGATTTAAATGAAATCATTAACGCTTTAAAAACATTTTTCCAAAAGCCTTATGTAAGTAGATTCGTTTTGAAATGTTTAAGTGAAGTGTGTTTGTGTATAAAAAAGAACTCATAAAAAATTTATATAAAATAATGAAACATTGTTTTTAATGAATGATTCGTATTCAAATATCTAATTGAATGTTAAAACCTAGAACAATGACTCAGTATTGAGTTAAGAGCAAAGGCCATGGTCAGATACCTAGGACAAAGTACATCAACCCGTAACCGGTGGTTAACATAACCGGCGAAGCAAGCTACTCGCTTGACTTGAAACTACCGGGGCAAGACAAAATCTGCATAAAACTCTTTGTAGTTTCCAATTTTTTCAATTAAATTCAATTTGAATTATAATTTACTTACTTGTAATTGCATCAAGTAAAGTTTGTACAAAATAAAATCGAGAGGTTAACGTGCCAAACATCTTATCGACAGATTTATACAGGGTTATTCATAATTAGCTGCAAATACTCAGGAAATAGGTTCAACAAATAAAATAAAAAATATTTATGAAATGATTTTTTTTAAGTTTTGTTATGAAAATCCCGAGAAAATCGACAAAGAATATCCTTTGGAATCATTGGCGCCTGACCTATTTTGACCTTTGATCCACGCCCGCGCGCCGTGAGCGACACTCTGCGTTCAGTCACCGCCTGGGTGGGTCATCGTCCTGTTCTCCATGGCAATCATTATGCAATAGCCGTAAAAAAATTAATAAAATAAAATTTTGATACAAAAACTTAAATCAAAATTAAAAAAAAATAATTACATATATATTTTTTATTTTATTTGTTGAACCTAATTCCTGAGTATTTGCAGCTAATTATGAATAACCCTGTATTTGTCGAATAAAAAATGTCGTTTCTTTGACATGCCTAAAAAGAGATGGATATATTTTTATTTGAGGGTCAAGTTATTTGCAGTTGGAAAAAAAAACTCTTATTTTGAGGCATAGCTAATAACTTGAGTATTACTATTTTATTTCTTTACATTGGCTAAAGTGATAGAAGTTAGTAATAAGAAAATAAAATTAATTATGTAAAACGGTCAGTTAAAACAATGTTTGGTATGAATATGGATGGTGGTTATAGAAGAAGAGGTATACCAAAGAAATGATGGATGGACTGTGTCAAAGATGACATGAGCAAGAAAGGAGTGAGCACTGAGATGACGAATGATAGAGGTGAGTGGAAGAAGAAAACATATTGTGCCGACCCCACTTAGCGTGAAATAAGGGCATGATGATGATGTAAAACGGCCAGTTAAGCGATGGTTAACTCCAGGCTCTTCTATACCTTTGACGTGGAATTTAATATTACATCATTTGGTATGGATCTGGTCATTGTGTTAACTAGGATGTTGTAAAAACATTCCGTGGAAATTTTGAAATATTTTTATAGGAAAATGAACAATGAAAATGAACTCTGTACCGAGTGTAACGTTACTATTTTTAATAAGCTATAACTTTATTATCTGTGTTCAAGGTATGTCATCTGTCATGTCATGGAATGTCAAAGTATTTGGCGCGCTGTCAGGCGATTCAAGAGGATGAATAAATTAGTTTTTTTTAATAATGAATGGAATAGAATCTAATAGCAGTGATAAGTCCAATGACTATTAATTTGATTTACTTAACTACCCGTGAGGGGCATTATGACGAGTCCATTTACAATTTTTTATTTATTAAAATTATTTTTTTTATCATTTTTTGAATAAAAAATAGACAAACTTTAAAGTAGACAGTTATTAGGTAAAATAGGTACGTAGGCCTTTTTATTAAATAGGTAATCTCATTCCCTGACATTATGCATACAGCTTATTAGGTTTTTACTTTGATTTGGCTTTAATAAATTAATTATATTTTTTACGGGGTATGTTGTAACACGTATTAAATATCTTTTTATGACCCGTTTTTTTACTTTACTTATTCACTAATATTAGATTCAGTCATACTAAGATACGTAAAGGCTGAAACCTAGGATACCTAACAGTGTCTGTTGAACATCTGGCATGGTAATCTAGCATCTGGCTCAAGGGCTGTCTAACAAGATTGTTTATTTATTTTCACATAATAAATTTAGTACGTCTACGCAAAGTAATTTATACCAGATAGCTGATATAATATACTCATATACATTTGTTTTGTAAATACATACTTAGAATACAATAACACCCAGACAGGGAACAAACATCTATGTTCACCACACAAATATTTGTTCTCGGTGGGGATCGAACCCACGACCTACGGCGTAAAAGGCAGAGCTACTACCAACTAAGCTGAGAGGCTCATCAACATTTTTTTTTGTAAATACATATGTACTTATAGTTCAATATAAACCCAGGTAAAGAACAAACATCTGTGTGCACGACACAAATATTTGCATTGTTACTGCATACGGTTCTTATGCCTTGTGTATCTAAGTGTTCTGCAGTGGCGATCAGTGAAACGGCGATATTTGCCACAATAATAGCTATTTGACAAGGTTGCCTGGTAGGGATCGCTGTAAGGGATAAGGCCGCCCATTATTTTACTGTGAATGTTTATTTTTAAGCTAAAATCTGTATTTCTTTTTTTGTCATGGTAATCAATAGAGTTTTCTATCTATCTAAAGGTACGGCGAACACTCTTCATTGAATATAGCTACAACTTTGTTTTACTTTATTACACGGCAAACAATTACAACCACACATTACGACGCCATCCCCTGCTTCTTCTTTTTCCCCTAGGGATGTGTCCTGTTGCTTGATCCAATTAGGGATGTCCTATTCCCAAAACCGGTTAACACTATCTATTTTGATAGTGCTTTTACTAAACTAGCTTAGATGAGCGCAAAGTGTGTCCCAAAATTATGAAAGACTTACCGCGGCTCCCCCTTGCGGCTGCGTCTCAGCAACCGTCTCTCCCTTCTCTCCATCCGTGCAGAAGTAACACTTATCCGGCGGCTTCCAATCAGTCGGTTCCTCCATCAGCTCCAACTTGGGCTGCGTCGCGGGCCGTTTGATCAAACTCTCCAGGATGGTCTCCGTTCTCTTCGGCTCGTCTTCGTTTATCTGAGCTATAGTCTTTATCTTTAGCGCGGGCTGCTGGTCGGTGGAGGGCATGGAATCTTCGTCGCTGGACTCCTCGGCTTTCGGTGTCAACGCGTCCTGGTATTGTTTCCATTTTCTTCGACCCATCAACTCTTCCGCTACCCGTTCTAGACCTGGAATTAGAAAATGTATCTTTAATAGGGATATTTTTGCTTTGTTTTCGAACCAAAGAGGGGGTGCCGGGTTTAGTAGTAAGTAGTCTATTTTCATAGTACTCTCAAACGGTGTAGGAAAACATCGCGAGGAAACCGACACGTAAAATCTAAAAATTCGAAAACATAATAATGTACATACGAGTACATATTATTCCGAATGCATAAAAGAAACCTCCACTGCTACTACTGCAATGCGTCCATCAACTGGAGGCATACAGATGTTCAGCCTCAAGTGCCAGTAATTTCACCGGCACCCACACCCTTCAAACCGAAATACAGTGATGCTGTTTCACGTCAAAAATACACACACAAAAACCTTACAAGTAGACTAATAAAACTAACTTTGGACTGGCTAATGATGATAATGAGTAGACTTATAATAACTTACTAATATATTGTTCGGTCTATCAATCATGAGTAATAATCGATTTACGGTTATAATCGATTTGCGCAAAAGTATCATTATTCGGACCTTGCCATCCGCTTGGCGATATCTCGATTTGACTGTTGTCAAGTGTAGTCCAGACTGTGAGCGGAGAGCGATTAAATCAGCAAAGGTGCAGTCTAATCATTATCTAAGAACAGGTAATGGCCTGCGTACACCCAAGCGATAGCTATCATTGAAACGCTGTTAAATATCACTGTCATATTTGACAGCGTTTCATTAATCGCCATGGCAGATCGCTTAGATGTGCGCAAGGCTTAAAAGCCTAAAAACGTAAAATATCTATGAATGCAATTTCAATTATTTTTTAAATTCAAATAATGTCTTCTCTCAGTAAAATGTTCCATCTACAATATTCAAGGTACTTTCCCTTCATGTGGCATACCCGTGGGATGCCTTGTATATAGATATACACACATCAAAATTGTCTAACTCTAGGGATATCCAACATTTTGTTGATTTTTACAAAAACTGAAAAATAAATCTTTAGAAACTAGATATGGCAAGAATCTTTATTTTGTCTTGCTTATTAATAATAATAAAATACAACTGTTTAATTTTTTTTATTAATAAAAATTAAATTATTAACAAAATCTTGAAAAATCTGAAAATCAGTTCGAAATGAAATATCCCTAGACAATGTTCATATGTGTAAATGAATCGCTACCCGCTTACACTCCGCCAGCGCAAATTAATAGCGCATCGGACAATAAACTTTATCTCCTCGTAATAAATAACATAAATTAATATTCGATCGTTACAGACAATTACTAAAACAGTTTGGGTTCGTTAGCATTTTCAATGAGAAAGTGCTAGAGGGTTCAGTAGCTAAAACTAAACGCTCTTATTCATAAGGGTCTATAGCAGTCATTTAACTTCTGTTGTACAACGAAAGGGACTAACGAAAGAAGGATACATGCGGCAGAGATGCGAATGTTGAGATGGATGTGTGGAGTGACAAGAATGGACAAGATAAGGAATTATTATATCAGGGAAAGTCTGAGAGTAGCACCACCAGTGCCAGTAAAATTAAGGAGCATAATTATAAATGAAATAGCGAGTATAATAAAAAAATAATTATTTGAAAAAGCGAGTATAACAAAAAACTGCAACTTTAGTTACTAAAATCTTATCATCAATCGATAAAGAAAATTAATTTTCAAATAGGTACCTCATCAGTGTGTCAGTCACTCTGACATGAAACAATTACATACTTTACTTGACAGATTTGACTTGATACTTGACTTAAAAAGTAGACAAATTATCTAAAAAACTGCGAGTTTGCTAAAGATCTGATCAACCGGTTATAAGAGTAAGCAAAAAATGTGCACTGTCTATACATCCGTTGCAGGGGTAACCAACCTTTTCTTCAAGTTTATCTATTTTACGTTATTTTATTTGAATCACTTTTTTGTTATTGTGTACACTGAATTCATTAATAAATTAATTGAAATTGTAAACAAAAAGACAATGTTTTGAGGGATACTTGAGGATTACTGTCAAAAAATACGTTTATAACAAAATGAAATTAGTTAGCAATCCAAATTAGTCTGATATAAATTAATAAATAAATATTGCAATAAACAATCGACACAACACTATCTAGCCCCAAATTAAGCAGAGCTTGTACTATGGGAACCAGATAGCTGATATAATACTTATATATAAATACTAAGGATTTTATTGCTAGGATCTCTCGAGTATAAAACAGTAAGGACAACTTAATGGTACCTAATGAAGGCCCCCTCATAATTATAACAATTATAATGGCATTGTGATTATTACAACATTAAATTTACAATTTTCATGACATAATTGTAACCGAACTGCCAATCATGCTATGAATAAAATTGTGTCCTTTAAAAAAAACTATCGTCAAAACTGCGATTACAGCCGAACTGAAGCGAGACCCTCAACATGTTAATATTGCAATTAATGCGTTCGTTGAACTTCAAGCAAGGAATAATAAAAAAATAATTACACATTAGACCCGTTTCCGAGAAGCTAATGTTGTGAAAGAGATGGTTTGGTGCGGGAATAGGGATGGCCGAGTCAAACTTAACTGTATTCAAAAAGTCGGATACTTTGTAAATTGGTAATAAAGCGTCAATTTTATTAATTTATTCCTTTGTAATGTTTACTTATTTTTCTTTTACTTATTATCTTGTTAATATGGGTCTTGGTCTGATATTGTATATTTTTTTATATTGAAGTTACATAAGTACATTAGCCTAACCGAAAAAAAACCAATTTTTTTGGAGTTGTTAATTTTTATACCCTCATGTCTGGTATTTAGAAGATCAGATTCAATGCAGATGTGGGCGAGAACGTCTAATAGGTAGAAGAACAGGCAAAAAAACTTCCGGCATAGTTCCTATATTTTTTTGTATGATGTAGTGAGCGCAGGTAAGCTTAAGTTCTTGGTAATGGAAGCCCCGCAGGTGACATGTTGCCTTTTAAATAAAAATCACCTTAGGATACCAGGGACTCATTATGGCTCGGAAGAAAGATAGACAAAAAGCCGGTTAACACAAAAAAGATGGAAAGTGCAACACTAGATGTTCCGTTCAAATGTGTAGTTTGATGCACCTAGTGATTAGTGCTTTTGTGCCTTTCTACTGAGGATTTTATGGAAATTAGTGACGACCTGTCATAAATCATTATTATGTTATGACGTAGATCTCTTGCTTCTCCGCTCCTATTAGTTCATAATCTGTTCTATCTTTACCATCTGTTCATCGTAGATTTAGTTGTATTGATTATGATATAGCATGCATCCAATCTCACATGCATTTTAGATGTTAAACCACAATTACCAATCTCCAAGTATGTCGATCCAGCCATGACATTCAAAGGATATCACCAATGACTAACAAACTCTAGAAACATGTACATACAGCTGATTGAAAGATAGCAAAACGTATCATTAACACCTGTGTAAATAAAGCCGAGAACCTTGAAGACTAGGCCTAGATACTTAAGTTCAAAAATAACCAAGTTTGCAAGATAATTCAAAAGGATCTCTGTGATTAAAAAAACTTCTATAGACCTTGAAGTTCTCACATTTAGAAATACATTCTGCAGTAATTAGAAAAATTGATTACAGTCGTATTAAAAGTCAATAGGAAGCACAATTTGGATCAACAATAGACAATTGACAATAATAATAGATTGCGCTAATGAATTCTGGAAAAGTTGAAAAACAAAAGGTTTTACAAAATGGCGTGACAAAAACTCGATATGACAAAGGATTGCGCGAAGCGTGTGCTGCGTACTGATTGGCTAAAACTACGATTAGACTGGTCTATTTCAAGGTCGACGTGAGTCAGATGCATTTGTGTATGCATGTTTGAATGTCTGTCGCAGGGTGTAAGCGATAGCGGGGACTAATTAGTCTGAAGGCTGAGCGATGCCCAATATCTGTCGTGACTTAGATATTCTTGACAAAGTAAACACGACTTTACTTAGACACACACATTCTGGCTTGCCTCTCCTCACATTCTGAAGATGTATTATACTTAAATAGTCAAAATTGGAAATGGTAAAATAATGATTGAGCATAAAATAGGTAGCAGCTAGGTTGATAAAGAAGCCTCTAGAAAAGAAGGTGTACAGCTCCGAATAAGACATAATTTTATTTATTTAAGTATTTCTTTTAGAGGAAGCCTCACTTGCAGCGTATTGTTTGAGCTATGAATAATAATCAGTTACTAAGATCATGAATTTCGTAAACTATCCGTAGGGCTCCACATAGCTTGACTTAATACAGCAGAGACAAATCAAAATCAAATCAAAAGTGTATTTATTCAGTTGGATTGCAAGAATCACTTGGAAACGAACTGAAACTAAAAAACACTTTGACAGAAACAGAGATCACAGAAGCATGAATTTTATTGCCACCAGCGGTGCCCAAGATAGGTGATGTTTACAAAAGCTTCCGCCTGTATCTTAAAGCTCAGCCATTTTAAATGATTCAACACGGAAACATACGACGTCCTTGTTTGGCACATCGTACATTCGCATGGAATCGCGCAGATTTTAATTAACATTATTAAGTAATGCCCTTTTAGCTATTTTTCTAGTTATGGGTGCATTCCGGAGTCCGATAAGGAAAAACTATTGCGTAACAAAAAATGTATTGAAGTAACACTAAGAATTTAAGAACCGTCGTTCTGAAAAAACACTGGGCAGGTAGTACAACAAAACCAAAGCCAAAATCATGTATTTCCTTATGGATCACTATAAAACAGCCATTTTTACGTGACAAACCCTAGAAAAACAGGGCAACATACTATAGAAGCGAAACATTTTTGGCATTGATAAAAACACTCGTATTTTTCTCTTGCTGGCTGCTCACATTGCTACGGATGGACGCCTTCTAAGAAAGTTAGCTAATTTAGTTTAATTTCGAACGCATTCAAATTATTACCCATTTCAATTATCTCGCGGTTTCGATTTCTAATTTTCTAAATAGTTTTTGCATTAATATTTCTAAAATTAGCTTTGTTCTACGAATCTTTAAGCCTCTTGTCGTATAATAGGCTACACATAAACATCTGTTTTTATTTGACGATAAAAGGCTCGATCAGACCAGAGCAATCTATCTTGTATAATTGGAGTCGCTAGGTCGCTTCAGTCTTAACATAGCTTAGGTTTTGCGTGGGATAGTATTGGATTACAGCCTTGAACCTCAGAAGACAGATGACTTATTTTCTGTGGTTGAACTTTGTGTCTTCTTTTCTGTGAAACAGTGTCAGTATCAGTACCAATAGGTTATTTAAATCAACATCTTAGCTCGGTATCACTCACTGCTGAGTGTAGGCTTCCTTAATTTTCTGCCAGCCTCCTCTGCCCATCTTTGATCCAGGGGTTTCTTGCGACCTTTATGTCGTCAACCCATCACGCTTTCGGACGGCCCAGAGTCATTAATCAAATACCATGGCTCATATTCATAATGATCCAATAGGAGTCATTTAGCTTAGTAGACCGATAGTCTGATGCCATCGCTATTTGTTTGCATAAAAGAAAAGCAGATAGCGACAAGTGACTTTTAGCGAGCCGATAAAGTGCCAGGCATTATGAATGGTTATTATGTTGGCGAGAGGTGCTCATTACGGTTTGACACAGAACTAAGTAGGTCAAATATCGTTATAAAACAAAGGTGTAACCCTAACTCGTGCATCTTAAATCTGAGAACAATAAAATACCGGATGCTGTGCATCTTTTGTGACCTTCACGTGACCTTTGCATTGTTTCAAATTAAATTATGCGGATTTTCATTTTGTGCTTTGTCGTTGGGAATGTAACTATTTTAATCTTGTTTCTACGTTGACTAGTTTTTAAAATTGAGCCATAACTATTTTGCTACGAACTTTTTGATCAAAAAATATTTTTTTATGACAATTGTTTCAAAAAACAAGAAAAATCGATAAAGTTTGTTTACTATTCTAACATTCTGTTAGAATTTTCATGTTTCACAAATCTGAACTTGTTAGTCTTGTTGTGCACGTCGGTATTTAATATTAATGAGTGCTTTGATACTCTTAATTGATTATGATTGAGTTTTATAGTTTTGACATTGAACGTACAGCTGGACTGAGGCTACAAAACAAGCAAAATTGATTAATAAAAAAAACCACGAAACACTTATCTGTCCCATCACTGCTCACGCAACGCGCATAGCGCGGCCATGGAAAAAATGAAAGCCAAGATGGTAATCTATGATAAAAATATCATTATTTCACATTGTACGCAGATACCTTAAATATTTTTGCACAGAAATTGTTTCGAAAATGTTGAAAGAAATTGTTAGACGTAAAAGATTGTGAACCCCTGGAATCGAACGTCTATTTGAATGAGGAATTAGAATAAGGCAAAAAATATGAGCATTAGAAAGAGTGTGATCGCCGTGCGAAAGGGACGCATGACCATCGCAGGACGCCATTGGCTGACCGCTTTTTATGCCTTAGTTCCCCTAATCTTCATTTCGAGCAACATCTGCTACGCTAATGTTTATTCGAAATAGTTCTTTAAATTTATCGGACTAAGATCTCATTTGCAATTCACGTGGTTTGTCTTGTTTCTTTTTTTGCTTTTATCTATCGTTCGGTCGTTGCACGCAAGTTGTTATTTCAATTTTTAATACATCTTCTATCGAATGGGCTCCCTATAAGGTCAGTATTTGAAAAAAAGGCCAAGGAGTTTATTAAATTATTATCATTTTTTGCTGCTTTACTATTGGCTGGCAGATGGTTGGATGTTAGTTGCATCTTTGAATGTTTATTTTTAAATAACAAGTTTAGGCGTACATACAAAGTGAGGCTTTGAAGCTAATAGCCTATCAAACATGGTGTAAAAACAAGTCAACCAATAGAATCGCGTTAAATTTAGTGTTACCAACGTCATCTTCGAGTCATTTAAATAATGACTAGAAGATGACGATAATATGTCCTATTGAAATGAGATTAAATATCTTATATTTTTAATGCTTACTTACGGCACTCATTGCTAGTAGCTGTTTGTCAATGCATATTAATTAAAGGTTAATTTTATGACAGTTATTGTAAGCATCTGCCTAAAACCATCACATTGTTATTAGCCATTGTATAAAACCTTAATTATACTGTATTCATGACATTTCCATTGGATAATTCAAGAATGTACAGCTAAATTGTTAGTTATGATCGTAAATTGGCCACGTTGTAATTTATTGCTCTAACTATCGCTTCTCGTAAATAACTGGGAGTACTATAAAAATATTCTTGTTTACATTATTTTAGCGCAAAGCGAAAAGTTTTATCAGTGCAGTACAAAGAACTCATTATTTTAATTGTAATTACTTATTATTTTTAATGAAAACAAGGAAACTGAGCTAATTGGCCAATTTAGACGTGGAATGTTAGTTTTTTTTTAATCGGGGAGAAATATAGCTCTATCAAACGTCAAACTTAATAACTCGACTTAAGTGTGAACATATTCTTCAACTTCTTAGGTTACCTTAGTTTAATATATAGAATACTGCAATTTTTATAACACATTGACCGAAGTAATGGGTCATTTTATTTAAAAAAACTTGAGGAACTGACTTCATGGTCAAACTGCTAAACCAATTTTGATTTAATATCTATGGGATCAATCTGGAAATATTACCTATCAATAAAAAAAACATATATGCTGATAAATGACGAAGTTATGCAAGAAAAAAAATACCACTGAATTGAGAACTTCCTCCTTTTTTGCTTGAAGTCGGTTAAATAATAAACTCCAGTTGAGTTTAAAATGGGTAACCTATGCAATGATAGTACAAACACGTATCAACTCAATATCTGCCTGTATCAATAGGTAATAATACGATGATATTAAATGCAAAATCGATATCTTTAAGGTTACTGATGCGTACACATAGGGTTCTACGAGAATCGGACGAGACTTGAATACGAAATGCGCTCAGATTGTATCGTATTCAAATTAAGAATAACTAGGGATCCACTTCGCCTATAGCTTTAATATTAAAATACTATTGATCCAAAGGTTGACGACATGGGACATCAGTCATTTTACTTTTACGACACAAAACGAAGACGTAAAAAGTATAAACGATGTAAAAAGGTTGCACACCCCCTGTTCGCATAACTTCTTGCTTACTTGTTTTATTTTATGGCGTAGTTTAAAAGTACTAGTACATAATGTTTCCTAAACTTAGTGAAAAAAAAAACTTCAAGAGTAAATAATAATAAAAAATGTGTTTTATTTAAATATATCGCGAAAAAAGTTTTTTTTCGTCAAAGTTTGACTGTGAATCTTATACAGCTTAGAAATCCTGACAATGTTACCAACTTCTTGGCCTGATAAAAGACGTTTGTTTAAAGGGTGTGATGCCTCTCGTATTGCAAACGTCAATAGGCTATGGTGACAGCGCGCCATCAGGTGGGACTTACGCATGCTTACTTACTATAAAACGGTCGAGCAAGTTGCATATCTAAGCGTGCTACACCTTAAGTTACATTATCACTTTCCATGAGGTGTGATGTCAGTCAAACGTTTAACTTTCAGTAATAAAAAACATTAAAAAAAAGTGTTTATAAAGGCCTGCGCACACCTAGGTCGCTGGCGTCGGAGATCAGTGAAACGCTGTCATATATCGCTGTCAAATTTGACAACGTTTCACTGATAACCATCGCCAGCGACCTAGGTGTGCGCAGACCTTCAGTCCATGGGTAACAAGGTGAAGTTCCCACGAGCGCACTGGCCGCTTCAACCAGTGAAGCGTACGTGTCCATATACGATGCCAATTACAACTGAAACTTATCGGTTCCTATGTTTTTATACTAATAAGCAAGCTTAAGGCCACACACAAAAAGCTAAGTGCAAGGCTAAGTGGAAGGTTAAAGAAGCCAATAGACCCTTGCAGCACCAGAGGCAACACCCTTAAATCTGTAGACGGACTACCTACACTTATACATGTACCGAAGGGCCTACAGTGAACCTAGGAAGTAGGCGGCGTGTGATCGATGTACCCAAAAATAATTCAAATATTTGTGAAGTATCTCCCAATAAGACATCAAATATGTGCACATGCACGTGACAACACGTAACAAGTGAATTTTCCCGTTTGACAGACAATTTTGGTGGAACTCAACGCCTGCGCACATCTAGGCGAAGGCGATGGCGATTAGTGAAACGCTGTCATATTTGACAGTGTTTCACCTATCGCCATTGCAGATCGCTTTGATGTAAGCAAGGCTTCAGTGATATTCGAAAGAGCTCGATTTAACATTTTTTTGTTATTACTTCTTTACTTGGAGGAAGGCCTCCTTGATTTTAAATTAATAGGGCTAGCTGAGGTGAAGGACTAATGAGGTACAGTGGTGGCAACTTATCTGTTCAGGCATAGAAAAATAAAAACATTTCAAAAGAGAAAATGTGAAACAATAAGAAAACCTCGACAAGAGCAGCTAAGCTCTTAAATTTAAGAAAAGAAGAAGAATAGAGCTACTAGTCGAATAAAAAACGTCAGACCTTGTTTTTGACAAGTCTAAATAATAAATGTGTATATTTTAATCTGACAGACTTGACGGTAGATGGAAAGATTAGTCCTTAATAAAATAACCAAACACGTGCTCGATGTTGTAAGCGTAGCTCAACAAATGCGTGATTCAAACAATCCCAAACAAAGATGACGGCACCACAGGTGCGAAGTTGCATAACCCAACTATTTTAATAAACTGCCATTGTAAAACCCCGGCTATTGACAACCGTTGAAAACTATTTTCATTTATTAAGTATTTCGCTCGGACCTTGGTTTTGTGGTAATTTATGGGGAATAGTTCAGTAGTTGTGCGCAGTCGCTGCTTTGTTTGACATTGTTTGACGAAGGACATTATGAGACTTTCTGACTCTGACTACCTACAACTTAATTGAAATTCCAGGGTACGGTACCTACTTTGTAGAAAATGGCATGAGTGTGCAATACCCAAAAAAGGTAAATAAGTTTAAAGTGCCTTCTATTTTAAGAGCTCTCTTTGTTTAACGCTTATTTATGCAAATAAGTAACTATATTTTCCTCAACATTGTGGTCCTACAAGAAATATAAAAAAAGCAAAACGATGTACAATATAATACCATACCTACATACATTTTTTAGAATAATATTTAAGTTTTAGAAGCGCAGTCCGCTCTGCATCTTAAACGAAGAGATTTCTTATAATAATACGAATGAAACAAGCAGTTGACCCACAGATAATAAAACTTCTTATAAGTACATCATGCTATTATGTTACAAAACTAACCGCCGATATGAAAAAAAACTATAGAATTCGGCCATTTTTGGCAAGCTACTAGCTTACGCATATAACTTTCCAAAATAACCCATGATGGGTTTATAAGAGCTTTATAATCAAGTGACCATACACTACAGGTAAGGCTCTATAATTTAATAGCTGAACGCAGCGGTAACTTGTAATTTCACGAAGTTGGCATCACTGCCTAATGACAGTTGGAAGCGCGCGCAAATTCCAAAATGGCGGATGCAATCAGGGCTGCCAGAATAATAAATGACACAGCAAAATATAAAATCATCAACTGACGTCACTGACATCAGCGACGTAAAAGTTGTAAGACTTATGTAGGTACTTGTTACCAGCACTATCAAATCAAAGCACAGCAGAGAGCTTTACTGCTTGGCAATAGAATAAAAGAAATCAACAAAATTTTAGATTTTTACAGAAGCTTTCAAAGTGATCCTTGTGTTTTAGGTAATAATGATATTTTGCCTTCTTACTTTAAATTTCAATCCCAAATAGCTCTACTACTATTGCATACCTAACCATCATTCAAACTCGCACAAAAATAGAACTTAATAAGTTCGAAAAGATATGATTGTGTCAAGTGCACACTGAAGCCTCTTTGAGGCACACTTAAAATCCTTTCACCACACTTGGTTTCAAAACACCAGTGGCACGATATTCTTATCATCGAAGAAGATCAGTTTTTTTTGTTTTAATATAAAAATATAACTTTAATGTAGAAAAGTTTTTTTTTTGTTTTAAAGTGCGTGTAGTGGCAGCCCTGACACAATCGAAATGATGACGCGTTACGAATCGCACAAATTAACTTCTTTTGTTGACGTGAACTTGTAAAATTATAGGAAAACGTCTTTCGAGTAAGGCTTTAACCCCATACGTGAGTATACGTGGTCAGGTATACCTGCGTTCTTTTTTTGCTGTCAAGTTGTCATACGTTTGAAAGTGACATGACTTGACAGGTAACATTTGTTTTGGCGGATTGTTTTTTAGTTTTCTAATATACACTTCTCAGTGGAAATTTTGACGGAAATATATTTTCATGTCAAGTGCAACCTATTTTTATCTGGATTGAGCAAAAAAATTATAACCCAGTTTTACAATAATTGAAGACGGATTTTAAACAAGAAGCTTAATGGACCAAAGTGTGTGGTTTGATGGTTTGCACTTTGTAAACCAAGAATATTTGTAAATTTTTATCGTTCACCAATAATAAAAAGTAGTAGAGCTCATTGTGAAGGGCTCCTCAAAGTGCCCAAGTATTTCTGCCGTCAAGCGGCATTGGTGTGTTTCGGTTTGAAGGGTGTGGGTGCCGGTGAAATTACTGGCACGTGAGGCTGAACATCTGTGTTCCTCAAGTTATTGGACGCAGGACAGTGTATCGTAAGGCACGTTCCTGATATGCGTGACCTTCAAGGCAATGCTTAGGTATAGGCAATAGCTACCATTGAACATCAGAATAACAAAAACAAACTTCAAAATCTTCTGAACGGACTCAACCAAAGCTTTGAAATGTTATGTATGGAATGACAGTAAAAGAGGAATGCATGCTCTTACTTGGGTTCGAAGCCTTAATAGCGGAGGAAACTCTACATTGTGAGGGAGACAATGCTTGCCTTATAAGTGAATGTTGTGTTATAGTTTTTCTCTCACGGGCTTCAATACACAATCAAAATTGTAATGAGACCCCATAACTAAGTATTAGCATACTTAGTTATTCAAATTTATGACAGGAATGGGAATGTCATTCTAAACGTTATTCGCATGAAATGATTTTTTTCATGCGAAATTTTAGAACATCATGGAGATGGCGCGAAGGTACACCAGACTGGTCCAATCTGGTAATTGACCGATAAAGCTGGGAAAAAATAGGGAGGCTTTTGGCCAACAGTATAGGACAAGATAGGGTTAAAACAAAACAAAAAAAATATAAAATTAAATAAATAAATAAATAAATATTGTGGACAATTCACACAACACTACCCAGCCCCAAACTAAGCAGAGCTTGTAATATGGGAACCGGATAGCTGATATAATACTTGAATACATTTTTTTTTGTAAATACATACTTAGAATACAATATAACACCCAGACAGAGAACAAACATTTATGTTCACCACACAAATATTTGTTCTCGGTGGGGATCGAACCCACGACCTGTGGGTACCTGTACCCAATTATCAGCTTGGCTACATGTGAATCTGGCACACACATTTATTGAACTCAATATCAATGACGCGCAGTCAATTTGACGTATTTGACTGACATGACATTTTCTAAAATTAAATCACTGGCAAAATTATTTTAGCACTGATAATATAAGTAGTCATAGCTTATTGAAATATTAACATACTAATTAGTTTTTACATCCATCACCTTTAGTCAAACTATCTTCCTAATACCTATAATAAACAAATAAACACATAATCGACAATTTATACATTATCACATGGTGCGACGGGAACTTGTCAAAGATCAGAAGGTCAGAGGGGTCACTGCCACTTTCTACGTAAACGTGAAATTACCTACAAGCTGATAGCATTATTATCTCTGTAGAGGTAAGCATTCGATTTAGTGGTTTTGATACTGAAAATTATGGCTAAAAGACATGAGTCTCTTTGACAGAAACACTTTTGTTGAAGTGACGTGAGATTATAATAAATAAACACTTGCAGGTTTTACATACTTAAGTGTCTTTTTGACACATTGTATTGAAGGTTAATAATAGTCACTCACTTAATCACCTGGTTTTCCTTTCATTTAATTTATCATGTTTGTTATAGAGATTTCATCCTTATAATTGACCCTAACGATCGATGCAATAAAAGTACAGGGTATAATTTTTTCAGATTTTAGCCGGTTCGATTCCCGGGTGTGGGAGAAGAGAATTTTCGAAAATCTTTAAATGCAGTTTGCTTTCTTTTCAAAAATAAAGGAATGTTTCGTTTGAGTAAAATTTTCTATCTACAGTATTAAGAGTAGGTACTTTCCCTCCAGATGGCATTACAAAATTCCACCCTGTATATACTTTTTTTTTTACAAGTTGATAATATTTTTAATTTGGTTTAAGTAGGATAAGTATATTTCTGGTTTGATAAGTCAAACTATTTTTGGTTCTTTATTCTGAAGCCACTTACGAGCCATAGTTTTTCTCTCTCTAAATAATATTAAAAGAAAATTAACTCAAAAAACTGATAACTGAAATTGTTAAAATACTTTTTATATGTAAAAACAAACCAACTGAAACGGATCAGCTATTTTTATTTCTCGATGATAAAACTTTTATGTTGTTTTGTGAAAATTGTATTAATTTAAATTTGTCATCCACCTAACACAAAGTATATGCATAAACTTTTTTCTTTCTCGAATACGACACAACTTTTAGGTTGGTTCGATAGGTCTTTTTCATTGTTTTAAAGGGGAAGATTTTCTAGTTTTTCTAGGTTGACTGAAGTCATAAAAAGACTAAATGAATGACGTAAGACTTAAGTATTAAATGAAGCTGAAGATGCAATTCTCTAATAAATGCATCATTTGTTTTTCTAGGCAATTAAATGGTAAAATCCCATTTGTAATAGGTATACCTACTAGGAAACGGAAAACCTAAAGTGATGCAATCGAAAACGTTGGTCTAGTTTGGTAAACACAAACACCATATTTTCCGGTCTAGCAGCTAGAATAACACAATAACAAAAATAGTATTTTATGTACTACATTTTTATACATTTTTTTTTATTTAATTTGAACTTCATGCACAATTGTCTGCACTAAAACCTCTAAAAAGTTTATTGAAAATCTGAAATAATTTATTTACAAGGCACAAGATTTTTTTATAAAAAAAAAACAATTTTTGACAGAACCTCTGAATGTGTTTTCACGAAAAAAAAAACTGTAGTCCGGAACTGTCGTCAGGAAATGCCTAGCGTCCATCAACTAGAGGCATACAGATGTTTAGCCACACGTGCCAGTAATTTCACCGGCACCCACACCCTTCAAACCGAAACACAGCGATGCTGCTTCACGACAGGAATAGGTAGTACGCACCGGGACGAGCCACGCAAAAAGAGCTCTGATGATCATTTCGAAGTTCCAAACGCATTCCCTTCGCTCTGTTAGCTAAAAGCGTAAAAATTACAGTGCACATGCGAGTCTGCTAACTACCTACCTATACTATGTCGTATGTTTAGTGCTTTGAATTGTGTGTCATGGTCACTGCATGTACTATTTGTATGTAATTTATCAGCTGATACGTTTGTGAGATTTGACGCTGTAAAGTCGCCTGCATGTAAGGTTAAATTAACACTTAATTATTTTTGTATGTGACTTAATGAAACACACAAATAAAACCAATTTTGATATAGATCGATCATCATCATGTCCCACAAGTAATACCTTCTTCTTCCTGCACAACATGTCTTCCTCCACCGTTCCCCTCTGTCGTCATCTCTGCAATCACTCCTCTCTTATCCATGTCATCTTTCACACATTACATCCATGTTTTCTTTGGTCTACCTCTCACATATCCATCCACATCCATAATCATCACTCTCCTAGTTACATGACTTTCATCCCTCCTCATGACATGTCTGTACCACGCCAGTTTATTGCTCCTCATTTTTCTGTCACTAGCGCTTCTGCACTTTCAAACTTCCCCTGATATACTCATTCCGTATCCAACACACACCACAAGGTATCACATAACAGTAAAGTAAATACACTTTTATGTACACTATGCCAGTTATCTTAAACGGTGAAGGAAAACATCGTAAGGAAACCGGCATATCGTAGAACCTAAAAAGTTTGCAAATATGTCAAGTGCACGAAAGGAGCCTCTTTGAGGCGCACTTATAATACTTTCACCACACTTGGTTCGAAAGAATCAGTGACACGATGAGAAGAAGAAGAAGTAAAGGAGTTAAAAATGATACAGAAGTTTTTGAACGAAACCTAGGATTTAGGCAATAACAAATGTCTTGAGAGAAAAAAATGGGGAAATACAAAAGTACGTAATTTAACAATAACGTCAAGACGTTATTCTAGACTAAATCCTAAATCCTAGACTAGTCATATAAAATCTAGTATGACAAAGGCCCGGTTTCTTAGATGACTAATCGCCCAATCATATAATTGGCTGTTTAACACTGTAACACAGTGTGGCAAGTGAACTTTGACTTTGCAAAGCTATTACCACAAAACAAGCAATAGTAAAATAAGTAGATTTTTTAATATTTATTTATTTAGGTAATATAAGCGATTATAATAAGAACTTGTTTTTTTTATCTCTTAATATTAATATTTTTAAGCAAAGGTCTCTCCCAAAACCTTCGCCCAGCAGTGGGACAAAAAGATTAAATAAAAAATTGAAAATATATTTTTAAGCAAATGAGACTGTATCAATCCTCCATCAATTTTTGATTACAAAAAATATGTCAAGCTTAAAAAAATACCAAGCACTTACTATCAATCTTAATAAATAACAACCCTTTAATTTAAAATTGCAAATTACATAAATGTCATTTATGCGCAATAACATCATAAACACGAATAAAATATAATATATCAAAATCATTAAATAAAGTCAACTTACCACCATCACTCCCACTTATCAAATAACCTTGCAAATATTAGTCTAAGGCCAACCTATCAAATGTTCTAATCCTCTACAACTAATTCTGTAAATGTACAAACTACGCCCATTTTATCGTAACCCAACCCGACCAATGCCATGTCAAAGTTATTTAGCGTTAATAATTATAAACCACACGAAAATCAACCATAACACAGTTGAATAAAGTTCAAATGCACGTATCTATCACAGTTCTAACGTATGTATGTTGAGTCAACAGACAGTAGTGTGAATTACACGCACACAGACGCACTGAATATCACGAAATCCAACCGTTTCTAGGTTAGAGTGTGCGCGGGCGCATGTAGGGACTCCATCATGGAGGCGGGACTTTTTTTTCTATTGAATATTTGTGTGATTAACCACAAAAATACGATGCGATGTTAAGGGTTTGTTTTTATAGAGTACGCTCATTTATCACTATTAATAAATACGAAGACAGACTTGTTTGATTTTTATAGTTTAGTTCAATTAACTTAAAATTTAGTTTGTTTAATTTTGTTGAACTATAAGTTTCTTTGTGTGAATAAATGTGTTTTAATTAAAAAAACAGTTAAGTTCATAATTTATGAAGTTGACCAATTTTTGAGATTGCAATCTTTCAACACATCACTACATTTACTACTACTTATTTCTATGTTTTCTGATATTGTGTTATTAGTCTATTACCTACTAGTACGATTTTGGTTGGTTTAAAGTGATTCTTGTAATTTCAAAAATATATTAACATGGATAGCCCCATAAGCCCTCAGAGAGGAATGGAGAAGGAAGACTGTTGTGCCAATCCCACTTATAGATTTTTTTATTGGCTTGCGTTTTACCCCATCTCTCCTGCTGTTAAGCGATGATGCGGTCAACGGTGTAGCACGCTTACCTAGAAGATACATACATACATACATACATACATACATAAAATCACGCCGGATGGGGGTAGGCAGAGATCACGGATTTCCACTTGCTACGATCCTGACACACCTCTTTCGCTTCATTCACTCTTATAACACTTTTCATACATGCTCGTCGGTTTAGGGTACTCCTAACCTGGACTTTCTCTAAAACGCTTACTCTACTCTTAAAAACATCCTAGTTATATTTGATCGGTAAAACAGACGCCGGCAAGGAAAAAGTGGGATAAGGACAAGAAGAAGAAGAATATTATTTAAAAAAATGTAGAATATCCTGCATTTTCAGTATAGTTGGTAGCACTAGCGCGACCTTGCAACAAGTTGCGCCGCACCAGACTAGCGATCCACTTTATTTATTTGATACGCGCGAACCTGTCGTATGCAATGTCGCTTAGAAATGCCGCTCGGAAACTGTGCTAAGGTTTTAGATGAAGTTCGAGAGCTCCGATAGCCTTGGCTTGGACTTGGCTTAGAGATAGATGTAACAGACGTAGTTTAACTTGTGAACTTTTAATTTTCTTATCATTGTTTATAATAAGACCTCTCATTTCACATCTATTTAGGCTCGACGTTTGCTGTAAGAGAACTCTTTTTAGGGTTAAGCTCGCCTTTGTACGTGTCTTAATTTTAAGTTTTATAAATGTATTTTTCTATATGTACACTAAAGAATAACTACTCACTAAAGAACTAAAGAATCTCACTAGTATTATAAATGTAAATGATTGGATTGATGGATGTTTGTTACTCAATAACGCTAGATAGGCTAAACGGATCTGCTGGCCTACCATGAGCTCCATATGGTTATGGTTATGGCTGTCAAAATTGTGTCAACAGTGTCAACACATTCAAACCCGAGAAGAAAATGAATGTGTGGGTCAGCCGATCTATACACAATTTGACAGCCATAGCCATAACTATATGGAGCACGTGGTAGCCCTGCTGAATGAATTTGGCATACCTCTAAGCCAAATTTCATATTATAATCTGAAATAGAACGTTTGCTACTTTTTATCCGTGATTTTTTGCATAGGTAATATATAATGGTAGTTCAGGGATCCTCGGTTCAGTTAACTTCAAATTAACTGTCAGAGAATAACCCTTGGATTAAGTACCTTGCCCCAAAAAAAGGCAAAGAGCAATAAACAGAAGAGACATCTCCAATACCGCTTAGCTTTGACGATGAAGTATGATTCAGTGTGACCTGAATACCGCTAACGAGCTTATCTGTCACGTTGATTAACGACCGCTAATTGTCGGTGAAAAACTACCTATTTTCCGTTTTGAATGGGAACATGCCATTTATAATGCCCACTTCATTTAAAAGCAGCGAAATATGGAAAAATATTTACTAAGCATTCGATAGGATAATACAAAAAACGTTAAAAACCAAGCCGTAGTTTGTTGCCTATTCTTCTAGAAATAAAATAAATTTTTTTTTTGTTTAAAATGAAAATAACATACTACCGATACTGGACCGATTTCAAATTTTTTTTCACCATAAAGCTACATTAACTTAGGCTATAATTTCACTAGCAACTTACCCCGGCTTTGCATAAAAAAAGATAAGAAAATATGAAGTCATTTTGAATGTTTCATGTGCGAAGCCGGGGGCGGCTTGCTAGTGAGTAACTAACAAAGTTATGACGACTACTAGTTAACACGTCGTTAACAGATGTGGGTAAATAAGCGTTATGCAAACGAAATAGAGTTTAAATTGCTTTGATCAATCAAAAGCAAATATAGGTTTATTTTACTAAAAGAGGTTTTTAAGTAGGTTAAAATAAACCTACTTAATAACCTCTTTTACTTTATTTTATTAGCCAATAATTATTTTTACCATTTTAACTTAAATAATATAATTTAAAAAACCACTATAAATTGTAATGCTTTGTTATCATTATTATCAGCCTGAAGAAGTCCATCGCGATCTTAACAATGTCGTTGGTCCATCTGGTGGGGGTGCTCTACGCTTCGTCTTCCGGTTCGTGGTCGCCATTCGAGAACCTTTATTCCCCAACGGTTGTCGGTTCTTGGAGCTATATGGCCTGCCCATTGCCACTTCAACTAACCTGCTTTAACTTACTTGCTTTGTTAAGGCAATGGTTATCAGTATAGGCCCACCATGAGCTCGGTCTGGCTCTGTCTCTGGCTCTGGTTTTGATTCTGTTTGAGTGTTGACTAAATAAACCCTACGTCAAAACGTCACACACGCAGTAATAATGCACTGGTAAGACTAAGCACTCACACCCCAGATTTGCAAAAAATGCATAAAATGTAAAAATAAATAAAAATAAAAATTGAAAAACAAAAACACAGTATTCAAGAGAGAGGAATGGGATATCTTGGGTCTAAGTGAAATGCCTGAAAGAAGTAAAAGACTCATTTTACGAACTAAAAAAAAAAAAATATATATATGGAAGCACATCAATCATGGAGTTTGGGGGAGGCCTTTGCTGGAAAGCAAAACAAGCTTACTGCTATAGATTATTAAGTACTTCTATTTTGTAAAACTAATTTTAAGATTGTTAATAAAGGCTATTGAAATTGAAATTGAAGCACTCACACAGACTCAAAACCAGAGCCAGACAGAGCTCATGGTAGGCCTACAAGTGGGCCATATGCTTGATCCATCAGCAAGTTGTATAAAAAGAATATAGTGGAGTTATAATAGGGATATACTCGTTGGGGACATCATAAACACATCATCATCCTTTCATGTTAATAACTCTGTTTAATTTATTACGGTACTTAAAAAAACTAGGTTTGGTTTTACATACTAATAAAAGTAGCACTTATCGTTGAGTGTTTAATTTGTAATCTAATAAATATTACTTTCAACTAAGGGCTAATTTTTCAATTTTTATAGTAACGCTACGGAATTTACCATTCGAGTAAAAAATGTCGATCCCTATTTTGACAAAAAAAGCCGGCCTTTTAAGAAGAGAAAGACCCGCCTTTTGAAGGAACCCATGTCGAAGCTCTGAGGGAAAACCGCAGAAAGCAGTTTATTACCTTTTTCAAATAGTCAAAAGTTTTATATCTTTACAACATCAATGTTTGAAATGTAGTTTTATAGCGATATGCCGACTTAATTTAATTTTATTGATTGCTTTCATGTACACAAAATAAATAGCGTTTGTTCTGTAATTAGCTTAGGTCACACATTAGGTACATGCACCCTGTTGGGCATTGCAATATCATATTGTTTTGTGGCAGGACCACCGAGGTCACAAATAAACAAGGCCACGGGAATGTTGGTCGAAGTTTCCTTTCCTCAAAGCAAGAAATATAACCGTTTCAGTAATATTTCCAGGAAAAACAATTACAAAACATTGAATCTAGTATTCTAGTCAAATCAAGGTGAAGACGAGCAAATGAAAAGCTGCTTCCGCATTTTCATGGAATATAATTTTGATTGAGACTAGGTTCTGCACACGGCTTTGGCCTTTCAAGTGATCCTTGTACTACTGAATAATAGTACATTGTTACCTGAGTGTTGAAAGTCACGTTTTTTGAGTCCCGAGACGGGTTTGGCGCCAGAGCGTAGCGAGGGCGCCAATGAAGCTTGAGGGACTTAAAAAACTTTCACCCGAGGTAAACACTGTGCTTTTCATTACGAATACAAGGAAAGTAAAAATAAAGACATGAAAGAAAAATTAGTGAAAATGAAGATTGATTTGCCGCCTTCCCGGTTTTTTTTTTCTTTTTCTCTGGCGGGCCTTCGGCTACGGCTCGCCAGCATTATTCAGCCATTATTTTCATTTTCATAATTTAAAAAATGGTAAATTGTTTGCTCAAATCTATGTTATTTTAAATAAATAGTTGAAGCTATATATATTAATCAAGTAATTTAGAAGATATATTATTTATTTAATACTATCTTTATGTTATTTAAATTTTACATTGCGCTCTAATTAGACTTTTTAAACTTCTTACCGTTGTAATGGGTTTCCAACCTGCTTGCTGAATAAAAAGTTGGAATTTGGTTCAACAACCTCCTTGTAGTTAGAAAGACTTTAGAAAGTTGGAACATGGTTGAATAAAATAGAACTAGTTTTTTTTATAATTTGACAGCTGTCAGTAGAAAGCGATTCTCCCTAGGGCTGAAAGTATTACTTTCAATTAGGCCCCTCAGGCAACTTCAGACCTACTTTCAGAGTATGAGCAATGAAAATACATATTTGATTTGGTCTGGCCGATATGCACCTTTTTGCACATCTTCTTTCTTTTTCATAATATTCCGAAAGCTATGAACAGTTCTTGGTGATTTTTTAAGTGTAGTAACTAGAACACTAGTATAAACTTTAGTGTAGTAACTTGAACACTATGGGTCTTATTAATAATCCTGGCGTAGCGTTGGACTAGTTAATCCGTGTTTTGTCTCTTGCATAGACATGCAATTGTCAACTCGAGCAAATGTGACAAAACACGGATTAACTAGTCCAACGCTACGCCAGGATTATTAATCTATGAAATCAATTAAAAAAAACTTTCTGTTCATGGTGGTAGTATTTCCCCGGACGAGTCTTTAAAGAGTTCTACTCCCAAAGAACTCTACTACTACAATACTTTTAAAGCAAACTATTTTTATAAACAGACAGAATTTTGAGTTTGTATATTAGTGAATATATATTTAAACTTAAGTGTAGTAACTTTAACACTATTATATCAATTAATAAAACTTTCTGTTTATGGTGGTAGTACTTCTACTAATACAATACTTTATACAGATAAACAGTTTATTAACACAAAGAAACTTACAATTAGGTAAACAAATATTTACATGTACAAAATACACAAGAAACAGTTGAGCTTTATGCAGACCGTTACAAACGACCTAGAGATAGCTCAACTGATCCAAATCAGTACCAGACGAAAGCGTACAATACTTTTAAATCAAACTATTTTATAAACAGACAGACTTTGAATTTATATAGTGAATATATATTTAAGACAATTGCTAGGTCCAAGTTGGCGGGCCGACGCGGAAGGCGGACTGACTTGTATAATAAAATCCTCTGACCTTGCCATTTAGACAAGAATAAAGTAAATTAGCTAAATTGCAGGAAAACTTAGCATTTTGTTATTCAGAGGTGACTCCTTGTCACGAGATCTTAAGACGGTGACGACCGTCAGACTTCTCAACGCATATTTCAATATTAAAAAAAAAATCGGTTGTCTGTAAAGTCGGTTTACTGACGATAGTTGAACGTGTCAACGTCATACAGCTGTCCACGCGGACGCATCGCTCACTCAAGTAGGAGAGAGACAGATGTCAAACGCTGCCGAACGCAGAGGCCGATTGTGCCTCTTTGTCGCTCGTTCAGCGCTCTCGCTTGCACTTTAAACCTTAAATGGCACGCCTCAGAGCGAGGTAACGCTGCGTGAGTCATGTTTTTTCGTGCGTGACGCAGGCTCTATCGAATTATAAGACGTTGTCACGTCAAAAAACGCAGCAACACTGAACATATTAAGTTTCGTAGCAAACATTAGTTCAAATTACACCAACCCAATTAGCCGTAATAGACATTTATTTTATAATGATAATATACCTCAAAACGTCATTATCTTGTGTTATCGTAAATTCTAGAAACCTGTTAATCTTTTTATCATGACTGATATCACCTTCCTACCTGTAGGTATAGGAGGCACATAATTAAACTACATTTCATGACTTTTCAGACGGCGACAATTGTCGGCGAAAAAATACATGTTTAGAATACAATACGATCAATTGCAATTGGACTGGCCTCTCAGCTCAATCAAGAAAGGGAGATACAGATGTCGAACGCTGCCGAACGCGGAGGCCGATTGTGCCTCTTTGTCGCTCGTTCCGCACTCTCGCTTGCACTTCAAGCCTTAAATGGAACGCCTAAAAGCGAGGTAACGCCGCATGAGTCATGTTTTTTCGCGCAGCCAGCTCCATCGAATTATAAGACGTTGTCACGTCAAAAATGTATATTAAGTATTACCTATATCAGCTATCTGGTTTCCATTAGTACAAGCTCTGCTTAGTTTGGGGGTAGATAGTGTTGTGTGATTTGCTCACAGTCATTATTTATTTATTTAATATAACACCCAGGCAGAGAACAAACATCTACGTTAACCACACAAATATTTATTCTCGGTGGGGATTGAAACCACGACCTTCCGCGCAAAAAGCAGAGCTCCTACCAGCTGAGCTGAGAGGATAGTTTCTTGTGTATCTTTTGGGCCAAGTAAAAAGTAACGTGAAAATTATTCTAGAGGAACTACAGGAAGGACAGGAAGGAGCTTGTTATATAGTTAATTCGTTTATAGTAATAGTTTGGGCCGAGTTTATAGCAGTAAATGAAAATATTAAATAAAATAATTAAATAGAGATTGTGCCATCTAGCGACCGGTTCGGGCGGATACAGGTGCTTTCAATACGCGACTACATTTATGAGTATAACTGTGTTTTGACTAGTGAAACTTGCGACTTTGCTCGTAGAAAGTAATATTTTTAAACTGTGGCCTACCATGTGCTCTATCTGGCTCTGGTTTTGAGTCTGTGTGAGTGCTCACCAGTGAATTATACTGCGTGTGTGACGTTTTGACGTAGGGTTTATTTAGTCAACACTCACAGACTCAAAACCAGAACCAGAGACAGAGCCAGACAGAGCTCATGGTAGGCCTCTGGGCCTTAGTTTTCATGATCATTAGTTATTAGATTCATGATTAGATATCATGGATGTGGATGATGGTTATAAAAGACGAGGAAGACCCAACAAATATGAATGGACTGTGTCAAAGATGACATGAGAAAGAAAGGAGTGAATACTGAGGTGACAAATTATGAAAAATAATGATTAACAAAGGGCACAATAACTAACCTAAGAAACATAATTATAATTGCACAAAAAAGCGTGAAATCAAAATATCTGATCAATGCTTTAACCTAAAAAAAAGATTTTTGTAAGAATAAGTTGCCGAGCCCCAACCAAGTCTCAGAAAGACTATCAAAAAACTATTTCAAAAAGATATAAAATCTAATTTGGGGCAAGCTTGAGTCAGTCAGTCACAAGCTTTACGCATATAAAAATGAAAGATGGTATCTAGCAAGAGCCAGTTTAATTTAAAACCCAATTAAAATTCTGACTTTACAAGCAAATGACAGAAGCGAGATAGGACAATTTTTTTTTTTATGTTCGTAGCTAAAAATACGAACAAATGCTAGTTTTTTTTTTAAATAAAGAACATGCTAAAGACCTCATGGCTACTACCCCGTCCGCTAATTATCTTCTATTTATTTGTGACATAACCAAATAACCTATTTTTCACTCTTGGGAGTTTCTTCATCATTAAAAAAATACAATACCATCGACAATCGGCTCTGTTCAGTCCATGACGATATAAAACGCCGGCAATTTCCAACACGACAGACGTATTATGAAATTGGCGAACCGTTTTTTTCTTTTTTTTATTATTGGAGGGCTAAAGAGCGACCTGAATCGATGCTCAAAAGTTTTCTTTTTAAAAGTTTAAAATAAGAACAGGTCCGTTCAAGTCATCAGTCTTTTAGTCTACACAATCATTTAGTAACTTTTATTTTAAGTTTTATTATTCTCATTTTGTTCTTCATCTACTTTTGACCAGGGTTTTACTCAGGCCTTTATATAGGCGACGCTTTGATGCTTTGGACAGGGTTTTAGTCTCACTTGGCCTAATCCATAGAAAAGACATGGTTTAATCCGCGGATTTTTCGCATGTTTTCGAAAGACAAAAACACAAAAGTGACACAAAACGTCATAGCCTTGTTTAATTCACTACATTCGATCTAACGTGTGTAATTCCATACATTTAGGTAGGTTGCATTCGAGTTGCAAGGGCACAGCCTCGACTGACAGATTAGGTGTCATGTCACCTATAAATGAACCTACATGTCCAATTGTGGGTGACGACTGCTGTATTTGGTCGTTCTATTGTGATATTTTTAAAAATAAAGGAGTGATCTTTGATGTGCACCAAAAACTCTTTCACTTTTCTAGCAAAATGTGTTCTAGCAGAAGCAGTGCTTGAGTCTGAGTCGAGTCTCAAGCATAGATTATTTCGTTTTTCAATTGAGACCTGTCAAAAAACCATGCTTGAGAGTGCTTAAGGCTTAAGTGCTTAGACTCAAGCACAGTTTCTGAATACGGTCCTAAGAGTGCGTAGATTTGTTTTGTTTTTTTTTTGTATTCTAGCAGTTTTCATGTACTTAATAAAAAAACGAGTAGGTAGGTCTTATAGACCTGTTGACCCACAGAGACCTATTAGAGATCTAGTTACTCATACATAGTACAAGCTCTGATTACTTTGGGGCTAGATATAGATGGCAGGGACTATGTATAGTATTATACCAATAGTTATTCCTTAATAACATTCATTTATTTTGTCAGCATAGTAACCTGTATAATAAATTAAGTTCAAAGTAGTTTTGTATAAAATTAAATAATTACTATCGTAATGACGCACGAAATAAAATATACATAAATAGGTAAAATCAGCTTGACCAATGAATAATCTGTGGTCAATGCCGACCAATCAGAGCCTAGCGTTTGGCGATAAGTAGGAAGTTCAGAGCTTATAGTTAAATAAACCAAAATGGCGACAATTGAGGAAACTCATTTGAAATTAAATAGGTAAGTATTAAAACATTTATTTACACAAAGAAACTTACAATTAAACTAATGTTCACAAAATATACAAGAAACAGTTGAGCTATCTGCAGACCGTTACGAATGATCTAGAGATAGCTGAACTGATCCAAAAACAAACCAAAAAAAACTAGTTTTTAAATGGTTTTGGACAGCAATTCATAGACGATGGATGGTGAGAGGAAGCTCGAGAGAAAGATATTGAAACTCTTTGGAGGAGGCCTTTACCTGCATACCAGTGGGACGAAATAGGTTAAATTTATAAAAAATAAATAAAAAAGAATGTGTTTATGGGATAGGTTTTATACATTAATCCTGTTCTATTCTATTAAATTGATATTACTTAATTCACTTATGGCCTAACTTATAAAAATATGTCAAAAGATAAATAGTACTTAAGCTATTTCAAACTCTTACTACTGGGTAATGAAAAACAATGACAGAAGGCTAGTTTTAAGCAATAGTTAAATTTAAATAACCTAAGTAAGTTTTAATCACTTTGCCGAATAAATATAAAATAAATATTGTGGACAATCCACACACAACTATCTAGCCCTAAATTAAGCAGAGCTTGTACTATGGGAACTATAGAGCTGATATAAAACTTATATAAATTTTTGTTTGTAAATACTTAGAATACTATAACATCCAGACAGAGAACAAACATCTGCGTTCACTACACAAATATTTTTTCTCGGTGGGGATCGAACCCACGACCTACGGAGCAAAAGGCAAAGCTACTACCAACTGAGCTGAGAGGCCAGTCACTGAGCCTAATCTTTGCCTATTCTCATCCTAAGTTTACCAGTTACATTCCACGCATTATTGCCCACCTATATAGCCTTTATTTTACTAATACTCATGTAATAAATCAATAGCGTAAGTACATTGAACTAATAGCTAATAGTTCGTGAACCTACGTCGCCGTAAAAACAATTTTCCACAAACAGAATCGAAAACAAAACTCGTGACAAGCAATTAATTTAATAAAAGCCTCCATTTAGGCCAACGACCGTACACGCAAAATTAGACCTTATTTCTTCTAACACGCGGAAATTCCGCTATCTTTCCTTGTCGCACGTTCGAAATACCGTAAGCAAGGTGGGCGGGCATAGTTTTTTCACGGTTAGATAGCGGCCGAAACTGCGCCTGTAAACTGTTTTCGTTGTTTACTTTTGATAAGAAACTTCTATGAGCGTCACTTTTTTAGATAACGTAACCTAAATAACTGCCAACGCTGCCAACCACGTTTTGTTCACTTTTGATGATACGAAACCTCTGCGGATGAAAAAGTTTTGCGAAACTCAACCTCACTCTAAAACAAAATTTAAAAATAGAACGCAGATACTGCCACGACTAATGATAAGAAACCTCATGAACGAAATCTTTTCCGATAGTTGCAACCTACATTCTAAATTTGAATGCGAAATTTAAATATGGAATAATTAGTTGCCGTGATTTCTTTTCCGTTTGATGCTAAGAAATATGGCAGAGGTTTCTTTGAATTCCATGCATTCTTTAAGCTTACTTAAAACCTATTTAACTTCCATACCCATATTTTTAGTCTACGTAATCAATATAACAGTTTAATTAATATTTCGATCTCTTTAGCTTTGCAGAAGATTAACTGGGTCAGATACTAGAGGGTTCAATTACTCGTTAGCGAAAAAATAAATTTGCGTTATAGTCGAGTTTTTTTTGTAGAGTTTGGTCCTTTCTGCGATACCATGGTAGTTTCTGATACCCTCGATACGGGAGATTGAGTATCTACGTGTACAGACAAAACTTAAAAAATCTTTGCCTGCTAAGTCGGTTTACTGACGATAGTTGAACGTGACAATGTCATACAGCTGTCCACGCGGACGCATCGCTCACTCAAGTTAGGAGAGAGACAGATGTCGAACGCTGCCGAACGCGGAGGCCGTGCGTGCCTCATTGTCGCTCGTTCCGCTCTCTCGCTTGCACTTCAAGCCCTAAATGGAACGCCTCAGAGCGAGGTAACGCCGCATAAGTCATATTTTTTCGTGCGTGCAGCCGGCTCCATTCAACTCAAGACGTTGTCACGAAAAATAACTTACGTCCCCATCATCTATTTGCCCTTATCTCACGCTTGTGTGTGGAGGCTTGAGAGGTTTTCTTCCTCCGCTTTCCTCTTCATTCGTCGTCTCAGTGCTCACTCCTTTCTTGCTCATGTCATCTTTGACACAACCCGTCCATCATTTTATCTTTTTTAGGGTTCCGTAGCCAAATGGCAAAAACGGAACCCTTATAGATTTGTCATGTCTGTCTGTCTGTCTGTCTGTCTGTCTGTCTGTCTGTCTGTCCGACCGTGTCACAGCTATTTTTCTCCGAAACCATAAAAGCTAGACTAATGAAACTTGGTGAGTAGATGTATTCTGTGAACCGCATTAAGGTTTTTACATAAAAATAGAAAAAAAACTATAAATTTTGGAGGTCCCCGTACTTGAAACTGAAACTCAAAATTTTTTTTTCATCGAACCCATACGTGTGGGGTATCTATGGATAGGTCTTTAAAAATGATGTTGAGGTTTCTAATATCGTTTTTTTCTAAACTGAATAGTTTGCGCGAGAGACACTTCCAAAGTGGAAAAAAGTTGGTCCCCCCCCTCTAACTTCTAAAATAAGAGAATGATAAATCCAAAAAAAATATATGTTGTACATTACTATGCAAACTTTCAACGATATTTGGTTTGAACGAGATCTAGTCAGTAGTTTTTTTTTATACGTCATAAATCGTAAACCGCAATTTACCTTTCGACGAACTACAAAAACCTTTATATTATGTTAATTGATGCTACGGAACCCTTCATGGGCGAGTCCGACTCGCACTTGGCTGCTTTTTTTTAATTTAATTTAAAAACTAAACATATTTTCATAGACAAAAGAGACGAACCTCTCTTTAAATAAACATGCTAACGAATCAGCTGTTCACGCAGGTGTTAGTAATTATTATTTAACTATGTAGATCCGTCTGTTAGTCATTTATATCTAGCACATGTCTATCGGAACACTATTCGGAGCTAAAAACAATTTCACGATCATCATCATCAACCTTTTTCAGTCCATAGCTCTATAGGTCTCTCCCATAAATATAAATTAAAATATAGTATTACCTATTTATTTATGTCAAAGTTTTTATTTTAACTTTTAAATTTTCTGTAACTAGGTTGTTTGCGATTTTTCTTATTTAAATTTCAATGATTTTATGTCTTCAATTTATTTTTAAATGTGCGTTTATATTTAGGATGTATTTTTTTGTGTAAAAGATAGACAAACGTGCTTACGGCCCACTTGATGGTAAGTGGTCACCGTCGCCCATAGACACCAACAACACCAAGGATGCTATCGTTGTGTTGTTGTTGTTGTGTTATAGTGCACTAAATAATTGTCTATCTATCTATCTAACGCTTCTCTAAGCACTAAACTAAGCATAGATTACCGCATAGTCAGTATCTATACCACAAGGTCGAGGCACTGTAGTACTAACCACTATTTGTAGGTTATGCAGCTAGGTCATTGCTAGTTTCGACATGATAGAGCAAGGCAGCTGTATCTAAAACGCTGGGGTTAGAACGAGACGGATGTATTTAGAAGGCTGCGCGGGAGTTGATGGGCAAATTGCATGTTGTCGAATTGAAAGTTTATCAAACCAGCAGAGAAAATGATTACGGGGAATGGAATTCTAACTTGAGTATTTTTTTACTGCATAAGTAAAAAAATACTCAAGAAAATGAAAATGTTCGTCACCTTAGAGTCGGTTTTCGCTTGCACCAGTGTCTTGATCATGAACACATTTTGACATAATTTGCGACGTTAACTTATCGGTGTATTCTGTCTATTCAGTTTCAAAAGGTAGTATGTGATCGTGATACGTTGAACAAATCAAGTTGAAAATCGACGAGCATTTTCATTCCGCCACTATAATACTTAAAATTTAATACAGCTACAGCTTTTGTAGTATGAATGTAGATGGATAATATGTTTGTAGAGGTAGGCCAAAGATGGATGAACAGTGTGAAAGATGACATGGATAAGAAAGAAGTGAATGCAGAGATGACGGCTGAGAGAATAGAAGAGAAGAATGTGTTGTGCCGACCCCACATAAAGCGGGGTAAGGGCAGGAAGAAGACAGCTACGGCTTTTAAGAGCGTGAATATAATTATCTAACATGAACATACTTGCAATAATTAATATAAAAACTATTTAAAAGTACCAGAATGAACGTATTTACAATTATTCCGGTACCAAAATATCAATTGCTTTATGGTTGAATAAATAAAGTTAAGTAAGTATCGTTACTTAAAAGCCTTAGCTGTATTAAAATTAAAGATTGCTTTGCTAATATACAGAGTAATCTTTTAATTCAAGCTAAATTTATAAATAGTTACATAAAATGTCTTCCTTCTACTATCTTAATCTTTTTAACGACCGAAAACCTTGCGTACTCAATAATTCATCTAAGCATGCTGCGGTGGTGATCAGTGAAACGCTGTCAAATGTCACTGTCATATTTGACAGCGCTTCATTTATCGATTGATCGTTTTGATTTGCGCAAGGCATACACACCACAAGGCCAAAACATATTGTAAAATAGATAGCAACAAAATAGAATATTATCAATCTAATTACTTTATTATTTGTTATAGTTTATGTTATCAATGTTATAAAATTGATTCTAGTTTGATAATGCGGAAATCAGGCTTGTTATAAATTTCAAAGACTATTGCGTGATTTATTAATCTAGGTTCAATAGGCCCCCATCACAAGGAACACTCACGTTCTAGACTTATTTAGTAATTTGAAGTGGCAGGCCATTGCAGCTCATAGAACCGAAAATTGCTGGGAACAAGGTTCGCAAATGACGACGAACCGGAAGACGCAACGTGGGACCGCTTGACTGATGACATTGTGTACAATACTTTGTGTGATCTGGAATATTATTGGGATCAGCACTGGGCTTCTTCTAATGAGGTTAGACAAAGTCTATGACTCCTTCATTCGCACCTATGTAAAACGTAATAAGAAATTATGAGATAGGTATATACATCTGGCAAGGTCGCACACATTGGAACAATCTGAGGTCCCTTCCATTTTTGAATCGTCCTAATTTTTTCTGGCTGTGTTTTACTTTAGAAGTTAGGGTAATGACGCCAGCTAGATGCCCTTACCCGCAGTTCAAGTCAAGACGTCGCGTGAAGTCCTGGATAGTGTCATGACATGGTCACTGTCATAGCATGCATAAGTGCATTTTTGGTTTGTGCAATTGACAGAGATACCGCTTATCACTATTATCAACAAGCTTAGGCTTAAGCCCTGTGCACAAGCAAGGTTTTTATAGCTATTTACTAAAAAAAGTGTTTTAATTTTGATCAATCAAGTTTAATTCCGTCGAAGCTATTTAGTTGGTAGTATCTAGCCCTGCCTTCTGCGCCGTAGATCGTGGGTTCGATCCCCACCGAGAGCAAATGTGTGTGTGGCGAACGCAGATGTTTGTTTGTTCTCTGTCTGGGGTTTTATATTGTTTTTTGTGTATGTATTTACAAAGAAATTTAGATGTATTATATCAACTATCTGGTTCCCATAATAATAAATAATAAATATATATTGTGGACAATTCACACAACACTATCCAGCCCCAAACTAAGCAGAGCTTGTAATATGGGAACCAGATAGCTGATATAATACTTGAATACATTTTTTTTTTTTGTAAATACATACTTAGAATACAATATAACACCCAGACAGAGAACAAACATTTATGTTCACCACACAAATGTTTGCTCACGGTGGGAATCGAACCCATGACCTTATGGCGCAGAAGGCAGAGCTACTACCAACTGAGCTAGAGGCTAGTCCCATAGCACAAGCTCTGTTTAGTTTGAGGTTAGATTGTGTTTTGTGGATTGCCGACAATATTTAATATTGGTGTCACAAGGATCACTTTGAAAGTTCTTAAACCTAGGTGAATGCTAGGTCCCAGTTCCACGAGACCAAGCCTAGAAAAACAGTCAACAAACTACGGCTTGGTTCCTACAGTTTTTTTGTATGATCCTTTTACAAAACAAAAATAAAAATGGCTAAAATAAAAATGGATGAAAATGAAAAATGAAAAAAAAAAAAAAGAAATAAATGAAAGATGGGATTTAATATAGGGTCTAAGCTTTAACTAATATATCGTTATCTAAGTGCGTTAGGTATTGTAAAATTTATGTTTAATTAACACTATATTATATAAAGATATTAGAGTAGATATAAACATACCTAGTTAGATAACTATTAAGCTTTGATAAGGTAGATGGCTCAGTGAAAGTTACAGCCAGAATTAATAGATAGACCAAAAGCGACGCGTGACCCAAGAGCTGGTGGGTATCTGGCGCAGCGTAGGCATAAGCATTGCTATTCAGCGTGGCAATGCCGCCAGCGTCTTGGGGACGCTTCCGTCTGGCACTGATTTAGATCAGTTGAGCTATCTCTAGATCGTTTGTAACGATCTGCAGATAGCTCAACTGTTTCTTGTGTATTTTGTACATTTTGTAAATATTTTGTTTAATTGTAAGTTTCTTTGTGTAAATAAATAAATATATATAGATAGATAAATAGATAACTCTTTATTGTTCACCGTACAAAAATACAGTCATAATCATCATCAGTCTGAAGAAGTCCACTGCAGGACATAGGCCTCCCCTACACATTTCCAGGAAGAACGATTCTAAGCCCTTTCCATCCACCGACTTCCCGCGATCTTAGCAATGTCATCGGTCTATCTGGTGGGTCTACCCGTACGAAACACAGGCAATGCTGCTTCACGGCAGAAATAGACATGGTGGTAGTACTTCCCCGGACGAACACAAAAAACTCTGCTACTACTAGTTTGGATTAGAAAATATTTTTGAATGAGAAAAGTTTGACAAATTAAAAAGTAATTGTGATATTAATCTGTATAATAATATAAAGATAACTTACGCATTTCAATGGAGTTTTGAAGTCAACAAAAATAAAAATAAACATACCTGAAACAAAAAAAACATTTCATTAGTCTTTATAAAACACTGGCATTAAAACATTTATTTCAATAATCGAAATAATACAACTTCAAATAGTCTTAAGAGGCCGGCGAAGGGCGAATTTTCGTACAAACGTAATGAAATTAAGCCAATCACATTTTGCAATGAAAAAAATGTGTAAAATGCGATTATTAAAATAATATAGTGAAAATCTGCTTAAATTAGTAATCATTTTGGTATTACGTTTGTATGAAAATTCGCCCTCCGTCGGCCCCTTAAAGAGGGATGAAAGTCATGTGACTAGGAGAGTGATAAGTATGGATGTGGATGGAAATGTGAGTAGAGGTAGACCAAAGAAAACATGGATGAACTGTGTGAAAGATGACATGGATAAGAGAGGAGTGAATGCAGAGATGACGGCTGACAGAGGGGAATGGAGGAGGAAGACATGTTGTGCCGACCCACATAAAGTGGGATAAGGATCATTATTATTTCATTATCATTATATAACTCACAAAAATCATTGTTACACGACTAGATTTGAACCCATGACCTTAGGAGCGGAAAGTGGGGACCACTAGACCGCCAGTGCTATGAATATCGACACTGGTATTTACATTTAAATAAAAAATAACCCAAAACGACACAAAAGATCAAATGAATAATGCATCATAATGATAAAGGACTTCGACATTGATAGGTTCGTCTTCCATCAAATGGTGTGCGATAATATGGTAGTAATATAACAAAAAAAAACAGCTATTCAATTAAAAACACATAAAGCCGTTGATAAAGTTGTCAATAAAAAAAACAAATGTCAAAAAGATAAATCAAAGGTCAAAAGTTATTTATTTTATGCCACATTAGCCCCATTACTTACAAGCGTTTTTCAAAAGATAATCAGTGTTTAAGCAACTGTCATCTCTTACCATTCGGTAATGTCAAACAGTGACAGGGCGAACATTAAGCAGTACGTCACACCTAACTAACGCTTGTAAGTAATGCCATAAGTATTATACAATGATGATCAATATAAAAGTAACAATGACATAAAAATCGGCCACCACTCAGCATATGCTATAGTAGCGAGTACTTTAACGTTGGTCTTCCGTTTAGTGTTTGCAATGTGTGCAATATGTGCATGTATATCTTCACCTCGCTCACCAGTGGATAAAGCCTTTACGTCCCTGACTGCACATTTTGACCGATTGATTGAAGTCATTCGAATTGGGTCACAAAGAAACAAAGAATGACAACGTAATACTGACTCATTCAGTCAAGGTCACTATTGTTCGGTCTTTTAGTTCAAAATACATTTGATTATTCGTCAGCAGTTTAAAAGGATACGGGTAAGGGCCTCTAGCTGGCGTTCCTTTCCTTACCCTAGCTCCAATCAAATGAAATATATTTATTCGCTTGAAGTATTACGCACTATTTAAAATCTTCAGTGATATAAATAATAATATTATGTATTATATATCGGCTATCTGGTTCCCATCGGATAAGACCTGCTTATTTTAGGGCTAGATAGTGATGTGAGTAAACGTAACCGTAGTAAGTAAGTGTATAGTTTATTTTGGCAGTTTTTTTTATAAATTAATATTGTGAACAATCCACACATCACTATCTAGCCCTAAAGTAAGCAGGTCTTATCCGATAGGAACCAGATAGCCGATATATAATACATAATATGTATATCACTGAAGATTTTAAATAGTGCGTAATACTTCAAGCGAATAAATATATTTCATTTAATTGGAGCTAGGGTAAGGAACGCCAGCTAGAGGCCCTTACCCGCATCCTTATAAACTGCTGACGAATAATCTTTGAAACTCTTTGCTAAATGGTTTCTACTCTTGTTATGTGATGCTTTATAAAAGGCGATGATTAACCACCATTAACCATCAGGTGGGTTATCTGCACGTTCCATCAGAAAATATAATTTAAAAAATGAAATTTGTAAGTACTATAGATGTATTTAAGTACTAAAATAGTGACGTTTGTCACCAGCGATTGCCTATTGCTAGTCGCGGACTGGTCGCGAGTTACGTTATAAGGGAGTCGATAATATGGGTGACCTCTTATTGGTTTGCTTCTGTACTGTGGGCATGAGACCAGTCAATCGCAATGTTTTTTATCGACGATGTTTTTCAACACCGATGATTTTGCGAGTAGTCTTTTGTTGGGTCCTAACAAGAATTCAAACCCACATCTAAACAAACATCAGCATTCACAAAAGCACTATTGTCTTATAAACTAGTTCCAACTTCACAAAATTGGTTTTAAAAAGTTGAACACCAGTTTTTCTTCAGAAGCAATTTGGGAGCTACCTTCAGATAAGTTCTCCAAAGATTAGAATATATTGTCATTGAAATTTAGACCTTAACACCTCGGGATAAGGATGAGGGATCCACAAATATTGCTGGAAAAATGTCTGCGAAAAGAAAATGAACTTTCTTAAAAACTAAAAGTCGGACCTTCGAAATTACTTCCTTTGGACAGTGCAATAAAACTCTTTGGGGAAAAAGTGGGGCTATGAAAGTAGCGATTTGCATAAATTTATACTCTTTCGTGATATAACAGTTCTCTATCGTGAGGAATCCGGCATGAACTCACATACAAGCACAAACAAAGCCAAACTGCTGAAACGAAAAACAAATAAAAAACCTCATAATAAGCCAAGTTTCAAGTGCACGAATCTTGAAACAAGACTCTTCGAGGTGCACGCAAAATCCTTTCAGCACACTTGGTTAGAAAGAACCAAGTGCCTTGTTGCCGTGCGTCGTCGTCGGCTGTGCGTGATGATCTGCAGAACCACGCACCGTAGGAAGGCAGCATAAGCGTTCTGCGGTAGAGATCAGTGAAACGCTGTCAAATAGCGATATTTGACATCGGTCCACTGATCGCCACTGACTTTGCACCGACATTGTCGTGACTGTAGGTCAGCCTTTAGCAGAGTTTAGGTCAGTGGTGTGAGCCGGTTCCTGTCAATGCAATGGGTCAACTGACTAGGCTGTTTTGCAGTGACTTTCACTTTGACTTTGCCTTTGACTTTGCAGCAAGTGGCCGCCAGGCTAGTGGCCACACCCGGCCCCAGTGGGTAGTCCACCGGGAGAGGGTGGCTGCAAAACGTAATTGGGACTTTTTCTTTGGACGATTCTTTTGTTTTGCAAAGTGAGTTTCTTGTCCCGCACCATCGATCGCGCGCGGCTAATTAGTTTTATTATTACATTTTAATTGACTCTAAATGACTTTCGGCACACTGGTTTTTTTTATACAACTTAGCTAATGTTACGCCTATAACAAAGCATTGTCTCGTAGGCACGTTCCTACCCTGCGACCATAAACTGTTTTTTTTAATATTCGTATCGATATTTTTCACCACGCTGGATCTTTTAGCATCATTTTTTGATTTTATGAGTGTTATAATGGATGGATGAGTGGCACCACACTGGAACTTTGCTGCTATTATTATTTTTGTCGTGTATCATACAAACAAACGGTAGGAAAGCAGTAGTTTGTTGCCTGTTCTTCTACGCTTGGTCGCGTGGAACTGGCACCTAGACTCACCTAGCTTTAAGACGTTTCAAAGTGATCCTTGTGATACCATTGATTAAAGAATATTTGAATTTGAATTTTAAATTTGACTTAGTGAAATATCAGTTTCTAAAAGTCTGGGCGGAAGTTAGTTATCTATAGCAAGCTCGCAAAGTAATATTACAAAAATCCAATCTATACAATATTGTATTTATTTGATACCAAACAATATCTTCGGTAATGAGCCGCTTTGAATGCAACATTCGTGCAAAAATCTAAAGTTCATTTTAGTCGAAGTACTTCGCTTAAAAATGAATGCCATTTCGTTTCTGTGAGAAACATAAAAGGTAGGGACTTATTTAAAAAATATCAGTAGGTACAGGGTGAAATAAAAATTCTACCGATAACTTTACCGAGCGAGAATCGTTCAGATATTATCCCTCTTACGAGCGTTTTTCAAAAGATAAGGGCGATTATTTATAATGCCTTTTTTATTTGAAGTCGGTTAAAAAGGTTTAATATTAATTATTAAAGTTGTTTGTAACATAGGCATATTTTGTACATTACAAAGCTTTGTTAAATAGATACATAGTTTAAATGACTAATAACCAACTGATTCATATAAATCCCCGACAAAAAATAAATGTACAAGTAGTTTTGTAGTTACAGGATGTGACGCAACAACTAGATTGTTGAAGACAGGTAAACTGAAAATTAAAAAAAAAAATATCCAAGCGTTCTGCTTTGGCGATTTAGAGTGGAAATAATAAATATTTCTATTTTTTATGGAAAACAATAACATTTTTGAACCACTATCACTTTTGATTTCAACTGTTATCTCATCATTTATAACATTTTCAAATAGTCCTTTTGGAAAATTTCAGATCGATAGTTGTTTTAATACACCGTGTTTTGATATTGTGTACATTTCGTGAGGTTTTCGTCCAGTTTGTGTGATTACATTATTTACATTATTCGTCGTGCGTGACCTATCGCTCTCTGACTGGATTCAATGCTGGCATGTGTTATTGATAGTACCAGCTGTTTGTGTTTCAAGGATCATACTTCTTCTTCTGGTTTAAACCAACCAACCTTACGTGCAAGGGTTTTTTAAACCTAGTTTTTTTTTTTTTTTCAAGGATCATCAAAAAAGCCGACAGCATGAAAAGAACATTTGTGGAGCTCTCAAATCCTTTCACCACACTTGTTCAATAAAAAAACGGTTTTGAATAAAAGAACAGATTTGAGTTAGTATGTTCTTCTAGTATTGGTCGTCGGAACTGGTACTTGGATAAACCTATAGCTATAAAAATATTTTTTGATAAAATGTATTAAATACTTTTAGATAATGACTTTTTGTGGTGTTTTAGGGTCTCGTATTTGCACGTACCTACATATATACCACTGAGCCGTGGGTTGGCATCCGGTCGAATAAAATCTGTTTGTGCTTTGTTTACTTAGTGTGTTGTGTCCAAAATAAATGTATTTTCTTTCTTTCTTCCTTCAAATCTCTGTCAGTTAAAAACATATACGAAATTATTGGACATTAATCAAAATAATTTTAAATTGTGCTTGTACGAACGAACAGTACTCACGTAATTAAAAAAAAAACAATAGCAACCCTAGTCTTTTCATCACTCAAATTTTCAATTCCGACATAGGAGAATGCCAAAAACCGGAACGCACACACGCAAATACACACACACTATCGACAGTTAACTAGTAGCGTATAGATAACGTGTATGTGTGGGTGCACCCTAGTAATTTTTCGCCTAGGTCCCTGTCTAGGTTGGTAACGAGCCTAGGGAGTAGGGTGCGCCTAGATAAACGTACAAGTTGCAAAAAAATGCAAGCCAATATTTGTATAACCAACCCCTCCGTTAATAAAAAAAAATAAAAAATACAGATGAAAAATAAATTGTTATTTTTTATTCTTTTCAGCATCAATCGATGTTCGCAAAAATGTTATAACCTAAGAATGGTTTAATAAATTGGTAATTTGAAGAAGCCTTGCCTGGACGCTTTGCTACTAGCCTTATTTATTTTTGTTTAAAATAATAATATATACAATATCGGACAATCAACACAGCGTTTTTTAGCCCCAAATTAAGCAGAGCTTAGTTTAAGTCCTAGCTTAAGAAAAACAGTTGTCCGGAAGACGTTGCTGTGTGCGATAATACCACCGATTGTAATGTTAGTGCCATATTATGCATTTTTAAATAAAATTAAGTCCTCAATAAAGAATTTATTGCTATTACGACATCAAAACGAATGTTCATTTTTTTATTTTGACGCTAGGTGGCGCTGCGCGTAATTCTCACGAACTTTTCCACAATAAATTACTGTGAAAGATCCAAGCTATTAGAATACTAGCCTTGGTATCTCTTTCCTTTTCTGAACAGATCACTTCTTTACCTTGACACAGAAAAGTATTGGCAAAATATCAAAAAAGAAAATGATGCAAGCCAATGGAAATCGATATTCAACTTATTCTAGAGGACTTCTAACTCAATTGAAATTGTATTTCATGAATGTTTTAGAAGACATGTTTTAATATTCAATTTGATTTATCACAATCATGAACCTATTTTTTGTGATTGGCCATGCATACAGTTGGTAGAAGCTATGGTGGTTGGTATGGCGCAAAGGTTGGCCCTTTGCGCCATAGGTCGTGGGTCCTGTCCTACCACGACTAAATTTGTGTGGGGAACACAGACAATTGTTTTTTGAAATGTTTTTCCAAAAAACTTATTTTTGAGACTAACCTAATTAGCCTCAATTAATCTGCTATCTCTACTTAAGCCGAACCCTTTCTGCCAACGATTTGTTTTAAAGGTCGTCGCCCTCTTACCCTCCTGCTCCAACACAAAATACGCACATTTTCCATCTCCCTCGCACTAGGATAGGGAAACACCGCCTACGGAACCTTGTCAAGGAAAAAGCTTTTAATTTTCACCGGAAGTCACATTTTGGATTTGTTTTCATCTCAAAAAATTTAGAAAGATTTTTAATATCAATACTTTTTGTTAGGAGTTATTAAGATCATACTTGTCATTGTTATGTTTTTAAAATAGAAGCATACTGAAAGCTTAGAAAATACTTCTTTGGTAATAATATAAAATGTATCTACTTATTATTAAAAAAGCCCCAAGAACACCAAATCCTTTCTATACTAAATAGTGTTTAACATGTTGGTAAAAGAAGGGAAATGGTGACCTCAATATTAAAATCATCATTGTTTTTTGTATAATTATTACTTGAATCTTCCGTCAATTATATGAAAAAAATTTAAAAGGCACGCGTCCGAGAGTTGCGTAAAAGTAATTTAGAAATTCAAAATACGAACGAGTGCCATTTGCGTAGGTCAGTAACCTAACCGTCATTCATTCCAATTTCAAACTTGGAATTCCGAGCGAAGAAGGCTCGCACACACGCGTCCGCACGCACACAACGCAGGAATTGGGCGTACACACACATTTTATTTATGTAGGCCACGCACACTTTCACACTGTTTATGGGTCGACACACAAATACAAAAGAGTTTATTTTCTTCTTAACTGAGTTCAAGTTACGATGGCCAGAAACATACAAAAACTTTATAAAGTTGTATAGAATTCAATTTAATTATATTTTGGATATATTTTTTTTATAAAATATTTTACTTACATTATTACATTTGACTGACCCAGATGGCTTCTTTTGGAGTAATAAGGCACAATAGGCAAACAAATATTAAAATTATATACTTCTATGATCGAAATTTTATTTTGTGTTGGTAATTCGCTGTCGTTTGTCCGCATACAAACTTATAAGACAGGAAAAATATTAGTTTTTCCTTTTAAAAATGAACCCTAGGATTTTGCATTAAGTTTCAATAATATTATGTATTTTGCAAGTATTACCTCAAATCAAAATCTTCATTACCTTGTTACATAATACCCTTAATAGTAAACACATTCTAACTTGGAACGTAAAGCACCACAAATGAAACTTTTCCTTTAAAATGTATTTTCAGAAGTTCCTTCAACTTTCCTTAAAAAGTAAAAACTCCGTCTGAAGCCATAAATCATAATGTCTCAATTCTTAAGGCGCACGCACACTAGTCCGGCTGTATACGTATACGATTGTCTGTGTGCGGTGCGTTTGGGGTAGGTTAGGGCAGGATTGGGGTGGGCCGACCCACCAAATGTTGGGCTAGGCTTTAAATAATATAGTAGGGACATTGAAGAATGGTCGCTGTGCTTATTTTTGTCAGTTTATGAAAATATTTTTAATTGATTTAAAATTATTATACTCACATGCATAGATAAGGATCACTTGTTATATTAATATTAATGTACATTTTTAAAAGTTTTGCATAAAAAGCCAATGGATAAATAATCTACATCCATGTCACACATATTATTATGCTTTTAAAAATGATATTGCTAAGCTAAACTTGACATAAACGAAATTGCATTTATAATTTCGCATCAACATTTTACAGAGCAGCCGTTCAAATACATTATCGCAAACAAAACTAAAAAGTAAACAGATAAAATGGCGCAAACTAAGATGTTATTATCCGATAATGCCATTCGCAAGTTCAGTTACCCGACGATTGCATTCTTATTTCGTATTCAGATGTCGAACGCGTTACATTGATAGAAGTTAACGGCATCGGATAAAAACTCACTATTACCGGTTCTCTCCGGTAAAACCGGAACAAAGCTGGACCATTACTCACTCCTAGGCGTTTACGTTTGATAACGCATATTTAAAAGTCAAATTCCTTCAATAAATAACACCACTCGAAAAGTCAAAACAAGCAAAAAATATTGACGAATGGCACTTAAAAAGATAAAATTCTAATCGTAGCTTTTAATTGACAAACAATCGGTCAGTTTTTATAAAATAATGACCATAAATTGGTTATTTATCAGCATATCGATCGATAAAAATGTCATCAAACTCCACATTTTATTTGCAATCAAAACAAACGGGATATCAAGTCCAACCACAGAGCAAAAAGAGAACTGTGCTCACATCCCTATTCCCACAGCGCAAAAATAGCTACGTATTGAGTATCAACGAGTGAACGATCTTTTGGTGTCGAAAAAAAAGTCATCAACGGCCAATGCTCGCTGGTCGCAGTATACGGTGCGGCTGCGTTCACTCGCAAAAAACCAGGGTCGTCGACCTCGCCGCGTGTCCTTCGAGTGAGCTTGTGTGTGTAAGTGCGTACGTAAATACATTTGCGTTTTTCGTTCGGACAATTTTGTCGATGTGTGCGTAACACGGATGCTTTTGAGTGCGTGCCGCAAAAAATGCGTGTGTGCGTGTAATCAGAATGGCCGGAGGTATTGAGAACTTGTCAACAATGGCCGGAGACTGATAGCTGATAGGCTAGTGATGTACAATTGTGCAGTCATCATTTTCAAATAGACGTCAAAACTACAAAGTTTTGGTGTCATTTTGAAAATTATTCATAATATTTACATTTTAGAGCTCTATCAGACGAAATAAAAAAAAGATCTATGAGATAGGAGCACAATATGTTTTTAAGAAGCCTGCAAGTTTGGTAAGCTTCCACGTGTGGTTACTGGATAGGCTTAGGCTGAGATTCATAGACCGAACTTTGCTTTACAGCAAAGCAGTCTTCGCAAAGTAAGCTTTGTTTATCGAAGTTTCCTATCAATATTTTGAATAAAGAAGAGCTTGACAGAACTATGAAATATAATTTTGGTTGAAAGTTGAACTTTCCATCAACATAAAGTCAAAGTTCGGTCTATGAATCTCGGCCTTAGAGTACAGGCAAATAATTTAGATATGGGATTGGTTAATTATTTTCAAAATTCGGCTATTAGCGTGGTATGAACATGTTGAATGTAGATGGATGAATGGTGGTAGGATATCTTTCTCTTATCTCCTTTTAGACACATACATATACGTCTTTATGTCAAAAATATAAATGTATTTTCTTTGCTAGTTTTTTTTTATTTCCCACAACATATTAGAAAAAGCCGGACTAATAACAGCCCTATACATCAATACTCTTAATTTTGTCATTAGAACGCCACAATGTGTACAAGTCGTGGCTCATTGCATTAGTTTTTACTTCATTACTAGACTTATATACTGAACTGCTATAATAAAACCATTTTTAGATGAATACGTAATTTATTATATTTATATGCTAAAGACGCAATTAGTGACTGTTTTTCTAATCAGTTTATTATTAAAAAAAAAAGTTTTCAGTACAACTGGCGCATAATAAACCGATCTATTAATGACGGTTTCAATAAAAATAATTTGGGTTTTATTATGTTCCCTCCGGGTCCCACTGCTGGGCAAAGGTCTCCCCAATTCATCCAGACATTGCGATCCTGGTCTACACTTGTCAAGTCCGTCAGGAAACCATCAAGCTCACAACGTCGCAACGACAGCACCCTCGGTGTTGTTGGTGTCTATGGGCGACGGTGACCGCTTACCATCAGGTGGGCCGTAAGCCCGTTTTTCTATCATTTACATAAAAAAAAACTTGTGTCACCTTCGTTTTGGTATGTCGCGTCGCCTTCTCGCTGGGTCATACCGGACATACTTTGAATTTCTTCTTTCTCTGTAGGTCACACAAGGCTAAAAATCCTATCGGCTAGACTTGGTTTAGGTCACAAATACGTACGTACTCCTTTATTTTGAAAAATACTCACCCTAGTATGATAATATTGATAATACATTTACTGGCTTATTTGTTTGTGTGTAGATCGTAAAAAATAAAACAATTTCACCGATGTTTGCCCAAAAAAAAAGATAAGGCTATCAAGTCATTATTATCAAATTTTCCGTCTATCGTCCGGCTTTTCCAGCTTACTTAAGAGCGGGTCGTGCGAAAATTTGAGTATTTATAGTCTATAATTAGTCCTTTTGCGATTTTTAAAATGTCACTTAGTTATTTAGTTATGAATTTTTAAAAACGCATCTCAAATTTTCGCACGACCCGCTCTTAAGAGTAAAACCACACAATTTTACTATTATTTGTACAATTCAAAATAATAAAAAAAAAAAATACTTTTAACTACATAATATCGTAAATTAAGTTTTCCGTCTATTCCGGCTTTTCCAGCTTACTTTAGAATGTTTCGAGCAACACTATAGCGTGCTACGCACTTCACTCTTAATTTCGTCATTAGATGCTACAATGTGAGCGAAATTGCCTTCAGGACCGGAGTCAAGGGTATTTTTTTGTTGAAACGGCCACTATTTTAGAAAATAGTCGGCTATGAGAGTAGTACGAGCAAGCTATATCAAGGCTGCCCAAACTCCAATTTCGGGAGGCACCAAGTTGTCTTCCAAGTTGCCGAATGTGACTGAATTGATTTTTTTATACAACAAATATATGGCCCACCTGATGGAAAGCGGTTACCATAGCCTACATAGTTCGGTTTAGTGATCGTCATTTTCTCTTGCCAGTTTTAAACGAAAAATGTAAATCCGTTAATGGTTTTAAGTTATATTATAATATCATTTTGTAAACCTCAAGAGGAGTAGATTAAAAAAACAAAACACTTGAGGCATTACTAGCGCTGACTGCTACTTTGCTGACCCTTTTAAAATGTTTAAAGAGTATTGATTCATCAATTGAACTTTATTTCGTCACGTGGAAAATTTGAATGTGTACGCGTCGAGACGCGTGAAGTGAGCAGCAACAAAAACTGCTTATTGCGTGTGGTTCATACACGGCTCCATACCTTGGTTTAATAACTCTGCAGTCGGGAACATTTTAAAGTGGAATACTGGTATAGCGAGTCTAACTCGAAGCTAATGATTCGTAATTTTGTTTCAAGTTTACGATGTCGCCATTTTTATTTTTGTGCTCAAATAGTTTGCTACTGTTTGTATTATCTGAAATTATTTCGAGTACTTTGTAGGTTTCGTTTTTAAAGTTCGTTGTTTTAAATTTTGTATTTGAATACATAGGTAGGTATTCCTGCTTAAAGTACGACCGTAGTCGTATTTTATTTTTGATCAAACAAACGATAGGTGTTGTATGCAAAGTTTAATTAATAATTTGAATCAAAAGAATCACTTTAAAACGCGTCACAGTAAAGATGCTAGCTCTAACCCTTTAATCAATGACGAAGGCTACGTCGGGCTAATGATGATGATGACTACATAAGTACTTGAGGTACAGTCAGCTACAGAATTTGATTATAATGAATTTTTGATCAAACAAACGATAGGTGTTGTATTCAAAGTTAAAGTAATTATTTGAATCAAAAGAATCACCCTAAAATGCGCCACAGTATAGGTACCAGCTCCTACCCTTTCAATCAATGACGAAGGCTACGTCAGGCTAATGATGATGATGATTAGATAAGTACTTGAGATACAGCCATCAACAGAAGTTGATTATAATGATTTAAATTCTTGATCGTACTATCCGGAAATCACAACGTAGGTACTACCTACGTACCTAATTATCAAAATTAATATTCAAATATTGGCCTTGGCTCCAGAAGAACGAAGTAAAGAAAGAAAAGTAAAATAAAACTTAAACTGATATTCCACTTTTTTTGTTAACTGGACGTCTAACTCGATATTTTCTATTTCAAACATGTTTTTGTTGTGACAAATAATGTTTTTAATTCGGCTAAAAATGATAAACTAAAACACAATCTTCCAAAACACAGAACAGAAACGTTCCAATTTAGCTAAGCGCGTCAATTACGGTAAGGGCGGGGGTACACCGCGCAAACATTGCCAGCAAATAAAGGCATGGATACACGGCTGTAGTCAGGTCGCTAGCAGGGGTAGTGATTCTAGTCCCTTTTTTACACGGGCGGCGTTTACAAATTAAAAATATTGTAAAATAAATATTATGAGAAGTAGGTACTTACCAGACAACAAAACAGGTCACAAACCTACTTTAAAACATATTTAGAAAAGTCATAAACAAAACGACAGAAATATAAGCACAATGAGAGAACAGTTGCATTTTTCATATTGAAAAAAAACCTTGGCCACCTATATTTTTTTACACAAATATAAGCACGTACCTATACATATTTCCTACACTCTGGAGCTTCCTACGATTTTAATCAATTACAAATACAATTTGAACACCTGGGACTAAGAAGCCCCCTTCTGGAAACAGTCCTGGAACGAGCCACAGAATAGTGTCGTATTAAGTACACACGCTGGACTAATGTGGGCGCGCCGGTGTGCTGTTCCGTAGGTGTTAAATAATGAACTTTATAGGTCACCAGACAGACACGATTCAATCACGGACGAATCCATTTTGTATTCCAATTTTAAAAGTGTTCTTTTTTTTCTAATAATTCTAAAAACACGTGCCGTAAAAGAGGTCACAAGGATAAGGTTGGGTTGATTTAAAATAAAATAGAAGTTTCAAGAAAACTATTAATGGTTGCCTGGAAGTAAATGCTTTTAGTAATAAGGCCGTTGTACTGTCATGTTACTTACGAAGTCACTTGCGAAATATTGCACTAGCGCTATCAAAATAGGTAATTAAATTGCAAATAATAATTAGAAGAATAACGCACTAAGTCGAAAACAGGAAAATCCTGCGCATTCAATACTTAATTATGTATAAGTATTATAAAACATGGAAATAACTAACTTAAAATAATGTGCGTATTACTAACGAAAATAATAGACTAGGTATTTATTACGCAATAACAACTTTAATGATTCATTATGCATTAAATATTGGTTTTGCTAGTTTTTTTAATATAAAAACTAGTATAATCCCGTGAGACTTTGTTTGCGTTAAGCTTTTTCCATACAAACTTAGACCCCCGCTGCGCCTCTTGTGGGTTGAATTTTCAAAAATTCTTTCTAAATGTACTTTCACTTTTTATAAAGAACACCCCCTCCAAATTTCAAGTCGCTATGACTCACGGTTTGGGCTGTGCGATGTCAGTCACTCACCAAGCTTTTTTATAGTAGGTGATAATGATGTGATGTGATGTGCGGTGATGTGATGTAATCTGATTTGATGTACTTAGTAAGATATGATGTGTGTGATGTGATGTAGTGTGGTATGTTGTGATGGGAAGGTTATTTCATTGATGCTGGTATTACTCCCCTTCATTTCCATTGAAAATAGTTTGCTTGTATTTTTATTGTACATACTAGTTTACTCTAAACAACAATCTCTTCATGTGACCCCACCTTACCTAATTTAATTGAAGTAAACGTGTCGTCGCCCGTTTCAGTGTGAAGCGTAGGTACTTTATGTTATTGTGGGTAGCTTTTGGTTTCAAGCTCAGTGTTTAGTGGATGTGTGGCTTTTGTAAAATATCACACAGAGCTGTGAAAATTTTCTAGCGTTTTTGAGTAGGTAGCTAGTATTTTTTTTAAATGAGAAGATACAAATATACATAAAAAATATTGTATTGAAGTTATATTTATTATATAAAAAAAAAATAAGGATGCAGCTAAGAAATCTAAGCTAAGCAGCAATCTTAAGTTAAAAAGAAAAACTTTTTACTTAGCTGCAATTTAGCTTGATATCGGTATGAGTTACTGTACAAAATGATACCGTTTAAAGGTAAACTTTTAAATTAATAGGCAATGTCTTATAAATAAGAATGTCAGGTACAATGGCTGAATTCTTTTTTAAAGATTAATCTAAATTAAAAATGGGAAAAAACTCAAAACTCATTGAAAACATAAAAATAAAAGTTTCAAAAACGGTTAGACAGAAATATGGTACCATTTCTCATGTAAACACACCCTAAGCTCTCAATCTAATAAAGTTAAGCCAAGGCATGTGTCACGGTGTAGCGCTAACTTTATGTTATTGTATTTAGCTTTTTGCATTTAGCGACCGACGACACAGTAGAGTTTGGCAGGTGCCTAGGCGTAGGTGCGGGCTCTTTCCCCGGTGGGACAATTTTTGTAGCTGGAATAATTTGTTTTGGGTTTTGTCAGTGGTTTTGATTTTTTTTCAGAATTCAAAAGAATAAGAGGAAGTATTTTATATTATTTTCTAATTTTTTACTTTTTTTTAATTAAAATAAGTAAGTAGTATAATAATAGTAGGTATAATATTTACGTATATGCTACGTTGCAAAAAATAAATTGGTAGAAGAAAGAGAACAGATCTTAATAATATAGCAGAACAAAGAACAAAGTGGCCTTTTCAGTTAAAAACTTTGATGCAGTCAAAAATAGGTCGTGAAAAACGAAAACGCTGACATTTTGCTAAAATAAATAAAGCAACAACTACAATGCATTGCCAACGAATAAAACCTCAACTTTTATACATTTTCACGTCCGAACTGAAAACGTCCAACCGCGACAAACTTTTAAAAACATTTCGTCATTTAAAAACTAAAAAATTACCTCCATACGAGAGTAGAATAATGTTGGATAAACCGCACCATTGTCAAAAATAACCTAAAAAAAGTTGTTCGGTTCCGAATCATCAGACAGGCAACATTGAAAAAACAAAAGGTCATTGTCCACGTCAAGTCAGTGGAATTGACAGGCCCCGCCCGCGCTTCCCATTGGAGGGCCAGAGTTCGAAATTCAACAAAAACGGCAACCTAGTTCCGCCTTCTAATTTTTTTTAAGCGCCAAAATGGCGGGCTTACTATTTGTTTATACAACGTTAGTTCAGATTGTGGGTTAATTAAGATGGGCTGAAGTGAATTTGCATTGGTTTTATACTTTGAGGCCCGTAACAGTGCTTGAGTCTGAGTCGAGCCTCAAGCACTCTCAAGCATAGTTTTTTGACAGTTCTCCATTTTAAAATGTCAAAAATCTATGTTTGACGCTCGACTCAGACTCGATTAACCCTTCAAACCGAAACACAGCAATGCTGCTTCACGGCAGAAATAGGCATGGTGGTAGTACTTTCCCGGACGAGTCCTTCACATGCGTCGTCGAGTTCTCAAATTTCTGTCTTTATTCAGTAGTATCCCAAGGACCACTTTAAATGGTCTAAAAGCTATAGCTGAGTCTAGGTGCCAGTTCCACGCGACCAAGCCTAAAACAACAGGCAACAAACTACGGCTTGGTTTCGACCGTTTATATGATCCTTTTACAACTCAAGAATAACAATAATAGCAGTGCAGTTCCAGTGAAAAACAGAACAGCATCTATGAACACACTATTCTATTGTCCCAGTAATTTTAATCCATAACTAACACTTGTCTATGCCGAGTCAAGGTTCCCCTACCACGTCTATCTACCCACATCCATTTATCTAATAGATAAGTGCGTTGATAACATGGATTCCGGGTATGACCAATCGTAGGCGAGCAGCTGATAAATATTTTTTGTATAACGTTTTTTATCTTTAGTATATACTTAATCAGCATGAGCGGATATTAATATTAGAAACAACATAGGCTGGTATGCATAGATTATAATAAACACAACACATTAATCAAGCAATCGTTTTTTTTTAATAAAACCAGAAAACACAGAATAAAAAGATCTACAAAGAAGTTTATCAATCGTATTAGAAATGCTCTGTTTAAAAAAAAAATACAATAAAGTACAATGTGAGCAAATTATCAAATTTGAGGATTAGGTATGTCTACCATGCCTGGTCGTAGATTTATTTATTTTGAAATGGCAAAATTTAATTACAACATTTAAGGTTAATTATTTCAAATAAAATTTAAAAAATCTACACCATTATATTATCTGTGCGAAAGCTAAAACCTAGTCTATTAGTGCTAAAAGAATATCCTTGTTTCCGTCAAGAGACATTTTTTTTTATTGTAAGGTTCACAAACCAGCCATTACAACAAGATTTCACTGTATTCTAATATCTAAAACTTAGTTGGCTGTACGGCCTTCTAGATCCAAACACAATATGCATTATGAACATTCACATTACATAAGGAATAAAAGAATTAGTTTAAAAAAAAGAAGCCAAGTGCGAGTCGGACTCGCCCATGAAGGGTTCCGTAGCACGACGAACTACAAGAACCTTTATATATGTTACTTGATGTAACACAATAAGGTTCCTGTAGTTCGTCGAAAGGTAAATTGCGGTTTACGGTTTATGACGTATAAAAAAAAAAACTACTGACTAGATCTCGTTCAAACTAAATATCGTTGAAAGTTTACATAGTAATGTACAACATATATTTTTTTTAGTGTTATCATTCTCTTACTTTAGAAGTTAGAGGGGGGGGGACCAACTTTTTTCCACTTTGGAAGTGTCTCCCGCGCAAACTATTCAGTTTAGAAAAAAACTGTATTAGAAACCTCAACATCATTTTTGAAGACCTATTCATAGATACACGTATGGGTTCGATGAAAAAAAAATTTTTGAGTTTCCGTTTATGACGTATAAAAAAAAAACTACTGACTAGATCTCGTTCAAACCAAATATCGTTGAAAGTTTACATAGTAATGTACAACATATAATTTTTTTTAGTATTATCATTCTCTTATTTTAGAAGTTAGACCAACTTTTTTCCACTTTGGAAGTGTCTCTCGCGCAAACTATTCAGTTTAGAAAAAACTATATTAAAAACCTTAACATCATTTTTGAAGACCTATTCATAGATACCCCACACGTATGGGTTCGATGAAAAAAAATTTTTTGAGTTTCAGTTTCAAGTATGGGGACCCCCAAAATTTATAGTTTTTTTTCTATTTTTGTGTAAAAACCTTATTGCGGTTTACAGATTACATCTACTCACCAACTTTCATCAGTCTAGCTTTTATGGTTTCGGAGAAAAATGGCTGTGACACGGCCGGACAGACAGACAGACAGACAGGCAGATAGACATGACGAATCTATAAGGGTTCCGTTTTTGCCATTTGGCTACGGAACCTTATAAACGTTGTCAAATAAAACTAGTATACAACAAATCAGTAGAATCGACAACAAATAAGGCTGACGCTACAGATACACTAGTAAGCATAGTACTAGATATCTTGACACGCGTAGCACAGTGCCTTAGTAACCAGACGTTAGATAAGAATAGGCACCTAGTCAGACTAGACTGTCCAGCTAGCATTTACAGTAAGGCTTTCAACTTACAGGTGAAGTCACCTGAAGTTACTACTACTACACAATTTCCTAAATATAAATTAATGCAAAAACGCTGTCACCATATCTCATTATAAACTTTTATCAATATTTTGGGAAGTTTTTATTAAAAAAAATTACAATTATTATAGTTTTTGTATTTAAACCGCTCCAAATGGTTAAAATTACATCATTTGTTATTTTTGTTACCAAAATGCTCCAAAATATATCCACGCCAAACATTTTAAAATTAATCATTTGTTTTGTAAAACTACACTACTCTAGTTTTTGTTACCTATAAACATTCCAAACTATCCCCGCGCCAAATATCGTTAGATTATGTAAATAATGTATTGTAAAAAATACACTAGGTGTAGTTTATTTTACCAAAACATTCCTGCACCAACAGATAAGCAAGATGTCAAACATTTGACTCCATTCACCTCTCAACAAACACAAGACAACAAATAGACACAAATTACTGTTGGAAGCTGGCCAAGCCGGTGCTTTGAAAGTGAAAATGGGGATCATGTTGTATGACACAATGCTTCTTAAATCGAAGTAAACAGACCTTTTAATAATTACATCTATTGTATAATAGTGTATTCGTTTTGTAGAATTTTCCTAAACAATTTTTACAAAATAAAAAAAAACAAATTTACGTTTTTTGTATAATAGTGAAACTTCTATTATTTACATTCGAAAACTTAATCACAGTTGTGACAAAAAAAATACAGGTCTCACAATTTGGACTATTGGTAGTAGCACAAAAACCCTTATAGTCAATTTATTTGCAAAACCTGCAATGAAGCAGGTACCATTAGCAAAATGTACAAAATACAAACGAAACTGCAGAGTTATTTGCAGATAATTTCCAACGATCTAGAGATAGCTCAACTATTTTAAATCAGCAGCAGCAGCATAAAGAAATTGTAGTAGTTTTTTTGTAAAAAATATAACGTCATAAAAAAATTAGCTTCTTTATTCTTTTTTTCGGGTAATCATGCGAGTAAAGCCACGGGTGGAAGCGAATACAATACACAAACAAACGAGCTATAGCAGGGGTAGGGGTAGTTCGGACGTTACCCTAAAAACTGTAAAACACATTTCCCCCAGGGATCTTTGACCGTCTAGATAAACCTTCATCCTGTAGTCCTTGAATGGACACGGCACTTTTAAGGCTCACAAAGTATTTACATAGAGTTCATACTATTTTGCATATTAATACTATAATTTATACAGTACCTACATGTTTTGTTTAAATACCAATAATATTTGGTAATGAATAGCTTTATTTTCGTTGGTGGGTTCATATTCATAAGCTTGAGTACACCATATCATTAAAAATCAGAAAAGAACTGAGCCACTATTCACTACCTATTATTTGTTATTTAATATAGTAATTAGTGCCTAATAAAGTCAAAAAATGTGCTAGCATTTAGAAACTTAATCGCCTTTTTAGAGCCATGACCACTTAAACAACTTAAAATCTCCTACGCCAAGAAACTAAGATAAAAATGATTCGTGTCGACTCAGCGGAAAATCTTCTTGACCTCCAACTTCTAAAGTGCCATATCCAAAAGATCTAAGTATTAAACAGATTTACTTCTACAATCTTTAGAAGTAACAAGGGCATCTCCATCGATGGCTTCTATTTAATGTTATAAGTTCTCAGTAACAATAGAAGATTAGGCTAATACCTAAGTGGGTCGTGAACTAAAGTCTAATTTATTTGACCTGACTCTAGGAAATCAACATCATCTGCTTTAGAAAAAAATACTCTTCTTCTATCGAAATAAGAAAACTTAACTGTGCGAACGCCAATACTCTAGCCATAATAACAAAACTGACTAGTGTCTCACGTACACGTTCAGGCTTATAAATTTGATCACAGTAGATTAGCATTTTACTAGAGGTAGGTGACTCGTATAATGTGACTTATAAGAATCACAAACCAAACGACTTTATGAACCTTCTTATGCATTTTGTTAATGCAGCAAAAACCCCACTCGACCCATTTTCGACCCCCCACACGCCGCATCCAAATGTTCGGCGCTTCTGTTCGGTTCTCAGCAGTTTTATAGGTCGGACGTCGAAACCGTCTGAAGTGTATCGATCGGGCTTTGTTATATCTTTGTTATATGTTGTTGTATCTTGTTTCAACTTGTTATTAGACGGTTTTCATCTGCGCGCCTTAAATTTTCGTGCAGACGTTTGCGATTGTTTGAGATTCGATCTTAGATTTGAATACTCTTAGGCTCAATGCAGAATGCTCTTAGGCCCAATGCAGAAACATCTGATTCGAGCTCCTTAAATAAACATGCGGCTTTTTTTATTAAGTAATTAATTTATTTGTTCATTAGTAATGTGGAGTATAAATCATCATATAAATATTGTAAACAATCCACACGACACTAAGTAATAATACAATTTTGATAATCGTTAGTTAAATAAGTAAATATAAGATTAGTTATCTAAATAAAATAATTACAAACGATTTTGACAAAGCTCTTGAACTAATAGAACTGAATTATATTACCAACGAGGTTATAAGCCATTGCTACTAAGCTTAGAAAAACAGACGGCAAACTTGAGTAGGTTTATCTCACAATCTCAATCCACAATCATATCTTGTCAAGCAAAATCATTTCCAATACCGTTAGCCAAAGCCGCATAGATTTCTCCCGAAATACGTCCAAGATAGATAGATGTAAGATCCAGAGTTCATTGAACTGTATTTGGAAACGTCAATGCCCAGACATGACATACATACAGTTATTAACTGCGTTTGATTTGGTATAGGATTTCGGATCTGGGAATCAAATTGTAACAGGGAAATTGCATGTCTGTCTTGAGTTGATTTTCTTAGTAGTAGGACCTCCTTAGACTGACATTGACGTTAGGAAGGAGGTTTATTAACCTGATAATGAAAAATTTGGTGATCAGGGAATCAGAATGATAAGGAAATTGCATGTCTGTCTTGAGTTGATTTTCTCAGTAGTAGGACCTCCTTAGACTGACATTGACGTTAGCAAGAAGGTTTGTTGTGATGATAATGAAAAATTTAGTTACAAACTGAGCTAGGAACTTTTTAGACTGTCGTTTTACTAAGATGTTGTAGCAAGGAGGTTCGATAAGCTAATTATTATTCTTCCTCTTTTAAGAGATTTCTCAAGGGTGAGTAACACAATAAAAAAAAGTGTGTAATATGAGAATCACAGAAAATTGTATCACAAAACACCGTATTTTAAATTATTAAATATGTAGGTACCTACTTACCTATAGCTGGCGCATTTTTGTTATTCTTTCTAAGTATAGAAAAACTAAGGATTTGCTTAGCCAATAATAAGTTTACTAAGCCAAGGAGAATGTATGTTGTTGCCTAAGTCATCTTGTTATTTAAATATGAAGTAGAGCTACAAAATTGCAATACGGAACGAGATAATTATATTTTGACGCATGCTATTAACATGACAAAATCACAAATATTATTTAAAAATAAAAACAAACAGTCTGACAATCACCGGAATTTCACATACTCATCAAAATGACTAACTTTAATAGTGTATACTTATTTAGTTGCTTCAAAACAAACAATGATTATCAAATTATATAATGATCATAACATGTAATTTTAAAACGAAACTGTTCCAATTTTAAACAACGTTATACCATTTCCTACGTTCTTTTTTTAAATTGAATTAAGTTGCTCTACCCTCATGTTGGCACCGGAAGTCGGTAATATCTTAACAAGTTAGTGGCGTATTATAGTATTGTCAAAATTATTAGTGAGTTTATAGAGTTTTTCAAAAAGTTGAGGATCAAAAAGCTGGCACTTACTAAATACGACAAAGAATTCACGCACAGCCTAAACCGTTAGGACTATAGTGACTTGAAATTTTGAGGACGTGTTCTTTATGAAAAGTGTACCTTGGTAGGTACATTAAAGCCTTGCAGACATCTAAGAGTTATGCAGTGGCGATCAGTGAAACGTTGTCATATTTGACAGCGTTTCAGTCACCGCCACCACAGAACGCTTAAATCTTAAATTATATTTTGAGTGATGAAGCGGAGGTTGAAGTTTGTATGAAAAAAGCTTAACGCAAACGAAATCGCGCGGGATTCCACTAGTAATTTATAAAATAATATATTTAAGTACCAATAATACATTTTCAATTTAAATATAATCAAATGGCTCTATAAGAATATCGCAAAGAGCAACACCCGTACCTAAGTACAGTACAATAACACCAATTACAATGAGTTCAATACATTATTCCCTATTCATGACTCATAAAAAGAGTATTGAACTGATAAAGGCCCTAACTGTGACCTTAAATCGATATCGCAAACAAAAACATGTCATTTTAAATAATAATTTATAGTTATTTCAGATGGCAAATAAATAATTGGCTATTGTTTCGAGCGAATGACGTACTTCTTGAATTTATTGAAACTAACATGGCGGCGAGGCTTTACAATTAAGCAAAAAGGTCTACTTAAAAGGTGACCTCACAAATTCTTAAAATAAGAATAAAATACAAAATTATGCGTGATAGATTTCTCTTATGTATCTTGACGTCTCATCTATAGAAGAAAATGATGATATCATTGTACAAAAAGAGTTATGAGGTATTGCTATCCATTATTCCGATGGCAATGACTATACGTGATCAATACAGCGCCGGCGCAGATTCAAAACGGATAGTGTTTAAAAATGGAAGACGTCAAACGAAGCGAAGATGACTGGCAACCGGCAACCTAAGCCAATCGATTTCGTCCGAAAAAAAGGTAAAAAAGCTCTACGCCCACAATTCAAAAAGCGAACGCACCTCAAAAGCTGTCAAACTGCCCGCTCTGACAGCGCTGAAACCTGCCCTGCCTCAACCGCGAACAGTGTGCGGTCATTCACCCACGATTTATTTCGTTTTTTACCCGCATACAAACTAAATGCACACGTATATAGACGTAATAAGTGCGTAGATATAAATATAAAGCATAACTTCACTATCTGACGTTTGAAACTGGTCTGCAACTGGATTCTTGCACGCTGATGTACGGAGGGTTCAGTATAGCTTTGGGCTAGTATCAGCGCCGATTAAATTTAATGCTTAGAATTAATTTAATTAAAAATAGCCATAATTCTGCATTCAAAGCTTTTCAGTATGGATTTATACAAGAACCATGAATGCCAAAGCTTTAGTAAGATTCTCAGACATTTGAACTTGTTGGATAGGTGCAAGGCAGATGTGAAAGCAAAACCATAATTTTAGTTATTCCAAGAATATTAGTTATTTTCGTCGTTTCGTTTAACAGAGTCTAGCAAGGACAGAGCAGGTACAACCACAGTCTATTATCTGCGGTAGACCTAATAAGTACCGGGGACATGTCAAGTTAATTTGGTGTTTACTATGATTTATCGTGATTCAATTCCCTGTAATTTATGTTTCGACTTATTAAACAAATCTCTCGATCGCTTTGTGCAAAGTTATCTAACTGGTCACCTCGTGGGATTAAAAGAAAACGATCCTGGTCCAAAGACAAAACAAAAAAGCTGACTTTTTTATTCAGAGCCAAGGCACGCCAGGCACTGGCCGCTTGACCACCGCGAAATTAAGAAAAAGCTAAACCATAGACAAAATAAAAATGGCGGTAACAAATGACGGCGCACCTTAGAACCGGCGGGAGCGCGAGGGTTTTTGTCAAGACTTGTTTCTCGTGTTTTAAAGTAGACGGATGAGGAGCATCACTTTTTACTTACAGGAATTTATTTTGCTCCGGACCGAGGCATAGATAACCTGATCTACGCCCGCGGCCGCCATTTTACTTTTCTGCTACTAGAAATTATTGCTCGGTTGCTGATCGTCAAAGTTTTGTTTTCTTGTTTGAGTTAGTAGGGCGGTGTATTTGAATATTACAATTTGTTGCGGACCTCGTAGTAATAACTCTTTGCTATCCGCATTTATCTATGAACCATTTTGTTTCTAACTCAACAAAGGCTTGCCATGTTTTTAAGAAGTAGTACCTGCCTACCTACCCTTCGTTACTAAAATCTGGCAAAGTCTCTCAATACATCCTCTCGCCAATAGGTTAGGTAATGCATTTTTTTGGAATCAATATCAAAACGGAGAAGCATTTAGTATATAAGTCTATGCTACTACTCCTCGTTTGAATACAAACCAGCTGCAGACTTTGATAGGCCTCCATAACTACCCATAGATATCGCATCTCAGAAATATCTTAGAGGTTGCCGGTGCAAGTATAGTAGACAGTGGCCCTAACAGAACATAATACCTGAATACAACTATTGATAATCCAGCACCTGCTTTCGCATACCAGTGTGCGGGCTAGTTTACGACCTAGGTCCTAACCAGGGCTTAGTAAAATGGAAAGTGTAGATGTGACTTTGACACTAGATGGAAAACTTGCTTGAATATCATAATAAAGAATACTGAAAAGCTGCAGACAAAAATATACATTAATTTGACTTCTAATTATTATTGTAACAGACAAAAAACAAACGCAACAATTAAGGGATCCCAAAACATAATTAACTCGCCGCCATTTTGTTTTATTTTGACGTTACTCTCACATGTTCGGATCGTTCAAAAAAAGAAGCTGTCATAAAGCGACATCCCGCCGAAAATGAGGTCACTCAATTTCGACGGCAGACAGCGAAAACGGACGATGCCTTTTTATCGTTTTTTTCGTTCATTTCATTACTTTCGTCTGGAGGCCGTAGTCATTGTGAACTTTTTGGTCTGTCTTCTGCAAGCAGATGTTTGGGCTTTTAAGTAAAATTCGTGGGTTGCCATTCTTGTATTCCTGAAGTGTGAAACAAAGGACTGGTGTGCTTAGTTCCATTACAATACCTTTTTAAAACTTGTAGGTCTCAGATAAATAAGAGGGTTTTCGCGTTCTGTAGTTTATTATGTTCCAAAAATGAATAAACAACAAAATAAAGAATTTCAGCAAAATTTTCACAGTGTAGCCACACAGTCTTGCGATGTAGGTACAACACTAACGCACACTCAGATGGTCCTCACTCAATTTGAACAGACATAGATACCTCTGTAAGCAACTAGGTGCGCACCTACATATATCAGCATGATATGCGTTGTAGCTACCTGTGTATGAGGATTTATACTTAAGTGTGTTATGTAAGGAGAATTGAGATCGGACTTCAGTCATGAAGAGAAGAGAGCATGCTGGCTTGTGGATTTTAAATAGTAATTAAACTGTTTCTGTAAAAGCTAGATTAATAAGAAATTGATATTTTTCTTGTTCATTTAATTAATTATTATTTTCATACTTACCCCATCATGCATCTATGCGTCAGATTATTTTTTATGAAGTCTATGATTAGACTATCAATGAACAATAACTTCAAAGAGCGAACTGCTCATGGAATTTTGTGGTTCATTAATATGTTTACCGTAACTTATTATTGAGCTTATGGTAATTTCATTTTCGTAGCAGATTATTGTAGAAGTTTGACCATTTTAAAAAGTCTTTTAAATAAAAAAAATCAGTTTCTTGGAGCGTTATGTCTTTCTGAGGTAGTACACTACGCTCTACAAAGCTGAAATTAGCCGATGTGCAATATTTATTGCCTACTACTACCCTTTTGGACATTTCCTAAAAATTATTTAGATTACAGATAAACCAAAGTAAGACCTACGTAAGAATTTACAAAAGTCGGCAAATGAAGGTCTACTCGAATGGTGACAACAAATCTGCACGACCGGAAGTCGAAGCGGAGGACGGTTGCAATGGCCCGATGGACCGACGACATTGTGAAGATTGCCGGAAATTGGTGAATAAAGGGGAGTAAACTCTTTCTTCCTTGAAATATTATGGGGGAGTTTATGGAAGCAAATATTGAAAACTTGAAAGCGATGGTTTTTTAGTAAGATGCCTTAGTGTGTCTGTTTACTTCTAGCATAATAGCTTTGAAACTAAAGCTCCAATATACCCATACGGTGTTTCTAGAAAGGTTTTTTATTTTTTTGGTAGTTCTGAGATGGTTCTGGATAAGGCATGTTTGGTATCCATCAAGCCGTTCTCATGTTCTGAGAATATTTATCACCTCAGGTTAGGAGTTCTTAAAATTTTCCGTAATATCCATTCGAGTTTTTATCTAAATTATTTGTAACGTTGTTATACCTTTCTTATTCTATAGAATACGTGTATTCCACCAAGATTACGTTTATGGTTACAATCTAGTTGTAGGTTATGTAGTAACATTGGCAGTCGCATGCGCAACCGACGCTCGCCTTGGCCGAGGCACGCTGCACCGCCATTGGCGAACGCAACGAAGGGCGCGAACTTGAGTCTTGAACCTTTTTGCTTGGAATGACAGCTGTCAAAGTGACGATTTCAATTTTCCTATCTAGCAAATGACTAGGTTTTGAACTGTCTATCTAAAACAAGGACTTGATAATTTCCTCATATTTTATTAACAAGAAAGCATAAATTCCTAGTTATATTGAAGAAGAATTTTGAATTAGGAATGAAGGGATAACTGTTTTTTAATTTACTGATTTAAAATCTTGGCGCTTTTGCTTATCTGTTTTTTTTTCATTGACTACTTATATTTATATGAATTTTGACTTCCCACATAAACCCCTAAACTCGTAATTATTGGGTAATTTAATAAGGTAAAAGGTTATTACTACAAAAAAAACCTTTAAAAAGTCATAAACCTTTTCAATTTCGAATATCACTGAATGCATTATACTTAATAGGTCAAGTTGTAAACAATATTTATAGTTTCTCTTATATTTCATTTCCTGACAGATAACCTTATTTAATTTTGTTTTTAAACTGTAAAGCGTGGGTTTTAATGTTTTTGTAACTTTCATGCTATGTACATTGTACACTGCTCATCTTAATTAAAATACAACCATATCTTATGGTTGTCTCTATCAGTAAGGCCTAGTTCTCAATTTCTTGTAACTAAAAGGCTAGTTTAAATTTAAACTAAGTTTAATTTGAAACAATGTTTGAACTAACTTAAATTTAAAATCTACCTCACTGCTTGTCGTTTACCCATTAGTAAAAGAATCGTAATAGTTTAAGCATAGTTTATACTTTGATAGTCTCTCTAATAAGAACAAGTTTTCTACTCCAAAAAATTGAAATTTTAATGATTTAGTAGGAAAAGTAGTCCTTCACTTCGTTAGCTCTTCTTTTATATTCAAAAAGTATTAATTAACAATAATAATAATATAGAATTATAATGTAAAAGTAAAAATCAAGAAAAAAAGCAAGTTGGCTTTGTTAGAGCAATAATAATTGAGCTCTTTACCCAAAAGCGCGCGTGAAATTTTTCCGACGGCAAATTTTAGCCTACGAATGGCGCGTAGATCTACGTAACATCGATAATAAGATCATTTACATACTATTTACCATTTTTTTGCATAAAATACGAAGATGTGCCAATTATTTGTTATTTGCACTAAATTAAAGAGCTTTCGAAAGCTTTTCGTTGATACTTTGCCCTAAAGTTTGGGCATATTATTCATTATATTAGATGATTATAAAATAGAACTATCGGTTCGGTATCTATAATGTTTTAAAGGAATAGTTTAAACATTATAAAACGCATTTCATTTGTTTCAACGTCGTCATTGGCCTTCGATCAAAATATAGGTTGCAATTTATTAACGCACACACGTGTACACACGCACACTAATTCATGGCTGTTCATAGAAAAAGAGTGGGACAAACGTATAGGAGGGGCATGATGGAGGGGAGATTTATAATAAAACACAAAAAAATATGCATGAACCCTACGCACCGTTACCTATACATGCGTTGACGACTCCACTAGGCAGTACGCACACTTTTAGGGCATTAAGGGCGCACTTTAGGCTTACTCATTGCCAAATATCCTTTCAAAACATCGGTACTTACATGCGTCAGAGGTAGCCGCGTCTCCTTCGGTCCAGTTTGACACTTCGGTAGTAATTTTGTAAAAATAAAAAAAAAGTTCTAAATTCAAACGTCACCTCATCAACACTCACAAATCCATTCGGCCGTACTTCACAGCTATAACACTGTCACAGCAAAATATATCGCAACACATCACAATACATCTGTCACTACACAAAAATATTTTTTTTCTCTAATTTCAATAAAAATAGTTCGGGTCCTAAGTTTCCAAGTGATATGTACGCATCGCACTAGCAAAAAACACTAAATCCCAAAATATGTTTTTGATATTTGATTCGCGCGAATGATATGAATATTTTTTGTAAAAATAGTCTGGTCAAATTTGTGTTCCTGTTTTTAAATTTCGGAGGTTTTTAGCGGTTACGCGTGTTGTGGTCCTATGTGTTGGAAACGGAAATGCGACTCTCTGCCGTTTGTGCAAAGCCGGGACTGCACGGCGAGCGCACTCCGTACTAGACCGCGTGCGTACTTAGCCATTACCTTGTATTTACTGCGACCGAGAACAGACGATAGCGCACTCTTGATACTTGCAATCTACGAATTTCTGACAAAATATTGGAAATTTTTAGGTTTTTTCATTATTCTGACTACTTTTTATCGATAACTTAGCTGGTTTTATTAATTTTGAGTGAGAACACCACATCCGACATCATGACCGTGACAAATTGACGGACATAAACATTAATTTACCTAGATAATATGAATTCTTACAGTTAACCCAAACTTAAGCTCTTATAGAATGCATAATTATTTTATCCGTAGTTAGAGTATTCTAATAAGATCACTAATGCACTAAATATTCTTAATAGCGTAAAAGCGTTCTTAAATCTTAAATTAAGATTTAACCGTTGTAGGAATAGAGCCCTTAACACGCTAGAATTATAGTTCAAATTGTTTTAAAAAACTTAGCTCTCAATCGAAAGTACTTTTTAAGTATCAATTCCTACATGTCGCGCTATACACCACCACCAACACAAACTGCAGTGAGTTTACAAGCAGCCCGCCTGTGTGAGTGCCATCGCTTGTATGAACCTTGTACATTTTAGTTCTACTTACTTATCTTAGCCCTTGGATTAATCCAAATGACATCTCATTTTAGCCTTATTGCGTAACTTATTGCAAAAACTAGATTTTTGAAATAAAGAACGAAATTTTAGAGTTTTCAAAAATGGAGCGTTTCTATCTCTGTCTAGCGTGTGCATAGGAAAAGTTGAGTTTGTGTGCACTTTTTTATCGTTTTTTTCTCGGCGTGTGGGTGCATTCGATTGTGTAGCCTTTGTTGGGGCTGTGTGCGTCATAACTGCACAGGGCGAGGGTAGTGTGAGTGAGTTCTTATAAGAAAATGGTTCGGTGAAAAATTTTGTAGGATTCCGGAGAGATGGCGTTGTGTTACTGTGATGAAGTTGCAGCCACCATCAAAAATTAGTTCTGCTGCATTCTAGCGGCTTTCATCACTATTCCTTGGACGATAAGACTTAAATTACGTTGTAGAGTGGATTGAGCTGTTTAAATTTGGAATGCTGGAACTTTTCTCTGTTTTCTTAATTGCCCAGTAATTTTTAACGGTCATGGAGACGAAAATTAGTTTCTGAATGTTACTTTTAGAGATACTATGTCATAAATAACTAAAAAGGAAAAACAGAATGATTTTACAAATATAGCTCATAATTATAGACTGCTATTTTAAGCGCCTAAGCTTTGCATTTGGCTGCTTGTCCGCCAAATATTACAATTTAAGTACTTTGGGATGTGGCTGGATTGTTCTTTATTCTTTTTGGCTATGAATTGTTCTTTCTGGAAATGTATAGGGGAGGTCTATGTCCAGCAGTGGACTTCGAAAGAATCAGTGACACGATAAGAAGAAGAAAAAGAAGTGAACTTGACTTGTCTGATCATAATGATAATTAATGTAAGTATATTAAGTGTATAAGACTGTTGGTCGGCTTGTCTGTGCTTGTTCAGTGCTATCTTAAATAGTTAGCTTTGTCAAGTATAAAATTAAATGTTTGCCAATGCAACTGTTGATAATTCAAGGATTAGGTACCAGGAAAAAATGTAAATTAGGCACTGACGATATAGATATTTAAACAGTTTGAGTAATATCATATATTTTTCCTTAAAAAATACGAAAACTTAAATTGATTTATTTAATCTATAATTTAAAATCAAACGAACTTACCAAGTGAAGTTCGTTAATTCGATGCGATATTAAAACGGTTATCATATCAATAAGTATAATTAAAACATGTTATTTATTTATATCCGTATTATAATAAGCTATCCGTTAGAAAAAAACAATTTCCATTTCTACAAAACTCATCCATAACAAAGCTTATATATTTATATTTTACGGAAAGTGTTTACTCTTAAACTCTGTCCTCTCTGGTCAGTTGGTAGTAGTAGCTCTGCCTTCTGCGCCATAGGTGGTGGGTTCGATCCCCACCGAGAATAAATACTTGTGTGATGGTGGAAAAAGATGTTTGTTCTCTGTCTGGCTGGGTGTTAAGGTAGTTTAATTATGTATTTACAAAAATATATAAAAGTAGGTGATATATCAGCTATCTGGTTCTCATAGTACAAACTCTGCTTAGTTTAGGGCTACATAGTGTTTTGTGGATTATCTACAATATTTAATTATTTTTATTAAAAATAGAAATACAAGTAGGTACATATAATATTATCATAATACCAACATTTTATCCCGAAGAAAATTGTTATAAGATTTGCTAAGGCCTTATCACGAAGTTCTAACGATAAGAGTAAGTTTCAGCCAAGTTCTCGTGGCACTGAAAATTGTGACGTCACGGTGCTTTCGCGCGCCGCCGCTAGATGGCGGTTTGGAGTTAGCTGTTGATGTTTAGAAATGTTAGTTGAAGACTGGATCAATTTTCTGTAAATTTGGGAAGTCATATAGCTTTTTAATTTTGTTTTTCTGGTGTTATTTTTAGTTCTGCTGTGATTTTGGTGGTATTTTAGCCAACATTACTTGAGATCTTAGCACCTGGTGAGAGCAGTTGGAATGAAAGTGTCATAATATGTAATATTCTAATTTGATCGAAAATGTTTCCGATGATTTGTAAGAACACGCCATGATTTTCTTTAAAGCCAGTGGAGAGCCGACTTGTCTATTGACTGACTAGAAACTATTTTATTTATGTAATTTATACTTATGTGACTGAAAATTGTTCCAAAATGGATGCTGGGCAGTGCATTGTAGGTCACGTTCCTGACGTGCGTGACGAGGCAATGCTTTGTTATAGGCAATGTTTACGACTTAACATCAGGTGAGGTGAGCCATATGCTTGTATCATCAGCTAAAATACTAAGTATGAGAAAAAATTAAATAAATTCAACGTAATATTATTTGTCGATACTTTTTACAACGCTTACTAGCTCCAAACGAAGTTTGTACTAAAGATAATGTCGGTACTCTAGCTACCTACTATTAAAAACTTACCTAATAATTGATAGCATCTATATTAAACTGTTCAATATTATATTCAATTACTTAACTAAATCCTTCAATAATTCAGTAAAGTATCAAACACACCCACATTCAAATTAAAATGAACTAAGGTTGCTCAAGCTCAAAGTCGTGCAACGAGCTATGGAGAAGCTATGGGAATTTGTAGACTAAGTAGTATTATGTATCTTAGTAGATTAAACTTAAAGCCTATTTTACATTTTCTCAAAGCTCTTGCCAAAATAGAATGGTTGTTAAATAAAAATTTAAAATTCGAACGATTTTTTTATAACATCAAGAGCTAAGGAGCTCTGTACATAACGCTTGTTTATTTATTTATTTAACTCTTTATTGCACAAAACTTAATGCTATGTACAAAAGGTGGGCTTAATGCTTTAAGCATTTTCTACCTGCCAACCTTAGAGGTAGGAATGGCGTTCTTCTCTTCTTCTCTTCGTTCTGGGAATTGGCTTGTTCTCATTATTTCAACATGTAGTGACAGTTCGCTAAACAAATAGGGTGTTATTAATAATCCTGGTGTAGCGTTGGACTAGTTAATCCGTGTTTTGTCACATTTGCTCGAGTTGACAATTGCATGTCAATGCAAGAGACAAAACACGGATCAACTAGTCCAACGCTACGCCAGGATTATTAATAAGACCCATAGGGCTTGGCAAATATTTTGTTACTCCCTAAGCTCTATCTTTTTCTACCTGAGCTACAAAAATCTTGTTGAGTTTTTCCACAGAGATGATCAAAGGTCCATACATTACATACCTAGTAACTGTAGCTTTTATTAAAAAGAACTTAAAAAAAAGTAAACACAATGAGTATTATACTGTGGTTTGAAGCTTTTGTTTTTTGACCTGCTTTTGGTTTTCGTGGTTATTGTAAATGTCAAAGTCAAATACATAATTATTTATTTAGTAGCATGATGATGATCATAAGGATCACTTGGAAAAGTCTTAAAGCAAGGTGATTCTAAGTGCCAGTTTCTCGCGACCAAGCCTAGAAGAACAGGCAACAAACTACGGCTTGGTTCATAACGCTTTTTTGTGTGATCCTTTTACAAAACAAAAATAATATTAGTAGCAGTGAAGTTCCAGTGTGGTGCCACTCCACTTAGAGACGTTGCTTATTGCGAGGTCACGACCCATTTACAATTTAAGGAAATTACACTTTTTTCAAACTGTCACTGTCAAATCCGATTGTCAGTGTATTGGAAATAATGAAATAAAATACGTTCTATACCGAGATGGATGTCACCCACAGGCCTGGCCCACGTATTTTGGCTACTGAGCCGTAACGCTGTCAGTTACACGATTTTCAACATTTTCCGTGTAAAAATTCTGGTAAAATACTACACATAAAAGGGCTCGGGGCTTATTTCTTTCAAAGTTTTGTTTTAAAATAACAATTTACTAAGCTATCGTTGACTTCAATCAGAAGCACCATAATTTGGAATTGCTTAGTGCGTTAAAAAAATACACATTGTAAATCGTAAAAGGAAACCTATTTTGTAAAGTACTATCTTTAGTAATTAATAAGCTGATACTAAAGCACATTTTAATATTACCTACTCTATAAAAGCTTTCATCACCAAGAATAAAAACAAAAGGGCTTGCTACGCAGTCATGAAGCTCTGTAGAAGCATTCACAAAATATGCATAATTTTCTTACACTGCCTGTTTTTGGCAACGCAATATAGTTGCAGAAAGATTATAAATATTGCTATCTTTACTGCTACATACTCAAACGAAACATCAATATCTCAAAGAACTTAAAAATTACATGATTGGAAAATTCCATCTTCGAAACTAGGACAAAAACCTCCTTTTAGGGCGCACGCCATGACACTTTTTTGTCGCCTATCTAAGATGGCGCATGAGGAAGCCGTCTAAAACAAAAGACGCCCCACCCTAAAAAAATCAGTCTAGGATTCAAAAAAAGAACAAGTGCAATAGCCGCGCTCAAGTGTTGAATAAACAAGCAGGATTGCAAATCAACAAACAAAACAAGCAAATCCCGAATTTGCCGTTGGCACCGGCACGTACGAAACGCTACATAATCCCGGGACAGGGCATGCAAAGTACAGCACGTTTACCCGGGAAGGCATCCGGCGAACACTTGTTGAACCCGATTCCCAACTTTGACTCCACGACGAAACTTCACCGGCCAAATCAGCCGAAAATTTCAGCAATGTCAATCAAACTTTTTAAAGTCTGCGAACTTTTTAATTACACGCTAAAACACACGCAACTTTTTAACAGGAACTTTTTTAAATGGCAATACTTATAAAAAATACGTTACAGATTACAAGCACCTATTTTCATTTTCAATTCACTCTGCACTTCACTATTACGTCTCAAGAGTTCAAGACACGCGCAAGAAAGTCGAATTCCAAATTTAAAATTCGTGCGATCGTTTCTCGAGGTTGGCAATGGCTGCACTTTTTTGGTTTTGTTTAATCGGGACTTTTTTTGATTTTTGGCTAGATTTGGGATACGCAATAACCGTGTAGGAATATTTTAGTTGATAATAACGGGAGAGAAGTTGCATTTGTGCACGCCGTCCGAGTTGCAACAGGTCTTGTTTGGCAGAATGGTTGGTAGACGCATGCGCGTAGCTCCCGACCGATGCAAGTCGCCACAGTGGCCTCAGCCATTATCAGGAAAATAAACCGTTATCAATTTTCCTGAAATTCATTTGAAAACAATGCAAATACTTCCTCCGGGAGAAATTCTTTGCTCTACCTAAGCTTGTAGAGCATCAAAGTATTGTGTTGAAAGTACTCGACAGGTAATCAACGTTATCTAAAAAAAAGTTTTTTTAATGATAATACACTGCAGCTTACAACAACGTTAGCCCAAATCACTGGAGCACGCGTAAAGAAAAAAATGTTCGAATTTTAAAAGCGCTCCCATTTTAGCGACTACCGTAGACAAATGACAAACTACGAGTATACTTCAAGTACTTCTGAGAGTTTTAACCACTTTCGTCAATTTTTTAGTGGAATTGAAAATTTTAAAATTTTCCTGAAATTCATCCACCCGTCTATCCCCACTGTAGCACGGCTTGCAACGCGCTATATCCGCATATAGTACACACTGTCTTATCTCTCCCGAATTGCTATCAGTTGGGACGAAGTGGGACGAAGAGAGACGAAGTTGGCTGCTTCGTGGTGTAAATTGCAACGATTTTAACATAATTTCGGATGAGATTGCACCATGACATTCCAATTCTCTTAAGATGCAATTATATAGTATTCTACACACAGTTTCTTAAAGTACCTATAAATTATAATAGATTGTATTTTTTAACCTTACCTTACTTTCTATCATTGACATCACAATAAAACTAGATAGAATACCTATACATACGAATTTTCAGGAAATACATTCGTAGCGCATTACAAAAGCAAAACTTTTCAAATGTTATGCTTTTAAGACGTATGCCAGTTTTGTCAGTCTCCCAACTAATTTGCATAGACGATATTCCAGAGTGCATAAAAAAAATCATAGCATCTTTATCATTTTCTATAAAAAATATGACATCATTAATATACAAAACCCATAGAAAACGGAAAACGTTGATAAACATTTCTTCACAAAAAACACGAGACGAGAATTAGGTCAAATACTCTTTGAAGAGTTACCTATTCTATTCTATTTCAGATTTCAATTGGAATTTGAACTTGTTGAGCCTCCCGTAACAAACGAGCCTGTGAAAAGAGTTTTGTAAATAATTCTATGGTTTCTTGGCAGCGGGTTTTATTCAACTGAAATGTATTCGGAATAAGCTAGTTTTTAATCCTGGGGCATTGATGAACGAGGGTTTACGGGGTTTTTAATAAAAAAACTCATTATAAATCTTAAAAAATTGGTTTAGGGTTAGTGCGAAATTGATTCAAGAGGTAACTATAACGTTTTGCTGTTTTTTTTCAAAATTGCAAAGAATAACAATAAAATTGAGGTGACCTTGTGTCATTTCATTATAAATAGTTCAAAGTGCTGACGCAACATAGAACAATGCAAAGGTTGCTGCGTCATAATGGACGATCTTGCAGGACGGTTCTTTTGTCTATAGGACTTCGTGTCACATTGTGACGTCACGTTACACGTTTGAATTTGGAATCATTACTTTATAGAGTTTTATTTTTGTTATGTTGAACGTTATACGATGTAAACTGCTTGCTTACTATAGTACCCCTATTGCGAACTTTGTCGAACGCCTGACGCCACACGTCTGCCACTTTTTGTGTGGAAAAACGAAAAGCACCCCTAGCCGACACCTACAGGGTTTTTCTATATAAAAATTGAGTTTGCCCACACTCTGTCAAAAAAGCTTACGGTCAAATCGCACCAGGAGTACTGAAATGTTTTGTCTCGACATTCATAATAAAACAAAGTAAATGTTACTGTTATTGGTAACGCGTCCAAGACATCTGCTTGTTTGATGATGACGAAAGGTCACGTAGGTAAGTAAAATGTCTTCAAAAAAACTTGAAATTATCTACCACGAATAGTAAGATAAAAATCCTTTGAAAGTTAAAGTAAACGATGAGTTCATAAAAACTCGTTTTTCCACATATTCCCATTTTTCCGAGAGCCCACAATATACCTGCGTTTTAGTAACAATATTCTAACACTCAAAACAGATACGAGTTTTCAACTTACCTCAACGAAACGTATGCAATAACAAAAAGAGCGAAATAAATCTGCTGCTTTCCAAAGGATTTTACCCTCTATTTGTAACGGTTTAAAGTCTAAATCAAAAGCTAAAGGGCCGTGTAACATGTTCCAAAGTTGAATGTTCTTCCATGCACGGAAGTTTTGTTTTACTACGCATCCCTAAAACTCAAGCAATAAGGCCGCCGAACAAACAAACTAACAAACAAACAAAATTCATGCAAGTGCATACAAAACCCGTGAATTTCCAAGTGGTTTTTGTTTTAGAAAACCAGCTTTACGGAGATATTACAGAAGTTTAGTCTGTTCAGATCTGACATTGTAACTTACGTTATTAATCAAGTTTGCGTAATCGTAAAACGCTTCAATTACGAGGCACTTGTCAAATATAAGTATTGTCTAAAGATGCTTCTCTATTTAAATTTATATATTTTTTTTATAAAGTTCCAAACTCTAGGGTTGCCGCTGCACCAAGGCACATCCTAAGCTCTGTAAATTGTACTCACCAAGGTCAAGCTTTGTTTTTCTTTAATTGGTATAAGCAGAAGTAGCAGCTCAAGATCAGGTTGGTAATCTGCTTGGTCCATCAGAATGAAGCATAAACAAACTCACCGAGTATGTAGACCATGTTTTTGGTCCAACGCTGCAGTTCCTTGCGAATGGCGCGGCGTTCCTGCTGACAGCGCGCGAATGAGCACTCCGCCATGGCACTCAAGCGGCAACTCTGCGGCAAAACAAACAAAAAATTAACAGGGCTAATAGACTCCATGTCGAAAAGCTCAGCGGCAACCCTGCGACAAGACGAAACAAGTTATCAAACGTGGTTTAAGGATTTAATGTCGAAAAACCTTACGGCAAGAGGCACAGATAAGGTCACTAAAAGATTCGTGTTCATGCTGTAATAAATCGAGAGGCAACCCTGCTGTTACACAGATAAAAAAATTAACGGAGTTACTAGTAAAGTCACACCGAAATGAAGTGTAATTTTTACAAAAATCTGTAAAATGAGGGTATGTGCAAAAAAAATTGACATAACTCTGACTACTTAGATATACATCCTCAAAAAATCTAAAGACTGGGCCCGTATTTATGCTTGAGTCTGAGTCGAGCCTCAAGCATAGATTTCTGTTATTTTTCATTAAAGAACTGTCAAAAAACCGATGCTTGGGAGTGCTTGAAGCTCGACCCAGACTCAAGCATTGTTTCTGAATATGGGCCTAAAAGATCAGAGGGGGGAAGGAGATTTGCAACAAGGAAGTGACCTAATACCTAATAGCTGACTAAGCACCAAGATATCCTAAAGTAATGATTTTGAATCATCATTGATCTGTCATGAATTAGTCATCGCTTTATAAATTGATAAAGTTAAAGTATTACACAGGATACCTATTAACATAAGTATAATATCAAAGAGATCTAGCCTTGTAGCTCTTATTTTAAAACAAACTGATGAAACCTAAGAGATCTGACATAGGTACAATACAGTTTTGGAATTTTTGGGCAGAAAAATACATTAGTATACGAATGGATTTGAACCTACGACCTTAGGATCGGAAGGCAGGGCCGCTACCACTAGGCCACCAGCGCTCTCTACTAAAGCTTCGTTAAAATTAAAGTTAAATATTAAATTTGCCGAAGTATGTAGCCGAACCTTCATTAAGTTAAGGCGAGAGCTATTCGACTTTCCGTCTAATATCCTGCTTCGAAAACACTCTATTTTCGAAAGTCTAGCAAACCTAATTCCATTTAGGTACTTCCTCTAAGCCGTAGAATCTCTCAAGTGAAATTTCATTAGCCCCCATTTCCTGATACCGGCGTACTCCCGCATCTTACCTTCGGCAAAAAATCCATAGTCTGTCCAATTACTATAACATTCATCGGAGTATCGGCTCGGTCATTGCCCCCGGCGAAGGAGCTAACGAAATTCTACGAAAAACCTTCTTTCTCATCAAGAACACCCGACACCCCCAAATATACCCGCCACCCAAATCTGGCCCCCGAATTCTTATTTCCAACTCCAGACGAACGGGGACCAAGGGGGGTATCCCAAACTATTCTTATTTTAAAATCTCTCTCCACGGAATATGCCACGAAAGAGGTTCTTATTTTAAAAATATCACGCTCCACCGAAATTTTCTTATTTTAAAAACTTGAGGGGGTGCGAACGTTCTTCCGAAATCCACTCCCCCACCCCACTGGCCAGTTATGATATTCTTATTTTAAAATCGCTCGAAGCGTTCGGATTCTGTTATTAAGATGTTGGTGTGTGCAAGCTTTTATGAAGTCGCGAACGTGAGCCAGGATCGTCTAAGACACAAAGGGTGCTCTAAAACGAGCACAATTTTCATGCAAGCTCTCAGAAGTAATGAAATTTCTAATACCGTGGCTAAAACAAATCTGCATTCACCCCTGACCTACATGACCTAGTTGCGAAGTTGATGTCGACATTGTAATTCCTAATCCAGAGTATTATAATTCAAAAAATTGAATTCGAATAGTTCATTCGAATTTCAAATTTTAAATTTGCGGGAAATAAAAAGCAATAGCGCAAAACCAATAATCTTTCCCGCCAATTTCCATCGCTGTCAAATTTGGGACCGCGTCGTTGCCACCCTGTCCCCCCGGCCCAGATCAATTTACGATAACTTGGTTTCAGTGTTCCGTCCCGCTCCACCTTAAGACACATGGCTATCCCCCTCTCCGCGGATAACTTCTAGAACTGGCCAACTGTTCATTACTAAAACCGGATATCTGTCCTCACGATATACAAATTAACTATGAAAAATGACTTGGGAGTTTTTTAATTATTATTAATTGCAGTCGAGTTCTCCGCCGCGCAATCATTTCTGTGAATCTTGTTATTTTATTTCATTTTAACGTGAAGACCACTTCTTACCACTTCATTAAAGTTTAAATTGGAAACTGTTTGACCTTTTTCGCTTGTTTTTGACTTCCAGTGGGTAAGTAAGATGTTATAGGTAAAATATAATATCTGTAGAACGTGTTTCTAGGTCAGAACTAGTGATGTCGGGTTGTTGTCGGATACTCCGTTCCTCTCCACGACAGCAGAGACCATTCTCTCACGCGGATATGGTCCGGACTTATTTTTAACTGTTGTGTGCGTGTGGCGTGCGTGTGTGCACGGGGGTGGTGTGTGCGTGTGTGCGTGCGTTTGAAATATTCCCCCGTAGCGTGGCGCGCGGAATTGATGTTTTTAATTAGTTTCCAACGGTTTTCGTCGGTGGCCAGTATCGCATTTATTGTTATTTATTAAATTAATTAAAATTAAAACTTGTGTTTTACTCTACTCAAGTAATAAGCGCTATTTATTAGCATAAGACCGCATTGCTTTGTATAAAGTCGCTCGGCTAATGAAAGAGCTCCATTGGGCATGGCAAACTTTAATTGAATACAGCGTACACCGTTGAACATTTTCGTCAAAGTTACACTTAAATATAAAACGGGTACGGAGCCGGTAACCCGGAACGTTTCCTGAAAACTTTCCTTTGTAGGCGAAAATTCAATAGGCGGGAAGTTCGCTCGCGTACAAACCGCTTCTCTCATTGTCGAACGGTTAAATAAAGAGGACATTAAAATGCCCTGGCTGGTAAGACACGTGACACTTCACGCCGAGACGGCATTCAAATTTGGAACGTTTAGCATTTTATAAAAACGAATAAACTTTTGAATTTGGAATGCTGGAATTGCATTTGAATAATCACGCTGCATTTTTTTCACAAGGGTCAAACAAAGTCATTGTGACCGTGACTGAAAACACCTGACGCAAGAATTCAGATTTGGAATGTTTTATGTACCTACATACCTATACATTTCGAAAACGTTAGTTCGATTCGTCGAGTAGAATTTGATGAAAGTTTTCTTCATATCGGTTTGTCGTCGAAGCATGTCGTGGAATTTCGTTGGTGTTCGTATTTATTGTGCGCTGGCAAACCTGTTGCAATGCAGACTGCTTTTGTTTTTGTTGATCGCGCGCCGGCTAGTTTCGGCACAGAGTACTTTACAGACTTTTGTACAGAGGCCGACGGTCGGAAACAAAAGGAAACAAAAATGTATTACCTAAATCGATTTATTTCGAATCCATTGCGTATAGATTTTACTATCATGGACATTGGAGACCATAGGAGAGATGGCCGAACAATATCGTCGAAATAGCAGACACAGAAAGACTTAGAAAGATTGGAAACTATTGAAGGAGGCTTATACCCAACTCATTTAAAAAAATGTACATTGAATAAAAAATACTTTGTTAAATAAAATATTTTTTATAAAGTTTGGTCTCTGTACCGCTCTACTCTATGTTCTCAACTTGATGCAAGTTTATTGGACGCACCGCACATGGGCTTTGCCACCAAGTTTTTGAATTTCGAACGTTGGCCATTACTATTTGGTTTGTTTGTGAAGCTAAATGGATTAACTTTGTTAGAGCATCGTCCATTTTAAGCGGTTTGTTTAATTGAAGTTGATGGCTTTATCCAAGCTTCATCAGGTATTTCACTTTAATTGTAGAACACTAATGGTTAAGCGGAAGCTATCTTGCCTTCGATTTTTAAAAGGTTTTGGCATTGTCAGTTTTCATGACCATTTTAAATCATTTGCCAAATGTAAACTCCTTAAGACCAGGATCCCAGATATACCATAACAATACAGTAAATATTTGTGTGGTTAACATAAATGTTTGTTCTCTGTCTGGGTGTTATATTGTATTCTAAGTATGTATTTACAAAAAAAAATGTATTCAAGTATTATATCAGCTATCCGGTTCCCATATTACAAGCTCTGCTTAGTTTGGGGCTGGGTAGTGTTGTGTGAATTGTCCACAATATTTATTATTATTATAGAGAATTGATCATGACTCGGTATTGGAAAAATTGTGTCATTAAACTAGTACCTTATTTATTTGACACGACACAATAAAAAGTTTCAAACTGAGCTTTTATCTCTTAAATTTTATGAATTTAACAATGTTGCTTTTAAAAAAAAACAAGGATTTAAATAAATAAATATTTTAGACAATCCACACAACACTATCTAGCCCCAACCTAAGCAGAGCTTGTACTATGGGAACCAGCTGATATAATACATATTTTTTTTTATAAATACATACTTAGAATACAATATAACACCCAGACTGAGAACAAACATCCGTGTTCACCACACAAACATTTGTTCTCGGTGGGGATCGAACCCACGACCTACGGCTCGGAAGGCAGAGCTACTACCAACTGAGCTGAGAGGCCAGTCAAAGTGAGAGGATTTAGCGGTATAGATAACATTTTAGCGGTACAAAGATATAAGAAATCCTAAAAGTGAGAGTCTCGCACTCATCTATTTTATTTGAAGTTGTAAAGAGACAGTCGGCTGCAACAGGTCTGAAACATGGCCACCTTCAAACTTTGCCAGAACTCTGGCACAAGTCATTAAAAGCTTAAATGAGTGTTACTCGCTTTTGCATCTTTACTTCAAAGATATGCCTTTATTTTACTTGAAAGTAAAATAAACTAATACTAAATGAAAAACAATTCTTGAAGTTTTACATCGTCTGTAGGTAATTTTGTAAGCAAATAAACTTTTTATTTTCACAAAAAAACTTTTGCAAATATTTACAAAATACTCAATAAACAGTTGAGCTATATGCAGACCGTCACAAACGATCTAGAGATGGCTCAACTGATTCAAATCAGTACCAGACGGAAGCGTCCCCAAGACGCTAGCGGCATGTGGCATGTTTTGTAAAAGAAATCCATACTTTTTTTCAGTTCCTGTATTTTTTTCAAGATGAATGTAGCTCAATTGCTAATTCAGGGTAAGATCTATAATCATTCAAAATTTTATCCGAATTAGTTTTTTTTAGTAGTAGTAGAGCTCTTTGTGAAGGGCTCGTCCGGGGAAGTACTACCACCATGCCTATTTCTGCCGTGAAGCAGCATTGCTGTGTTTCGGTTTGAAGGGTGTGGGTGCTGGTGTAATTACTGGCACGTGAGGCTGAATATCTGTATGCCTCCAGTTGATGGACGCAGAGCAGTGCATCGTAGGGCACGTTCCTGACGTGCGTGACCTACGAGGCATGGCTTTGTTATAGGCGATGGTTACCACTTAACACCAGGTGGGCCATATGCTTGTACCATCAGCAAGTTTCATAAAAAAAAATAAAAAAAAACACGCTTTTTTTTTTGTTTGGGTGATAGTTGTTGAATCATCCAACACCCGAACATTGAAACATAATGCATTTACCAGTTGTATTACGAAAAGTTAAAAAAAGTGACGCATAAATAAAAGCTCTCGCAAAATTACGCACGTCACAGAATAAGTAATACTTACAAGGTGCGTGACCTCGAAGGGACAAGACCTACCCCAATCATCGATCTGCATAGGCCTACCCACTGAACTCGTTTTGGGTGACCGTGAATTTTCGGAACCGGAATAAGAAAGCTTGCGGCTTTTTCATATTACAAGCAAACTTTTTCTTATAACATGTATTACATGACAGTGTAATTTCCCCATTATTGAACAAATAAAAATGATGTTATCCATTTCTTTTTTAGACTTGTCGAACACAAGGACTGTGTGGATGTGACTGTGGACTAGCAATACAGATGTGTGCATAAGTGTGCGTCTACGACTGTTTTAGCAGATACCGGTACCAATATTTTACTATTAATTTTAATAAATTATTATTTGTATCAAATTAAAATAACGTTTTGTCATACCCGTATAAATGTTGTATTTAACGCAGGGCAGTTCATCGTAGGGCATGTTTTGCCCTACGATTTTACGAGGCAATGCTTTGCTATAGGCAATGGTTACCACTCAACATCAGGTGGGCCATTATGTTTGTTCATAGACATAAATAAATAAATAAATAAATAAATAAATAAATATTGTGGACAATTCACACAACACTACCCAGCCCCAAACTAATAGACATAAGACATAGACATAGACATTAATTTATTTACTGCTTCAGCACATATACACACTATTAAAATAAAAAATGAAAACAAAGAAAGATACACGATATTACAAACTAAAGTACTAAAGAGAAATTACATTTTTGACATTGAAAATTACAACTTAGGTACTAAAGAAAAATTACATTGAAAAAAAAAATACATACTAAAACATAATAGAAACAACAAAAAGATCCATCAGCTAGTTAAAAATTTACCTCGCATGAATGATGTAATGTAGAATGCTTACCTCGGTCAGAAGTAGCTATTGCACCCTCGAACTATATTCGCCCTCGCTCGCTTTGCTCGCTCGGGCATCTTAATATCTCGGGCACACTCGATCCATTAGCGCCCTTTGCGATCTTGTTCTGCAAAAGCTCACTTACTGCCCTTGTATAACAATCTACTATTTTTGCACTTAGGTACATTCTGTAGTGGGTAGGTATATTTAGTATCAGAATTGCACATTTTCACATGTGCGAAGCCGGGGTGGGTCGCTAGTAATAAAATAAAAATCCATTAAAATTTACGTATAATAAAACATCTCCGAAAAATACGCACGTAACAGAATAAGTGCGTGACCTCGAAATGAAAAGACCTACCCCAATCATTGATCTCCTTAGGCCTACCCAGTGAACCCGTTTCACGGCCTTCCATCAGCTGTGAGTTTTTGGAAGGCGTAAGCTTGCGGCGTGGCGTTTTCTCGGCAATAAGTTAGTTTTTATAGCAAGGTTTGAAGTTTTCTCGCGAATTCAAACCAAACTGTTTGTGTTCTAAAAGTAATCTAGAAGTTTGCCTACCACAAGTTCTGTCTGGCTCTGTCCTTGGATCTAGTTTTGAGTCGGTGTGAGTGTTGGAATAAATAAATCCTACGTTGAAATGTCACAGAATAATATACCTACCTACTGGTGAGCACTCACACAGACTCAAAACCAGAGCCAGAGAATTGTAGGTAGACCAATGTACAGTCGCGGTATGAAAATGTTCGTCACCTTAGAGTCGGTTTTCGCTTGCACCAGTGCCTTGATCATGAACACATTTTGACATTATTTGTGACGCTAACTTATCGGTGTATTCTGTCTATTCAGTTTCAAAAGGTAGTATGTGATCGTGATACGTTGAACAAATTAAGTTGAAGATCGACGAACATTTTCATTCCGCCACTATACCCTACTTGAAAAATGAATAAATGCGACGTTGCTAGAAAATTCAAACTTATCTTCTCGATTCTACATAGATTTCCTGTGATGTAAAAAGCATCCACCTATCGTACTATCGCTATGCAATTCTCTAGGAAAATACCAATAATATGTTGAGTTACGTCAAAAAAAGTAAGAAAGTTAATTTTCTATGGACCCTTTTTAATAAGAATTTGAAACTTCACTATAGTGAAAAATATTTTTTTTTAAGACAAAAGTTGACTGAATCAGATGGCTCACCTGATGTTGAGCCGTTACCTCTACAACAATTTTTCCAGACCAAAATATTATAACTCCGTAGAAATATCTCCAACGTAATTTTAAAAATTTAGATATTTTTATTTCATTACAATCTCATTATTCAAACATTAATTAAACCCGTCTACAATAAAAAATATCTAATAACATATTTAACCCCCAGCGGAAAATCACCGAAAAAAGGGTGGGGGGTGGGTAGGTGCTACCCCCCAGCCAATTTAATGTGCACCGCTGTATTGATTCCCCAGCATTCTTTCACACAGGCGCGGAGGAGATTCACCCCCCACCCCCCACCCTCCTTACCCCCTTAGAGAAACTTGGGATAACCGTGGATAAGAATTTTTCGGTGCGCGCTGATTACGTTATCAGTACCGCACACCGTGTATGGTGAAGGAAAACATCAAGAAACCAGCAGGGCTACCACGAGCTCCATATGGTTATGGCTATGGCTGTCAAATTGTGTATAGATAGGCTGACCCACACATTCATTTTCTTCTTGGGTTTGAATGTGTTGACACAATTTTGACAGCCATAACCATAACCATATGAAGCTCATGGTAGGCCAGCAGTTTACAAAAGTATTTGTTAATATTCTGATGTGTGATATGAATTTACTGAGCTAATATAAAAATAGAAAATTCTCAGCATAAATCCAGGAAAAAGTTTAAGGCCACTGCACACTATGCACATAGCAAACACGCGTTTTAAATTACGAGTATATTTACGGTTTAATAAATATTATAAGGAGGAAAGATTTGTATGTTTGTAACGAATAAACATAATAAATATAAATATAAATATTGTGGGCAAGCAACACTATCTAGCCTCAAACTAAGCAGAGCTTGTACTATGGGAACCAAATAGATGATATACTACTTATATAATTTTTTTTTGTAAATACATACTTAGAATACAATATAACACCCACTAGACTGATTTCGCTACAACGATAAACACTAGACTGATTTCGAAAATTCTTTCACCATTAAAATTTTCCATTATCCTTGAATAACATAGGCTATATTTATTTCTAGCGATCCGTCCCTGCTTCGCACGTGTGATTAAGAAAAAAGAAGGTGATGCTACCGAATTATTCCACCCATGCGAAGCCGGGGCGAGTCGCTAGTCATGAATATTTTGTGTTATTACTGCTTTTTGTAAAAGGCTCGTCCGGGGAAGTACTGGACCTAAGTGTTTCTGCCGCAAAACAGTGTCACAATATGTGCGGTGACTTTTAGCATTTTCACTTCTTCAGTCTTAGGGCAGTCTTTTTCAATACAAAATTGATGAAAAGCGACACAGTAATTACCTCAAGCGATATTGAATCTAATGTAGAGCCTATAGAGCTGAGTTTCCAGTAAGTCGATTAAAAGTGATTCAGGTGCGAAAAAATACCCTAGGGTACCCCCCACCTTGAAGACAAGACGCTCATTATGTCCAATTTGACTGTTTTTCCTGCCATTGTTGTCTTGATGGCTCATTTTAAGCTTTTATTCCCGTATTTTGAGTCTTTCTTCCCGGATTTTTAGTCTTTTTTCCCGTTTCTTCCGTTTTTGACGGGTTTGTTTGGTTTGAAGGACAATTGAGTTTAAGTGGGGTGCAAACGCTGTATTGTGGAATTGAAAAACTGTGGAAAATTTCTTCGGAATAAGCTAATAATTTCTTGGAATGAATTACAATTCTTTTTTTCTAGAGAAATTTTGACTAGATCTAACCGGAAAGGATTACATTTTAGCCTCAAAAAGACTGCTTTCGTGGGCACATGATATGTGACACGTGTTTCTTGAATTTTGTATTTTCTACGGTTTCCACGGTTTCCTCACGATGTTTTCCTTCACCGTTTGGTCTACCGTGCACATATTTTTGGAAAGAAAAACTCATTGGTGCACGACAGGATTTGAACCCACGACCTTAGAGCAGGCAGAGCACCATTCGACCACCAGGTTATGTTCGTAGTCAAATCGTAACAAACAGACCGACTTCCGTATGTTTTGTATATAGATAAAGGAAGTAGCGTTAGACCTTCGTTGATCGTTAGATCACAATAATAGATACACGCACTTAAATACTTTCAACCCTATGCTCTTCAGAATAGAGTTGAATATGATGAAGTGGTTTTTGGCAATGTCACACAGAGGGGCTAAATTGACCTTTTGTGACGATATAAAATGGTGTGACTCAAGGTGAGGTCAAATCATATTTCAGACGATACGAAACTTCACGATTTGACTCTCTTCTGCGCTGAAGGGCGTGGGTTCGATCTCCACCGAGAACAAATATTTGTGTGGTGAACACAGATGTTTGTTCTCTGTCTGGGTGTTATATTGTATTCTAAGTATTTACAAAAAGAAAATTTGGTTGCTATAGTACAAGCTCTGCTTAATTTGGGGCTATATAGTGTTGTGTGGATTGTCCAAAATATTTATTTATTATTCATAATTATTGCTGGACATAGGCCTCCCCTACACATTTCCAGGAAGAACGATTCTGAGCCCTTTCCATCCACCGACTTCCCGCGATCTTAGCAATGACGTCGGTCCATCTGGTGGGTGAACCGTTTCGTCTTCCGGTTCGGTTCGGTTTTCGGTTCTAATAATGTATAAAATATATAAAATAAAAATAAAATAAACCTCCTAAGGTGTAATTAATAAAGCCAGTAGGGTAGATATAGCCAGTAGGGGTATGTATCGACCCCCTAAGCAATAGAACACTATCTTAGGTACACACACAAACTAATAATTAATCATCCAGCGTCTTCCCCTAGGGGTGGGGGGTGGTTTCACCCCGGGTTTAATTCCTCTGTACAAAACACCCCAGTTTTTTCCCCTTCATTTTGTATTTCTACAAGAACGAAGGTAGTTGTATAAATTGAATTTTGTGGTTTTCTGTGAATATTTTAGTTCTGAGATAGAGGATATTGGAGGTTTTCCTTTGCGTTTTAATTTATTTTAGCCGTTAGTGCATGTACGTAACCACGTTTCGTAACCAGTTACGTAAAAGGGATTTTTTTCTTCATTCGTAACCTGGTTACGAACTAAGAAAAAAATTATGTCCTTTAATTCCTAGTTCATAACTTGGTTATGAACTAAGAAAAAACAGAGAGTCAGATGTATTCTCTTGCATACTCGTAGCGACGGGCGGTGTGGGTTCAATTCCCAAGATGGGACATTTAGATACTCGTAGCTTTTTAGTTTAAATTCTGCTTTATGTCTAGTACACCTGAATATGTATGTATTTTTGGTAATTTTAAAAGTTTTTCTAAATTACCTATCAAAAAATATTGATCATGATCTCCAAATGCACCTAGTGGGATGTAAACCCACAACCCTCCCCTACCTCCTTGGCCTTTTTGGTAAATCAATATTTTGTATCTTTTTATTTCATTTTTATCTGAAAGCTGATATAAAGCTCTATTATGACACCATAGTATGTCTACTACTCTGGAACAAACGTGCTAAGCCTCATTTACCTGTAATTGCCCCGGCAACCACACCCTTTCATCGGTACACAGCAAGCATCACTGCTTGATGACAGAAATATTTATTTCAAGCTCCACTACAAAAATAAGTCTATTTATTTATTACTAGTGGCCGCCCGCGGCTTCGCTCGCCCGTTCTCGTAGCACCCCGTTCCCGTTGCTTTTTCGGGATAAAAAGTATCCTATGTCCTTCTCCCGGTTCTAAGCTACCTCCCCACTAATTTTCTGCCAAATCGGTTCAGCCGATCTTGAGTTATAAATAGTGTAACTAACACGACTTTCTTTTATAAATATAGATAAAACACTTGACTAAATTCCAAATGCTACCAAACGTAAAAAAACTTCTAACTTAAGTCTTATAGATATAAAAATAAGGGCCAAAGAGTTTTCAGGCCTATCTACGTCGACAACGTCACTGTCGCAATTTAGATCAAAGCAATTTGAACCTAAGCGTATACAGAATAAGATCTAAAAGTCCCACAGGCCTACTATACTTGTTGAGTCGCAAAATAAAGCAATATGTGGGATAACATAGTTTTGGTATCAAGTCCCGATTTTTGTCATTTCTTTTTATTTGGGTTAGCGAGTTCTTCCACTATAACGGCAATATTGCCCGAACGATAGATATATATATTTTTGACCTCATAGCTCAGCTTGCTTTCTGCGCTGTAGGTCGTGGGTTCGGATCCTACCTAAGACAAAACACACAACTAGACCACATTTTTTCTGCGTTTTGGTATTTAATACATACTTTCATGTCTAGTTATTTAGATATATTTTATTTTATTCAAATTAGAAAGATAACTCTTTATTGATCCTACTTTATTGATACTTAGGTAAGTATATAGGATACAGTTTTAGCTTTAAGGTGGCCTTATAGCTAACAGCGATCTGTACCAGGCAACCTTGCAGGCAATTAAGTACCAAAGAGTCCTATCGTGATCGAAAGATTATAGTATTTTCTTAATTTAAGTTTAAGCCCAACGCTTCAAACCCTTTCTCTAAACAACGAAACTTTCCCAGACAAAAATATGAATACCTAAAAAACTCATCCCGAATCTAATTAACTCAGACCATGAACAAAGAACCTTTGTAACATCTTACGTCGGGAAAGAGAAGGCACGATCGCGAGAAAAATCCACCCCCTCCCCCGGGTGCTAGGGGGTGGAGTGGGGTGGATGTATACATTTTTTCTTTTCCTTTTCTTAAGACGAAAATTTGTTACGCTTTTTATACTTATACTCGGGGGTGGCCGCCCCGATCAATAGTAGGTGCCACCTTATCACCACCCCTTATCAATTTTTCGTGCTCTGGACTTTTTTCCCTTATTATAGAACCACTGTATAATTATTGAATGATATGACCAATGCTGTCTTTGTTATAAATTTCTGTCTGATCTTCTTCCTATCGTGGTACTGGTTCTTTCGAACCAAGTGTGGTGAAAGGCTTCTAAACGCCTCAAAGACGCTCTTTGTACACTTGATAGTTAGCGAACTCTTTTAGATTCTAAAACACACGATGTTTTCCTTCACAGTTTGATAGTAGTGACATATTGCACATCATTTTTAACCGACTTCCAATCAAAAAGGAGGAGGTTCTCAATTCAGCTGTATTTTTTTTTTTAATGTTTGTTACCGCATAGCTTCGTCATTTGTGAGCCGATTTGATTTTTTTTTTTATCTGAAAGGTACTGCTTCCAGATTGGTCCCATTTTAATTTTATTAAAATCAGTGTTGCAATTTTTTGTAACTGCATGCCTCCGTCATTTATGAACCGATTAAGAAAATTACTTTTTTATTTGGAAGGTTATTCTTACGTCCAGATTGTCCCAAACAAATTTCATTAAAATCGGTTTAGCCGTTTGGCAATGAAGTCGGTTTCTCTAGTTTTTTAAACTTATAATTATTTGACAGAAAAACTCATGTTCAGGACAATTTTGAAAGATCCTTCTGTTTGCGACAGGTTTGGATCGGTTGAGTTATCTGTAGATATTGGTATCTGTATTTCCATTGGTACTTCCATTGGTTCATTTTCAGTTACATTGTGGAGTGACTAAGTAACTGTTCGACAGTTGAGTTGTTGCTGACTTGATGACCACGCAATAAATAAATATTTATATTTTTTTTTTTTTTTTATTGGTGAACTTGTACAGGGGTATAAAATATTGAAGTGAACGCTGAAAACTACAAAAGTAAAAACTGTGTCGCAGCTTCCAGCACCCAACCTTCGGCAAAAGGGAGACAGGCGTTCACTACTCTAATACAGTACAGGTATTTGTTATTACAAAAGCAAGAACTTAAAACTAAAAGCTAAAACAAGTGTTTCAACATTTTATCTAAAATTAAATTATACCAGAAAAGAAAACTGATGCTAGGGCGTTTAAATATTGTGGACACACACCACTATCTAGCCCCAAATTAAGCAGAGCTTGTACTATGGGAACTAGATAGCTGATATACAAACATAAATTTTTTTTGTAAATACATACTAAGAATACAATACAACACCCAGACAGATAACAAACATCTGGATTCACCACACAAATATTTGTTCTCGGTGGGTTCGAACCCATGACCTGCGGCGCAGAAGGCAGAGCTACTACCAACTGAGCTGAGAGGCCAGTCAAGTCTTGTGGATTAGACAATGTAATTCAATATTTCAATACTTTATCACTGGTTGTGTAATTTCCGTATTTGCACCGATGACCTTAGCCTTGTTTGAATAGATGTTTTCCTATTTGTGAAATGTTTATTGGAACCTAATTGTTTTATTTCTAACATTAGAATTATAATCAACGACCTTCGTGACACAGCGACTTGGCTGACCTAGATGAGCGGGTTCAACTACCACCAAAACAAATGCAAAGTGAAGCAGCATTGCTGTGTTTCGGTTTGAAGGGTGTGGGTGCCGGTGAAATTACTGGCACGTGAGGCTGAACATCTGTATGCCTCAAGTTGATAGACGCCGGGCAGTGCATCATTCGTGCGTGACCTACGAGGCATTGCTTTGTTATAGGCGATGGTTACCACTTAACATGAGGTGGGCCATAGGCCTTTTGTATTTTTTTGGTGCATGCCAATCTTTTACAGTATACATATATAGTAAGTCACAAAGTTAGTGTTTTCCATCACCAAAACACAATGAAAAATAATGGCGTCCAATAAAACACTAATTACATGCCTGAAACGGGTCGGCGACGAATTATCTTAAGTTGAAGAGGCTTTGAGGGGAAATGTGGCGTCTCCCTCCACAGAGCAATAAGCCATCTGAGAGCAGAGATATTCACGATGCCACGAAAAATACATTTATGTGCATCGGTCACGTTGAACTGTGATGCTGGTCACCAGAAGATTAATGAAGATTTTTTTACGAGCCTTTCAAGTAACATCATAAACCAAGCGTGAACAAGACTTACAAAGTGCTTACGTAATATTGAAACCAAGCATGGTTATATCTTTCCATAGCTAGTTATTATCCCTCTTTGCTTCTTACCCTTTAGCTTCGCTATTAAAAAGTCTCTGCGCTGAATTATTAAAAGATATTTTCTTTTTCTGACCACTCTTTAATGCTAAGACATTTTTTTGCTAAACGTCAAGATTTTTTGAACTTATTTTACTTCTTATTTGCACGTTGATGAATGTTTTCAAGATTATTTCTGAAAACTTAAAATTTTAATAATATTAAAAAATAAAAATAAAATTTATAGACAACCCACACAACACTATCTAGCCCCAAACTAATCAGAGCTTGTGTTATGGAAACCAGATATATGATATGATACACATACGCATTTTTTGTTGTAAATAAATACTTAGAATACAATACAACACCCAGACAGAGAACAAACATCTGCGTTCACCACACAAATAAATAGGTACATTGATTTAGCAAAGGAAAGCTTAACTAAGAAATGAAAAGAAAGCCACTGTCACGCTTCTTCAAATAGGTCAATACTAATAAATAATGAGCCCAATAGGTCATTTTAAAGTCAACAAAATTACGTTGGTTTGACCTACAATTTTGTCCTATTACACGAAGTTATACTTCTTGAAACAATGTAAGAGATAATCGTTTTAAAATACACAACTTATAGGTCAACAGCTGTTTTGTCCGAGCAGATTCCCTTACTCCATTTTGTAAAAGGATCATATAAAACGATAAACAGCTGATTGCCATCGCCATTACCTAGATTTGCGCAGGCCTTTAGAACTGTAAGACAAACCTTTTTTATTAATTTGTAACTTGGTTAAATATGAACTGAAAAAATCATTTTATGTAACTGGTTACGAAACGTTAAAGCACTAAGAGCACTCACTAGAGGTCTTGTCTTTGTCTTTGTAGTTTATTGTTTTTAAATTTTTCTCTAGCTTTGCTTTAATTTAGCAATTTATCATTAAATTTTGCATGTCGGTCTCCGACGAAGTATGTGGTACTAACATTATTATTAGAACTGTTTCAAAATTTACCATACTTCAAGCGAATGTATTTAACATTTCATTTCATTTCATGAATACCTGCGTATTTTGTACATTTTGTAAATACTGGTAGTATTTACAAAATGAACAAAATACACAGGAAACAGTTGGGCTATCTATAGACCGTTAAATAACGATCTAGAGATCTCAACTTATCGCCAAACCGAAGCGTTCCCAAGACGCTAAAGCTGAATAGCTTTGCAAATGTGTTATATTCAATTTTAGATAAAGCGAACCTTGTATAAATTTTATGCTTAGGTACTAGTATTTAATTATAATTGTATGTCGTACTTACATAAAATTAGAATAAAAACTCTAAACCAGTCTTAATTATACTAAACAATGACGGCGCGAGCGCACCGCCATGTTTTAAATTCGTCCAATCACGTCGTTTCCCGCCAAGGTCGGGCGCAATGTCAAAACGAGCGATGCTGTTTGCTTCCTAGTAAATTGTCTAGGTCGTATTAGTTCTATGATAGATAAGTTTGGCAGCCATTTTGTTAGTTACAAGTTTTATCGCGGTTTCGATAGTGGAGATAACTTTGAAAGGACTTTGATAAAAATTGAACCGGTTTTGTGATTTACAGTGGAATATTTTGTAGAAAATAAGTTAGTAGAGTATGATTTAATAGTATTTGCCTTGTAGTTGGGTTTTTAACGGTTTAAGGGGCAAATTACCTTCGATGACCTTCTCGTGAGCACATTCATTTTGAGGATGTAAAATCACTAACTTATTAAAAATCGCAAGCAACAAAGTAGGCTAAAATTTAGCAAAAAATACAAGTTTGGTAAAAGCAAGTTTTTTTTACAAAAAAAAACTACTCGTACTCAGATGTTTATATACGTACTCAGATCAGATGTTTCTATCAGCAGCAACTAAAAAATAAGAATAACGTTTATTTCCAAACGAACAAGACATAGGTACAGTTATTTGTACCTACTACAGTACTAATGTCATTTTATATCCAGAATCCGCAGCCTTAGGTATTGTCTAACTTGAAATCCATTACCAGTGAGTTTGAAGCAAATTGCCACTGCTCGACTCTGACAGATTTTTTTTGGTATTGATTAAGGTTTTCACTGGTGTTCGGCTTCGGAATGAATGATTAGGTGAATACAATTTTACAAGTTTTCGATCTTTCTTGCGTTTTGATATCGCAAGTGGCAGTACTCGTAGTACCACTGGTTCTATTCGCGATTACCATTGAGTTAGACAATAAGGCTGCAAATGCTGATTCTGGAGGCAACTCTAGGCAATAGGCACATAGGTACTGTGGTTTGGAGCCTTACCGTCCGTGCTAGAAACTGAAGATGAAGTTTTCAAGCGGTGAAGGAAAACATCATTATGAAACTGGCATGTTTGAACATAAATAAAGTTCGAAAACATTTAAACCCACACCACACTGGTTCAAAAGATCTACTGAAACGACAATAAGTAGAATGTTAAGATTAACCTACGCCACGAGAACTTCTCTTATGTTATTCGAAAAACTTGTCAGTGTTGACCTTTGACCCTAACCTTATTGGCTATAGTTTCCCCCTTCGCATCTCCATAGCCAAAACCGTAATTTACGAATGGGCTATGCCTTGAGGCCGGTTTTATAAAGCTATACATCCCGAGAAGCGGTCAACGTTATATAACGGACATTTATAATAGTTAAAAAGCTAGAAAGTAATTATTTATTTACACAAAGAAACTTACAATTAAACAAAATATTTACAAAATGTACAAAATACACAAGAAACAGTTAAGCTATCTGCAGATCGTTACAAACGATCTAGAGATAGCTCAACCGATCCAAATCAGTGCCAGACGGAAGCGTCCCCAAGACGCTGGCGGCATTGCCACGCTGAATAGCAATGCTTATACGCTGCGCCAGATACCAACCAGCTCTTGGGTCACGCGTCGCTTCGTCGTCAGAAAGTAATTATTAAATTAAATAAATATTGAAAGTGTGAAGTATTTCATATTTATTTATTGGAAAAAAGCCACAAACATAGTAGCCAATAAACGATTGGTATAAGCCAGTCATAAATACATTTTAGGCATTTGGCTTAGTTTTATGAAAGAAAAATTAACTCTTTTAAAGGGTTGCAGTAGTCATCATCATCATCATTATTAGCTTGAAGAAGTCCACTGCTGGACATAGGCCTCCCTTACACATTTCCAGGAAGAACGATTCTGAGCCCTTTCCATCCATCGACTTCCCACGATCTTAGCAATGTCGTCGGTCCATCTAGTGGGTGGCCGCCCTACGCTGCGTCTTCCGTTGCAGTAGTCCTTCCTTTATAATCTCATCTTCCCCAACTAATTCTATTTAGGGTGACTGTTGGTCTCAATGTTTGACAGCTGGCACGATGTCGATGTTGTCTGATATGGCTACCGTTTATTGAAGACCGCACCTTAAGGTCGGGGTGAGCTTTCACTGTTAGTTTAGGAGGGACAATGGTATTCACGAGTAGCTACTTATTAATATTAAAATTATTAAAGGTTGTTAGATGCGCTTTGCATTCTATGCGTATGAAAAAAAAAACAAAAAATAACCAACAGCATTAGACCTTTTAGAGAACTTGCTTGTTATCAGGTTAGGGGGTATCAAAATGTAAAAATATACCCTCAAAAATGTAATGTTTTTCTGATTTATTTAAATGCAGTTCTTATTTTCATCAAAGTCGAGCTCGTGTAGCAGCATTTTTTTTCAAACCTTTAGCAGTTTCGAATTTGCTCTACGAGTGCCAACGAAAAAACGCACCCCAAAAGGCCACAAAAGATAAAAAAATTGCATATTTCGTTTTTTATTCTATAATGTATACAGATGGTATAATATATAATATGTGTCAAGTGCACGAAAAGAGCCTCTTTGAGGCGCACTTAAAATCCTTTCACCACACTTGGTTCGAAAGAATCAGTGACACGATAAGAAGATATTATTATATAAATAAAAACAAGTAAAGATTTAAAGTTAAACAACTAAAATCAATGTCTAATTAACAAAAATAATAATAAATATGTATATCTATTGGAATAAGGAGGTGAGTACGTTGTTGATACGGTATTTTGGGGTTATTTCGTCCCGAAATAACCTCACAACATCGTTAGTACTTAGTACGGAACCCGAACGCTCCAGTAACACCAATTTGGGCCGGGTCATGAATATCCGGATTAACCGAACAGGCTTTTACGCACGGATAAACGGTAACCGGTTACCGGCACTTTATGAAGGCTTTTACCAATATTCGGCTGTAAATATCAATGGTGAAACTAAGCCACTGAAAAAACTCTGTTTTAATTTTTTAGGCTGGATTTTTTTCAGTAGTAGTAGCTCTATGTGAAGGGCTCGTCCGGGTGCGTACTACCACCATGCCTATTTCTGCCATGAAGCAGCATTGCTGTGTTTTAGTTTGAAGGGTATGGGTGCCAGTGTAATTACTGGCACGTGAGGCTAAACATCTGTGTGCCTCAAGTTGTTGGACGCAGGGAAGGGCATCGTAGGGCACGTTCCAGATGTGCGTTATCTACGAGGCAAAGCTTTGTTATAGGTGATGGTTATCACTTAACATCAAGTGGGCCATAATATGCTTGTTCCATCAACTAGTTGGATAAAAAAGAAAACTCAAATTTAACATTAATGTCTATTATAATGTAATGAATAAACAGGCTTTTTTTATTGTTTATTTATTTTATTCTTCTTCTTGTGGTGTCACTGTTACTTAAGAACCGGTGTGGTGATAGGATTTTAAGTGCGCCCCAGAGAGGCACCTAGTTATATTCTAAAAACGCCATTGCTGTCCCAATCAAATAATTTTCAACCTGCACCTCCAACGTTTTGAAGACTTAAGGAAGCACGGTGACGGCATCTACCACAGTACACTGACCTCGGCAGAAGTCCAACCCAATTGTTCTTCTAGGCTTGGTCGCGTGGAACTGTCACCTAGACTCACCTAGCTTTAAGACGTTTCAAATTGATTCTTGTAATGCCATTGGGAATTTGATTTTGATTTTTAGGGCTGTGCAAATCAACACCTTTGTATCTTTTTTTTAGGTTTTTTTATAGCTTAAATAGGTAATTTTTCAATAAAAACTTTTTTGTTTTGATCATTTTATTAGAAAACGTTTGTCGCCAACCCCCGAGCCATGTGAAAGGCAACGACGAAGCTATTTTGTAAGCTATAGATTGCGCGTCTCTTATACCGGACGCTGACGGTTGTAGTAGATTACCGGCAATGTATGTCATGCGAAAAATTGTGTTACAAACTACCTACTACTTTCAACATAGCTAAAATTCAATAAAAATAAATAGACAGCTGGCTGATAATACTTTTTTTTTGTAGATACATTCTTAGAATATAATATAACACCCAGACAGAGAACAAACATCTGTGCTCACCACACAAATATTCATTTGTTCTTGGTGGGGATCGACCTAGGGCGCAGAGGGTAGAGCTACTACCAACTGAGCCTAGAGGCCAGTCAAGTCAAGTTCCGACTATTTTTTCCATTGCCCAACGAAATTTTTATTCTATTATATTCTATATTCCTGCAAAGAAATGATTATAATTATGAATGTGTAACATTTGACTTCTCGTTTACAAATTTTTAAAAGTATATCATTTGACTCCAGGGATAGAATCGCTTAAACCGAGCAACTGTCTTGGCATTTAGGGTAAGTTCCAAAGTTGGGACGGCTGGTAAGCCAGAACACAAGGCAGCACGCTAGTGGGGATTAGCCTCGTGCATTTCACAGTTGCGAATAAACGACAGCCGGTTATCTGGGCTAGTGATGCGCTTTGTATAACATCGATATCGATATCGATACTTACCACAAACGTTATTCTTTAACCATGGTTTTAAGTTAGCCAATTAACAATGAGCTAGTGATGTGCTTTGTATAACATCGATATCGATACTTACCACAAACGTTCTTCTTTAGTTATTGTTTTTTGTTAGCCAATTAACAATTGGTGATAACTCAAGCTCTACTTACGAGACGCTATAGTGTCTGGGACAGGGTTTAAGATAAAATAGGCTTGCCTAGCACCTATACCATCCTGACGGCTAATAGTCGGCCTAATCCACAGGAAAGACAAACCTTGCGCTGTTAAATATCACTGTCAAATATGACACTGACTTTATTGATTTAATTTAAGTAATCGCAGCTTTGCGCTGTCAAATATGACAGCGATATTTTAAAGCGTTTCACTGATCGCTACCGTAGAATGCTTCAATGTGCGTACGGGTTATTTATTATTGTATTGGCAATATACTAGTTTCTGTATTAATACTCGTAGGTGCTTAGTCGCACTTTACTGGTGTTACGGAAGATCAGCGTTATAGTAACACTCGCAACTATAGCATATGCTGAGTGTCGGACAATTTTTTAATTGTCACTTGTATATCATTCTTGTGCTCTTGTTTGTGTGGCATAACTTAAATAACTTCTGACTTGATAATAGTATTCTAATTGAATCAAGATGGGCCGTAGATGGATGGATTGAATAAATAAATAAATAAATAAATATTGTGGACAATTCACACAACACTACCCAGCCCCAAACTAAGCAGAGCTTGTCATATGGGAACCGGATAGCTGATATAATAAGCATAGTTATTTGAGAGTTCTTGACATTATAGTATTACAAGCGAGATTTTGTAAGGTTTTTTGTGTGATAAGTAGATTTTAGCATAAACATTTTTTTGTTTTCATATCTTTGTTATAGGTCGATATAAAATTGAGTAGCTTCTGTTTGGGAAATGAAAAAAGGTTTGATATTTTTTATTAAAAAAAAACAGGTTTAGAGGTTTTTTCCCCTCTTGCAGTAAAACATTGTCCGTGATACAAAATCTTTAATTAATTTTTTAATTTGGAATTTGTTTTATTTTTTTATAATTTGATACGATTGAAAATTATCTAGTGCTTGTAACTTTAACACCCTAAAATAAAAATAAATTCTATCGATAAATGCCTATCCCCACACTATTTATTTTAAATCGCGTTATATTACAATCAGAGAATACAACGTGGCGGTGAATTTCCTACGCCTGAAAGTTTCAGTAACAAAGACCTTCTAGCCACTGAAAATACAGCCTTATCACAACCATCCAAAGTTGAACTTCCGATGAAAGTTCAAGAGGTTTTCTATGTTGTTTTCGGATGCAACTTATTTGTGAAAACAGGAGTGAGAGAGAGGGATTCTGGAGTGTTGTACGAGTGTGAGAGGGATGGAAATACACTAAATTTACGAAGCCACAGGTGGTGTACCTCGGGTACAGACGTTGGTGGAATTGGAAGACAAATATTTTAAGATAAACATAAGAAAAAATAATTAAAAAGACGTAAAAATGACTTAATAAAGACATCACACACAAGCGTTTGTTCTTGGTGGAAATTGAACCCACAACCTACGCAGACCTTCTGAGCTAGAGAAGAAAGATTCTAAAAGATTCATGTCTTTGAAAAACACAGTCAGTATTATAGCAGCAGGAATAAAATGCGTAATAGCCCTTTCCCACCGGTGTGTGATATCGCGCATGGAGGTGGATCAGCTCGCACGACACACCATGGGAACGGTCTCGTGCGCCGAGGTGCGCGGTAGCACAGGAGCCCTTTTTGTGTGCGTTACCGTGCGTCGTCGTCGGCTGTGCGTGATGATCTGCAGAACCACGCACCGTAGGGAGGCGTAGCATAATAGATGAATGTCGGTAGCAAAAACTATTAAAAAAATACGAATAAGCTATACAGTTTTTATTTATAAAACTAGATGATAGAACAAACATTTGGCCTGCCTAATGTTAGGCGGTAACCATCACCTATAATGAAGCATAACCTCGTAGGTCACAAACATCAAGAACGTGCCCTACGATGCACTGCCCTGTGCCAGCAACTTGAAGCATACAGATGTTTAGCCTCACGTGCCAGTAATTTCACCGGCACCCACACCCTTCAAACCGAAACACAGCGATGCTGCTTCACGGCAGGAATAGGCATGGTGGTAGTACGCACCCCCACGAGACACACACAAAGAGCTATACTAAGCTTGGTAGTAAAGCTTTGGTAAAAGTCGATAATATTTCAGGTTTTAGTTCACAAATGCGTGCGAAAAGCGACATCTGCTTATAAAACTATGAAACATTTTTTCGCTTCAATTTCCTATTTATCGCTTTCCCTATAATTATCGTAATTGAAGCTCAAAGGAATTTTAAATTGATAACTGTTGGCGAATTCACACGTAGTTATTTTAACTTGTGAACGTTTCTTTTAACTACGAACATCCATAAGTACAATACGACGAGTTTTAGTAGCAGTAGTAGTAGAACCAGAAGACGAAGCTTAGGGCGTCCACCCACCAGATGGAGCGACGACATTGTTAAGATCGCGGGAAGTCGATGGATGGAAAGGGCTCAGAATCGTTCTTCCTGGAAATGTGTAGGGGAGTATGTCCAGCAGTGGACTTCTTCAGGCTGATGATGATGATGATGCGTAGTAGTAGTACAGTTAAGATCACAGCAGGAGATTATCATCGGTGAAGGTTACGAAATAGTTTTGATATAACGGTAAAAAAAAAAGTATTTCAAAAAATGACATCAACTTCTGATTCTTACTGTACAAAAAAATACTGTATTTTTCAATAAATTTTTAATCCCTAAAAAATAAAAAGTTAATAAAAGTTATACTAAAATCTGCTCTAACACATTGGTCCCGCCGCAAGATCCAAAAATCCAAACCCACACTTCTTGTATCTCAGCTGATTAGCTATCCACTGCACCGCAGCAGTCATCATCTGTATATTTTATAAGCCTCGCCTTGACCTATTTACTGTACGTTCATATTGATCATAATAAATAAATAAAATATTATTTCAAATTACCTATTCCTCTCGACGATTTCTAGATCAAACCAAAGGAGAATATTATTATAATTGAATATCAAGTTATACTAAAGTATTGAATGGAAATGCTTCTAACTACCCTCTAAACAGAGACACTAATTAAGACGCTGTTTAGAAACAGAGTTTTAATGTCACTCAACCAATTGAGCTGTAAGGTTGATAACCCAACTAAACTATGAGGTCAAGTCAAACAACTGAGCTATGAGGTCAATCAATGAAACTTATAAGTTGAGAGGCCACTCATCGAAACTGAGCTACAAGCCAAGTCAACCCACTGAACTAAACTGTGAGCTCACTCAACCAATTGAGCTAAAAGGCCAGTCAATCAACATAATAAGCCACTCAACTAATTGAGCTGAGAGATCTGTCAACCAATTGAGCAGAGAGGCCAGTCAACCAAGTAAGTTGTGGGGTCAGTCAAGCTTCAGTAAGGTCAGCCAAGCTATTGAGTTTAGACGCGAACCGACCAAGCCATAGTTTGCTTCCTGTTTTTCTAGGCTTGGTCGGAACTGGCACCTTTTTTTTTTAATAATAGATAGCTAAGCATTTGGCTGCCATCACACCTGATGGAAAGTGAGGATGCAGCCTAAGATGGAGCATGCTTAGCCATAATCCACCTGTTCACTCTTGTCTTGGAAACTCCCAAATTATAGCGTTCCGGAAATACTGACGCCGGTAGAGAGTTCCACTCTTTGGCAGTTCTTACTATAAAAGTGGAATCAAAACGCTTAGACTCACCTAGCTATACCTACTCACAGCTCAGTTATGTAACTAATCTGACAACTCAATTGGTTGACTGACTCTGTTCCTAAAGTATCCAACCATTGACTATATCCAACACAAAAAGAATTTTACAATTCGGACCAGCAGTTCCCGAGATTAGTGCGTTCAACCAAAAAAACCCCTCAGCTTTATAATATTAGTATAGATTTGATTTGATTCAAATAACTAAGACATTAGACAAGTTGACCAATTAAGCTTTGAGTCCAGTTTTAGTCAATCTATCGAAATTCTATTTTCACCAGCGTACGTTTCTAACTGTTGCTCAGTTGTAGGTAGCTATTGCTAGCGTGTGTACACACTGTATTGATTTTGTTCGATTCGCGTCTCAGACGGCGACTTTTTACTTGTAATAACTAGTTCACCTTTTAGGCCTAGCACAAGCTCTGTCTGATTGTATCTGGCTCTGAGGGCTTATTCTAAGAATTGGCATGCTTTTGCTTCACTTTTTACTTTGTGTTCGTGTTAGCCTAAGCAAATTGACTTGGTAATAAGACGCAAGCTTTTCGATGTTGGCCGCAATTAATCTAACGGAAAGTCTTCATTTTTAGCAAGTTGCCAACATGGATAATGGAGATTCCTCAAAATAAAGACCATAAAGATGGCTGCAGGTTCAATTGACGTAACTGACAATTCACGATTGTTCAGTAGGCCTAGCACAAACTCTGTCTTGCTCTGTCTCTGGCTCTGGTTTTGAGTCTGTGTGAGTCACCAGTGTATACTGTTGTGTGTAATGTTTAAGTCAACACTCATTAAGAATCACAACCAGAGCCAGACAGAGCTTGTGGTAGGCCTACTGAACTCGGCGCTCGATGTACGTACTAACATCTATTGTTATCTGAATGGTGAAGTCTATGAAGCTCTAACAAAATGGGAGCTCACGTTAAATAGGCTTTTTAAATAACTTTATTTTCGTTGCATATAAAAAACTGAGTACAGTAGCCGTACCATGAGCTCTGTCTGGCTCTGTCTCTGGCTCTAGTTTTGAGTCTGTGTGAGTGCTCACCAGTGCATTAGACTGTGTGTGTGACGTTTTGACGTAAGATTTATTTATTCTACACGCACACAGACTCAAAACCAGAACCAGAGACAGAGCAAGACAGAGCTCATGGTAGGCCTACTGTACTTAAAAAACTATAAGTACCAACAGTAGGCCTACCATGAGCTCTGTCTGGCTCTGTCTCTGGCTCTAGTTTTGAGACTGTGTGAGTGCTCACCAGTGCATTATACTGTGTGTGTGACATTTTGACGTAAGATTTATTTAGTCGACACGCACACAGACTCAAACCAGAACCAGAGACAGAGCAAGACAGAGCTCATGGTAGGCCTACTGTACTCAGTTTTTTATATGCAACGAAAATAATATAATTTAAAAAGTATGGCCCACAGCTGATTGCAAAATTTTTTTTTTTATGTATCAACAAATTTTTTATTTATCCTTTTAGTTGGAACCGATTTGAAATAAAAAAGAGGTTCTCAATTTAGCTGTATTTTTATTTTATTTTATCGCATAGCTTCTTCATTTACCTATGAACCGATTTGAATTGTAAGTATTTTATCTTACTAGTCTTGATTCCAGATTGGTCACATATAGAGAATTTTATCAAAATCAGATCAGCAAGCCATGAAGTCAGTTTCTGAAGTTATTTAACATCACTTTTCATTTTTAATACCTAATGTTTTTTTCTAAGATCCTAAGATCGAATTTGAGGTTTAATGGAAAAAACGGTTGTTTATCGCGATTACCTTAAATAATGCATAATTAATGCAATAAATTATGCATAACGATCCCGTTAATTTAAAGAATTTGAGTTTTTGTTTTTTTCAAATCTCTTATCTAAGTCACGTCCTAACTTAATATTTAGGACACGCGCCAAATTCGCAGTAATTAGTAGTCCATACGCGCCAGGTCACAAGCTAGCTGCTAGAATACTCATAAATTAATTTCAATAAAGCTTTAATTGGAAATTATACCAAGCAAAAGGTTCGGTCACAAAGTACGTTAGATAAAACACCAGTAGGCTCAAAACTCTAGACTCAAAACTCTAGACTCAAAACCAGAGTCAGGGACAGAGCCAGACAAAGCTTATGGTCTTTGGTTACAGGCCTACAGGTCTTTGGTTGAATCCAGCCAAAGTATTTAGTTACTATGTCAAACTAACTACGAGTATTTCAAACTAACAAAAGATCCCTGATAATTTAAGTATAAAAAACTTGAGAAACCGACTTCATTGTCAAACGGCTAAACCGATTTTAATCAAATTTGTTTGGGACAATTTGGACGTAAGAATAACCTTCCAAATAAAAAAATAATTTTCTAAATCGGTTCATAAATGACGGACAAACATTAAAAAAAATATTTTAAAAAAAATGGCAACACCGATTTTAATAAAATTAAAATGGGGCCAATCTGGAAGCAGTACCTTTCAGATAAAAAAAAAATTTTTCAAATCGGCTCACAAATGACGAAGTTATGCGGTAACAAACATAAAAAAAAAAAAACATACATACAACCGAATTGAGAACCTCCTCCTTTTTGATTGGAAGTCGGTTAAAAAATAGATTCTTCTTGATTAATTAAAAATAGTATTCAGCAGGGCTACCACGAGCTCCATATGGTTGTGGCTATGGCTGTCAAATTGTGTATAGATAGGCTGACCCACACATTCATTTTCTTCTTGGGTTTGAATGTGTTGACATTGTTGAGCTGTTGACACAATTTTGACAGCCATAACCATAACCATATGGAGCTCGTGGTAGGCCAGCAATTCTTCTTGATGTCTAAAACTACGCTTTGTTCTTTTTGTGGTGTCATTATATAGAGTGGACCAGTGTGCTGAAAGGATTTAAAATGTGCCTAAAAGAGGCTACTTTCGTACACTTGACACAGGTTTTTGAAGTTTTTAGGCTCTACGACATGCTGGCTTCCTCACGATGTTTTCCTTCACCGTTTGAGAGTATAAAAGGCTGAAAGAGGCTTCGCCCATTCTTACCTAAGTCATTTAATGACAAGCAAAACTACAAATAAATAGGCTACACGCTGCGGGGTTCTCTTCATATAAATGTATGTTTATAGGTATAGGTTAATTAAGTACTACTAACAAAAGATTTAAGTTTTACTAACAAAATGATCCATGTTGACCGAAAATAAATAATTAATAATTATAAGTTTAAAAAACTATAGAAACCGACTTCATTGCCAAACGGCTAAACCGTTTTTAATGAAATTTGGAACAATCTGGACGTAAGAATAACCTACCAAATAAAAAAATAATTTTCTAAATCGGTTCACAAATGACGAAGTTATGCGGTAACAAACATTTAAAAAAAATACAACCGAATTGAGAACCTCCTCCTTTTTGATTGGAAGTCGGTTGATAAAAAAAAATAAGTGTAAACTAGTTTTAAAAGCTTAAATTTCATCCGAAAACACCATGCATTACACAAGACACCCTTTGGCATCGTTTTCGTCAATCCACCACCCATTGTCTCCAGTTTAAAAAGGGGGGTTGAGAAGTGGGCCGCTCAATCGATAGGGGTGGGGGATGGGGTGAAACGTATAGCCGTCTAAACCGTGGACATCGCCCTCTGTCTTATAGGGAATTTTTGAATTTTCAGTCTAGTTCCTTGTTAGTGGATGATTTAAAATGGAAACGGAGATAAGTTTTCTAAATAATGAGGGTAGTTAGAAATATTTCACAGACACACACAGTCAGACTTAAAAATGTCAAAGGTTTTTCAAGGACTGTGTTATTTTTCATCAATTATTGGATAGGTGACTGCTACTCGAGTATTTTTAAGTAAGCCTTTGTAAGGTTCTCGAATAGTGACTACGAACCGGAAGACGAAACGTAGGGCGCCCACCCACCAGATGAACCGACGGCATTGTTAAGATCGCGGGAAGTCGGTGGATGGAAATACCTCAGAATCGTTCTTCCTGGAAATGTGTAGGGGTGACCTATGTCCAGCAGTGGACTTCTTCAGGCTGATGATGATGATGATGACCACTTCTAGCTACGTCAATGCTACATCAGTACTCTGGTTACACTATGACAAGTCTACGGTGCTGCTACGTTGATGCTTCGCTCCTTGTATGCCGTCGTTCGACGACGCTACGGTGCTACGACGACGACGCTACGACACGTCTACGGTGCTGCTACGTTGAAGCTACCACCCTTCCACGGCGTCGGCTGCTTCTACATCAACAAAAAAATAGCGCTAAAGTCTCGGGTCAGTTTAATAGTGGGGTATCAGTTGGCCTACCATAAGCTTCATATGGTTATGGTTATGGCTGTCAAAATTGTGTCAACAGTGTCAACACATTCAAACCCAAGAAGAAAATGAATGTGTGGGTCAACCTATTTATACACAATTTGACAGCCATAGCCATGACCATAGCCATAGCTCGTGGTAGCCCTGCAGTTAAATTGACCCCAGATTTTTCAAAATGCTTATCACTTCCCTTTTTATTTTGTAAGTCAGCGTTGTTAAGCGTCATCATTCAGTTTTGCTAATACTTTGAAAGCTCAACTGAAATCGTCTGGAATACCTGTAAAGGTCACCAAGAAAGACCCATCGACATGAAAACTGCTTTCAATTTCCGACGATCCGCTCTGCACTTGTTGATTCACAAAAGCTTTACAAACGTCTCTCTTACCTACATTGTTTTTTAGTATGTCTAGTTTTTTTATAGAACTAGCTGATGGAACAAGCAATGGCTCTTCTGATGTTAAGTGACAACCATCACCAAAGCAATGCCTCGTAAGTCACGAACAGGACCGTGCCCTGCGACACACTGCCCTGCGTCCATCAACTTGAGGCTTATAAGCTATGTCCACACTGTACCTTTTTTTGTTCATTAAGGGCATGCGTCATAGCGCAGTCAACAGCGCACGTGAGGCATGCCCTTAGCGCATGCGCGATGACAGTTGAAAGCGACGCGCGCGCTGTTGTTCACGCTATCCGACATCGGGTGGATTTCTGTGCCCTATAGCGTTCAACAACAAGATGGCGGACGAAGAAAAGGATGTTTATTGAAGATTACAGAAACTTTCCACAACTTTGGGATCAAAATAATAAACTTTACACAAATAAAGTGAAAAGGAACGATGGTTTTTCTTAGTTCTTTTTTTTCTGGAATTTCTTATGACCAAGTAAGCTGCACATATTCCAACAAGTAAAATATTCTCGTCGCACATGTTTTCAAGAGATTGACAGAACTACGACTGAACTGGTGTTGCGTTCAATTAAGGCATTCAATTATTGAATGCGCTAAACGAAAGTTGAATAGAAAGATGGAGACGAAAGATGAAGATGAAAAGGCACAGTGTGGACATAGCTATAGATGTTCAGCCTCATGTGCCAGTAATTTCCCCGGCACCCACACCCTTCAAACCGAAACACAGCAATGCTCCTCCACGTCAGATGTATAGGCATGGTGGTAGTACTTCCCCGGACGAGCTACAAAGAGCTCTACTTCTTCTTCTTATCGTGTCACTGATTCTTTCGAACCAAGTGTGGTGAAAGGATTTTAAGTGCGCCTCAAAGAGGCTCCTTTCATGCACTTGACAATATTTTCGAACTTTTTAGGTTCTACGATATGGCCGGTTTCCTCACGATGTTTTCCTTCACCGTTTGAGAGCTCTGGCATAGTGTACATACATTTTTGGGAAGCAAAACCCATTGGTGTACGACTGGATTTGAACCCATGACCTTAGGATCGGAAGGCGGGGCCACTACCACTAGGCCACTAGCGCCCAAGAGCTCTACTACTACTAGTAGTACAAAAGAAGGAGGAGTGAGGGAAGGACTCTTCAAAGAGGACTTTGTCAGAAGTGGCCAAGCTATGGAAAATTAAGAGTTACACGATTTTTAATTATATTTTTTCAACACAATGATAGACATTCAGAATATTATACAAAATTTATCAACCAAATTTTAAATATTTATTTACACAAAGAAACTTACAATTAAACAAATATTTACAAAATGTACAAAATACACAAGAAACAGTTGAGCTATCTGCAGATCGTTACAAACGATCTAGAGATAGCTCAACTGATCCAAATCAGTGCCAGACGGAAGCGTCCCCAAGACGCTGGCGGCATTGCCACGCTGAATAGCAATGCTTATACGCTGCGCCAGATACCCACCAGCTCTTGGGTCACGCGTCGCCTCGATCAGTCGCCTAGACAAAATTTATTCAATTTTTTAAATCAGGAAATTCCTTTTGTGATATCAGTGCAGTAATAGTTTGTATCATGACATTGATCGCGACCTTGTCAAAATGCAGTTTCGTCTAGACGCATATCAATGAGCGTAGTGCAGTTTAAGACCAGACGAATAATCTTATGGCTGCACTCTTGGAGTACCCCTGGTAGATAGATATAGTTATTTGTTATACAAGAGTGCAAAGCTGCTTTTCAACCGCGTGCTCAATTTTGATGACTGAGCAAGCGCAGGATTCTAATATTTAACCACGAGCGTAGCGAGTGGTTTAAAAGTTAGAATCCTAAGCGTTGGCGAAGGAATCAAAAGAGCACAAGGTGAAAAATCTTTGCACTCGAGTGCAACACGTAACTTTTCATCCCACCTCAGCGAGGAAATGACCAAATGCAAAAAAGAACATGGCGCGACTAAAACACGCCAAGAAGGTTCCGCGTATGAGTTTTTAACAAATTTAAAAAGGTTGCATGATAAATTCGGCACCATGCAGGTAGATGTAAATAGGTTGTGTGTTCTCAAACTTAGTGAATACGATATTCTAAATTCAAATTTACTTTATCCTCTAGCGGATAAAAACGGCTTTTGCAGTCAGATATTGAACAGCAAAAACACACTTTTCGAGCAGGTGGGATGAAAAAGAATTTATTTGCCTAGAAAATAAACACACACGAAACAAATAACAAGGAAAATATAAAATCAAAGCATAACTAAAACTAAAAATACAACTACAATATGAACTAATAAATAAATGAAATGGTGTGCGTGCTATAGCCCCTTCCCACCGGTGTGTGATATCGCGCACGGAGGCGGATCAGCTCGCACGACACACCATGGGAACGGTCTCGTGCGCCGAGGTCCGCGGTAGCACAGGAGCCCTTTCTGTGTGCGTTGCCGTGCGTCGTCGTCGGCTGTGCGTGATGATCTGCAGAACCACGCACCGTAGGAAGGCAGCAATGGGAATAGCTCAGCGCATAAGCTTTGCTCGAGAGAAAAACGCTGATTTTCAGCCATTACCATATGAGCAGACAAGTTGAACAGATACCAAACAACACAAACGACGGAATAGTAGTGTTTGTGACTTTGTGAAAGGGTGTGTGAATGTGTTTCGAGGATGGGTCACTGAATAAAGTAAACAATAGGCCTACCACAAGCTCTGTCTGGCTCTGTCTCTTGCTCTGTATTTAAGTCTGTGTGAGTGTTGACTAAATTAATCCTACGTCGAAACGTCAAACACAGTATTAGGACAACCTCTCAGCTCAGTTGGTATAGTAGCTTTGCCTTCTGAGCCGTAGGTCGTGGGGTCGATCCCCACCGAGAATATTTTTTTGTGTGGTGTACGCAGATGTTTGTTCTCTGTCTGTGTGTTATATTGTATTCTAATAGCCCTTTCCCACCGGTGCGTGATATCGCGCACCAGCCCGCACCAGCTCGCACGACACTCCATGGGAATGGTCTCGTGCGCCGAGGTGCGCGGTAGCACAGGAGTCTTTTCGTTGCCTACTATTGTACCTACTTTTAAAGCGCGGCGGTTGGTCGCTTCAGAGTGCACGGTTCAATGACATCACTTAGCGGATGTTAGATTCAAAACAGCTATTATTAAGAATCTACCATAACTTTTGACTAGAAACTAAACAAGACTAGGCTCTCATAGATTAAAAACAAAACTCTTTTGTCTATGGATCTAATTCAATAGTGTTATGTTAAAGGTTATCGTTTTAGAACAATAGCTATTTTGTATAAGTTAATGTAAAAACCGTCCAATGAGTAGTAGAGCTCTTTGTGTGTCTCGTGGGGGTGCGTACTACCACCATGCCTATTCCTGCCGTGAAGCAGCATCGCTGTGTTTCGGTTTGAAGGGTGTGGGTGCCGGTTAAATTACTGGCACGTGAGGCTGAATATCTGTGTGCCTCAAGTTTAAGGACGCAGGGCAGTGCATTGTAGGGCACGTTCAACTTTAAAAACTTTTTATACACCACCGTCTAAGTATTCGATGTTGTCTATCCTTTCCACCGAAAGTTGTCTGGAAGAGATCCACTCATTTTTTATCCACTAAGCTATAACAGTAGGCAATAAATATCGCACATCGGCTAATTTCGGCTTCATAGAGCGAAGTGTGCGTCAGAAAGAGATAGCGCTCTACAAATCCGAAAAGCAGATCTGCAATATTTATATCCTACAACCTTACCTACTTTATGTATTTTTCTCACAATAATGTATTTTCATAGATTCAAATTGGTTAATGTATTATAGGATACAAGATAAACTATACCCACTATTTTGTAATTACCAAAAAAAATTATTCAACAAGCAAAAATCATTTCATTCATAAACGCTAAATACCAAGCGGAACCGAACAGCGTATTTTTTTTTCTCTCTAGTACTACGTAACTAATGTGTCCATAATTTTATGCAGGATTTCTGAAAATTTTAACATTTAATAACTTTGTCATTTTATCGAAACTAAATATTCTGATTGCACATTCATAATGTTCTACCCCTACTACCCAATTTTTTGTTAGTTACAAAATAGTGGTGTATTGTAACTTTGAGTCGTAGAATAAATAAATAAACATAAACATTATTTTGCCTCCAGATTTAAACTTCTGCTCACATTCTATTGATCACGTAAACCCACGAAGTATGTATGATGCCTCTACGTGAGTTCACACACTAAATACGCTTGTGTAGGCTAAAAAATTGAGGTAAAATAATTAAATTCAACAGAAACGAAATATTGCTGATTTCGATAGACCAAAGTCGAAAACATGACACACTGGCACACAATCCATTTTACAATAACACGCCAAAATTTGAGTCACATGACTCAAATTGTGACTCATATTAATACCTTCCTATATACTGAATATAGCACTGGTAGACTGGTAGTCTGGAGGTCTTAGAGCGAGTTAAGGAGAAGAGAGTTATGCTTGAGACGATACAAAATCGAAGAGGAAAAATGTTTGGACATCTTCTACGACATGACTACTTAAAGAACATCAGTGAAGAAAAGGTTGAAGGGAAACGGGGAAGAGGAAGGCCAAGAATTAGTTACATGTGCCAGATAAAAGAAAAAGCCGCTGTCATGTCGAATTAGGAAGTCAAGGAGGCCGCATTCGAAAGACAAACTGCATCAAAACCCCGACAAGAGCTAAGCTCTTAAATTTAAGATGAAGAAGTCTGGCGGTTTCGAATCCAGTCTTGTACCATTGATACGTTACCCGGTCACGAACTAAGAAATGAACTAAGAAAATAATTTCTTCTACGTAGCTGATTACGAAACTCGTTTACGTACAAGCCATATGGGGATTTTTCTGTTCGAAAAATAGGTCGTTTTTAAATGCTATACAGGAGTTTAGAGAGTAAGCTCAGTACTTTTACCAACCTCTCAGCTTAGTTGGTCTATGACATAGCCAAAAGGTACGAGCTAAGTCTTCTTTGAGTTGAGGATCTTGTGACATCTGAATAAACAATATTTTTTTTTTTAATAAGTCACGGGTTTCCTCACGATGTTTTCCTTCACTGTTTGAGAGCACTAGCATTATGTAGTTAAATATATTTAGGTTAAAAGTTTATCAACCTGAAAAATTCAACTCGACAGAGTCATATTACAATGCATTATCAAATTTTTAGTCTGTGATGTTGTCTCCCACGGTTTTGTCTATGCGGCGATATTCGACCTCAAACGTCTAATTTTGTTTATTTATGGTTTGTAGACAATTTTAAAAATAGTTTCGTGGAAATATTTTTGATTGTCGAATGCCGACTGTTTCTTTTTTAAACAAAAGTGATTATCAGGCGCCAAGCAAAGTTAGATATTTAAAAAAGTTTTACATAAAAAGTACGTAATATAATGCATGAAACCTTTTTGATTGACTAGATTTTAACATCATCATTTTATGTCAAAATCAAATATATATTCATTCAGTAGTATCACAAGGATCACTTTGAAACGTATTAAAGCTAAGCTTTATTTATTTATATATTTATGGACCAGCCTCAAATAAAAACGGGAACTGGTGGTCTAGTGGTAGTGGCCCCGCCTTCCGATCCTATCTATGGCCGTGGGTTCGAATCCAGTGGTGCACCAATGATGTTTTCTATCCAAAAATGTGTGTGCACTATGCAAGAACTGCCAGTAGGAAAATATCATAAGTAAACCGGCATATCAGAGGTAGATTTTGAACTACCGCTCTACATAACATACTTACTCAACACCACTATGCCAACAGATGTCAAGTGCAAGAAAAGAGCCTCTTCTACACTGGTTCAGTGTAGTATGGTTCCACCCACCAGATGGACCGACGACATTGTTAAGATCGCGCGAAGTCGGTGCATGGAAAGAGCTCAAAATCGTTCTTCCTGGAAATGTGTAGGGGAGGCCTATGTCCAGCGGTGGACTTCTTCAGGCTGATGAGGATGATGAACTTATCAAGGGTAGGTTTTGAACCACCCTACAGATATAAAGCCCCACTATGCCAGTAGAGCTCGCACGATAACAAAATGTGTCCTTTGGTGGATGTAAATGACACAATCGAGCGCAAGGTCACATTAGATCTAGGTCGCCTGCGTTTGGGTACCTACATTAGGCACCTAGGTACGCTAGATACTGTGCCTAACTAGGGAGTGAATCTAGGTTATGGCTATACCTAGGTATTTAGTTTTGATAGGTTTTGCACGATGTGATTCGGGCTAAATTAATTTAGTTGATGGCCTTACTAACGTCTTAATCAAGACCCTGACATCAGCGTGTATCGCTGTCTCAGTAGTATTGTATTGGATACTATACTACTTGTCTCGCTCGCACAATTTATCCTTTTTGAAGATCTAAAATCACTTGATCAATGCAACAACTTATCAAAAATTGCAACAAAAATACGGAGAAAAAAAATAATAAAAACAGAATAATTAATCATTTTGATTTAAACCAAACTAAAGTCTGAGAAGAACAACGAAAAGAAGAAGAACAAAACCGTATATGCAAAACCGTATGTTTATATGCTTGCCTATAACTACACTACAAGGTATAGAGAAATACAGAAAATCATAGGAACGCGAAAAGCTAAAAACTCGAAACAAAACCTCGGCATTCTGCACAAGTATTGCCCTAAAGCGTTCCAAATTCTTTCCGCTGTAGTGGCAACTCTCCCAAAACTTGGTTAAAATGCAACGAAATGTTTCCCTCAAATTCGTTTCATGCACAAAAAGATGTTTGAGTGGGAAGTAAGTAGGTAGCTAAATGCTTACTCCACTTTCTCACGCCACGTTTTTATTTTGAACAACGAAAACGGGGTATTTCTTAATTCTACCCGAAAATTGGAGAAAATATAGCGGTGTTCCGTATTCAATAATTTTAATTTTTAAAGTTACACTTTGCAAGTAATAAAACAATGATTACTAAAAAAACACAAGCTCAAAGTCGCGCTACGAGCTGTGGAGAGAGCTATGCTGGGAGTTCCACTACGTGATAGAATCAGAAATGACGATATCCGTAGAAGAACCAAGGTCACTGACATAGCTAGTAGAATAAGTTAGTTGAAATGGCAATGGGCAGGTCATATAGCTCAAAGAACTGACAACCGTTGGGGAATAAAGGTTCTCGAATGGCGACCACGAACCGGAAGACGAAAAGTAGGGCGCCCACCCACCAGATGGACTGACGACATTGTTAAGATCGCGGGAAGTCGGTGGATGGAAAGGGCTCATAATCGTTTTTCCTGGAAATGTGTAGGGGAGGCCTATGGCCAGCAGTGGACTTCTTCAGGCTGATGATGATGATGATGACTAAATAACTATATTACTGATATCCCTCAACATCGCACAAAGCGCTTCGCTTTCACTTTTTTAGTAAAACCTGCCTTTCACCACACTGTGATTTGATAACCAGCGACACGATAACAAGAAGAAGTCTCTTTACCATCTTCAATATTTCTGTGGCATTACAACCTTGGAATTTACAAGTCAAGAGTGAACAAGTGGATTATAGCTATGCGTGCTCTTAGGCTGCATTTTTACTTTACATCAGGTGTGATGGCAGTCAATCGTTTAGCTATCAACAATACAAAAAATCGGTTGTCTGTAAAGTCGGTTTACTGAAGATATACAGATGTCCACGCGGACGCATCGCTCACTCAAGTAGGAGAGAGACAGATGTCGAACGCTGTCGAACGCGGAGGCCGATTGTCTTTGTCGCTCGTTCCGCGCTCTCGCTTGCACTTCAAGCCTTAAATGGAACGCCTCAAAGCGAGGTAACGCCGCAAGAGTCGTGTTTTTTCGTGCGTGCAGCCGGCTTCATCGATCTATAAGATGTTGTCACGTCAAAATACATATAACTATTATATCAGCTGTCTGGTTCCCATCGTATAAGCTCTGCTTAGTTTGGGGCTAGATAGTGTTTGGATTGTCCAGAATATTTATTTATGAATATAAAAAAATAGCTAAGCTTACGGAACCCTAAAAATGCAAAAAAACCAAAAGCCACAGTTTCAATAGCGACCACACTCGCAACGTACGACACGAACTTGTCGTTTTTCGTCAATTCCCGTTGTTTTAAGGCCTGCGCACACCTAGTTCGCTGGCTATGGCGATCAGTGAAACGCTGACGAATATCGCTGTCTAATTTGACAGCGTTTCATTGATCGCCATCGCCAGCGACCTAGGTGTGCGCAGGCCTTTTGTGTTTTCTTGTTTGTTTGTACCTTTCTTGTTTTCCCACGTTTCTCTATTGCTACCCTGAATTTCTTTCGTTTTTCGTCAGTGGTTTTTTCAGTTGTATTTAACGATTTCCGACACAGATCTATGAATAAACTAGAAATAAACTTAGTCTATGGTTGTTTTTAAAGCTGCTTAAAGAAACGTACGAAAAAGTACCTAGTTATTTTACAGCTTAAGCGAAGAACCACTGGAGATTATGTTTTTAAGAAGTTGAAAATAAATCTTTCAGTGTGTCATATAAAAATAAAAAATTGCCGAGTGAATATTTTTCGACTGACATTCAATTTCGATCCCAATCTCGATTATGTAGAGCACCTACATTATAAAAATAAACATTTGCAGATACTAGAAGTTTGTCAGAGATCAATGGAAAGGAGCATGTTGAGCATAAGATTATCCGAACGAGTAAACAATACTAAAATTAGAGAACTGACAAAAATAAAAAATGTCACGTGGACCATTCGAAAAAACAAATGGAGATGGGCACACAACGTGGATCAGACAAATGGAGCAAAAATATCACAAGCTGGTACCCACTAAACAGGAAAAGAAAACGTGGAAGACAATTTAAAAGATGGGTAGATGACATAAAAGCGGTCGCAGGAAACACTTGGTCTAGAACTGCAAGAGCAAGAGAAGAGTGGAAGTTGTTGGAAGAGGTCTTTGTCAAACTTGGGCAAACAGATACTGTTGTCGATTAAAATAGTATTTAAGTAAAACTTTGGTATAACTAGTTTATAAATATCTGAATAAAAGGCTTTTATTATTATTATTTATTATTAAGTAAATATTATTCAATTTCAATCCCAATCTTAATTTTGTTGGAATAAAATTTGATATTTGACAAAAATCCCACAACAAAAGATTTTCTGTGAAATCCTATTAAAAATGTACCAAATCGAGACTGGAATTAATTAGATAGATAAATAACTCTTTATTGTTCATCACGCAGAAACGTAACACAGGATTTATTTAGATTTTTTCGCAAAATAATGGGCGACCTTATCGCTGAGAGCGATTTCTTCCATGCAATTTTTCCTTTCAGTATCTGTTTTTCAGTGCGTGAGGATTCCTGAATGAATGAATTTATTAATTTACCTGATGATTTGTTTTTTTTTAACTGACATATCTATTAGTTTCGCTACTCTATGGTAAGCGTCAGTTTCGTTTTAGCGGGTTAACTGTGCACTGATGGATTTTTCTGTTTTCCACGAAACACCGTTTTTCAGTACGGGTGGCTATTTTATGAATAAACTGTTTGCTAGGACAGGGAGAACTGTGGAGACGCTTCGATCGGTGTTATTTTGCACGAAGCTACTTTTTTTTGCAAATAAAGCCAACCCCTGTTAAAATATGATCAGAGAGGCGGGGCCATTACCACTAGGTCACTGGTGGCTTAGTGGCCTTCCAATCCTTAGGTTGTGGGTTCAAATTCAGTCGTGTACACTCTCAAATAGTAAAAAAAAATATCGTGAGGCATCCGATACCGAAAAAGTTCGATAACATGTGTGAAGTGCTCGAAACACTTAAAATCCTTTCACCACACTTAGTTTACAACAACCAGTGACACAATAAACACCAACAGATTCTAAAAACAAGCACAAAAAATATATAAAACTAACAAATAATGACTCCACAGTTTTCCTGTCCGTATTTCGGCTAACTGGTTATTGCCAGCGGCGACTAGATATTGTCAAGTGTCGTGACGTCACTCTGACAGTCGGGAAATTATTTTTTTGAAATTGACAATCGTTTGTGCATTTTGACGCTGTCATGCGGTTTTTAGTTGTAGGCTTAGACCATTTATATCGCTGTAGGTTTATTTTGCTTGTTTTGATTTTGTGTGGTTTGGGTAAAAAGTAGGTACTTTCAAGTAGTATTATGTTTGTTATAGTACTTTTGCAATAACATTAGGGAATCAAAAGAGCACGAGGTGAAAAATCTTTGCACTCGAAATGAAATAATGAAATAAAAATTTATTGCTTAAAATGTGGTAAGGGATTAGATGTCAGTAATTAAATAATTGATTCAGCACATTTTGCTTGAACTCAGCATGCAATTATAAGTATAGGTTAAGTATTTAGAATTACAAATAGTCATTAATTGATTGTCTTAAAATTATTAAATGTCATAACCTAAGAGTACACAGTCAATTTATTATCGTCATTTATGGCGTGTGAAAAACTCATTTAAGTTATAATAACAACCTTTAGCTAGCCAGTTGTACAATTTTGCTTGGAACTTTCGTTCTGGCTGTTCCGTTATTTCGTTCGGTAAGTGATTGTATATTTTGATTGCCATATGATAGCTGTTTCGCGCCCTAAGAGCAGTTTTTGCTGCTGGTTGTATTAGGCGATTTGGATAGCGTGATTCGAACCTGCGCTCCAGATCTCCTTTTTTTGTAAAAAGATTTGCCTGATGTTTCACAAATTTACACATTTCAAATATATATAAACTAATCAGCGTCAATAAGTTCAGTTTTTTAAAAAGAGGCCTACATGAGTCGAGTGCAAATCATAATTTTCTATCCCACCTCAGCGAAAATATGACTAAATGCAAAAAAAATAGCAGGCGTAAGCTAATTAAAAAAAAGTTATGCACCAAAAAGGTCTGAATTTTAACAAATTAAAAAAGCACAATATAATATTCTGCACCATGGAGGTAAAAGTAAATCGGTTTAATGTTTTTTGAAATCACAAACAAAGTGTTAAGTTCTAAATTTAATTTACTTTATCCTTCAGCGGATAAAAACTGCTTTTGCACTCTTTGCACAGATACCGAAGGGCAAAAATACTTTTACCGAGATAGAGGATGAAAAAAAAATTAAGTACTTATACAATTTTATAGGGATCTCCACATATTTAATGTTCCAAAAATACGAAAAGCCAAAGAGATGAAATATAGTACTATACATCTATCAGAGTCTAGAATCCAGTGTAATTAGAGATAGTGTAATTTCACGGTTGGGGTGCGAGCTTAAACGCTCTGCCGAAACGAAATGGGGATGAAAATAGGGGTCTGAGAGGAGTAAGGTATAGTTACCTGTGGGGTTGTAATGTAACCTTTAGTTGAGCCGAGTTTAAATTACGAAGGTGTCTTGTCTATGAGATGTATCGTATAGCTAGAGCAAAAACGACCTAATAGGAAAAATGTTTTTTTTGGGCAATGCGGAAGTGCTTTTGGTGGTGTGATATTTTACAAAAACAACGAATTATTTACTATTCAGGTACGTTATATTTTAAAGTTATGCGAACTAAGTCATTATAGGATATAGGTCACAAAAGTCAACATAGGATATTCATTCAAGAATTTGCGAAACAAATTATTGGAAAAAGTGTTAAATCTACCTTGATTTAGGCTCTATGAGGCAATTGTCATACCCGAGATGACCGTACAACATCAGGTGGCTCATCAGCTAGCTCCAATACTGTCTCCCTAATAGCATTTTCGTTTACCTGATTCTTTGCGTGCAGTACCGACTTTACAGCAATCTCCACCAAAACAAATAAAGCTAAGTCTACACGTGTAAACAAACTTGCAAAAATTAGGCTTTATCGCAATCGCATCCATCCGAGCCCAGTGAGCCGAGTGCGGTACCTATATTATAGTGAGCGCGGCATTGAGTATAGTGAGTATCGCTCGAATACCAACACAAAAGCACAAGCTTCGGAAGCGGGGCAGGCGAGCACAGAAGTGTTCGAATCTGTAGAAATTTGTGTAAGCAAACAGACATTTGCATTGTATTGTAGATGATACTATATCTGTCTGAGTGTTATGCAATGGAAATCTACTAACGCACAAAAAAAATGAAACGTCATACGTTTTTTTTAGTGAAAGCTCTTTTTAGCTGGTTTGAGTAATTTTGAGTTGGGGAAAAAGCTAATGAACTGGCAACACTGGCACGTCACCTATCATGTAAACCTGTTTGGCAAAAATCGACAAAGTCGAGGGGGTCAGGGGGGGGGAGGAAAATGGATAAAGTTTTCACTAACTGTAGACATACCCGGATTGCCACGACTTTTTCTATATTGTCATGGAACAATTCACAGTAAATATCTCATTGACAAGATTGGCTAATTGTAATAAAGTGAAATAAAAAAAAGTGAAAAAATGTATTACATTTCCCGTAGTTTTCTTATTTCATATTCTTCAGTGCTTGCTCCTTTCACTTATTTCGTTTTCTGATCTGTTTCTTTTAGGGTTTATTTTTCAGTCCTACCTATAATTTTAGCTACGTTCGATTCCAGAATTCTGAATGTTAGGTATCTTAGGTAGGTACTGTCCTGTTATACCTAGAGTAAAAACGAACAAAGGAATCTACACCAGGTTGTGTCATAAAATAGCACGTGTATTCGTTGGTTTTGTATTCGCATATCGCCACTTTTGTTGTTAGATGTACTCGACAGGCGCCAACCGTCTGGTCTGTCAGCGAAAACTGAGATTACACCGAAACCGAACTAAACAGCGGGATAACTGTTGCACCTGTATTCCACCTTTTGTTTGTTGTCGCTTCCAACTTGCAGTTTGAGACTGGATTGAGAATGGAATAGACTGTGACACTGCAGTAAGACCATATTACAATTTTTTTTATATTACTGACGTTGTTGACAATTGATTTACAATCACTCGTAGTTTATCAAATTATTGGACCTAGACTTGAAATTAAACACACACCCAAAAAAGCTCTTGTTTGAGAAGTGTTTTTTATTCAGTTGATGAATTCATTGACTCCCAGACGTGACATTTTTATTTATTATTGTAAGTGTAATTTATCGAATGTTAAAACATTCGTTTTTATTTGTTTTGTTTTATAATTCAAAACCTGTGTTTTGTAGTACCAAGTCATTAAATTATGACTAAGATGATAAAATAACTAATAGGTACAGTGTACCTATGGTGGAAGACATTCATTCGAATTCAATTTATTTTAGAGTGTGAATTCACAAAATGAATATACAAAGTTTAAAAAAAAATACCAAATGGTCTATAGTAATGTTAGTATCACGAAAAAATGCTTAGATAATCTTACTGATAAATAAAATGCTGCTAAAATGAAAAAAGCAAAATTAAATAGAAGTCGCACGCTACGTATTTATTGAAAATTAAATAAAATTGCAGACAATAGAAACAAGGAAGACAAAACACGCAAGATCAAATAAAAACTTCAATACCTACTTATCAGAAGTCGTAATTTATAATCATAACAATGCAATTACGAAATTGCTGCACATAAATTATTCTCCTTTTTAATAAAAATCACTGGCACACAATTACCAATGAAAAATAAAAACGCATTTAAATAAAGAACATTCCACATTTAAATTGTTCGAATGTATCGTCCAGTTAGAAACGTTATTCTACTCGGAACTTTAATTTCCTCGCGAGACAGTGACGGCGATATGACAATAACCGCTTTATTTTAATAGAGAACAATTGTGGACGCGACTGTTCGTTTTATACATTTTATAACAATTGCTGAGTACGTTTTCAATTATCACAGACATAAATATGTAATAGAAAACCTATTCCACTAAATCATTGGGATTGTATAACTTTTTAATGAAAAGTTATCGTTTACCGATGGAAAAAAGGTATGTTCCACCTGCTTAGCCTGAAACCAAAATTAAAAATATAGCTGACAATCCACATAACACTAATAAGCCCAAAATTAAGCAGAGCTTGTATTAGCTACTTACTTAGAGGAAACGACTTAGGTCAAGTGGCGCCAAAAGTGTTGGTTTCCATTTACAAATTAATGTTGCATTGAAGCCTGCAGGTTGGCAGTATTGGTGCTCTTCGCCGAAATCGTTCTGAATTCAAACAAAGTCTCGTGTGTCCATCCCCGGAATCGGCGCGGAAATTTTTGTTATCTTTTCGTGTTCCCTGAACGGATTTTAAATTGAGAACACAAGTGAGGGCTGTAAAATGTTGCTGGCTGCAATATTTTAACTAAAAGAGCTAGTGTACAATGATATCAATATAAATATTTTAAATCATAATGATGGTCTTGTGGTCTTATTCAACATAGCTTAGAAAATTTACTACCTAAATTAAAACAACATATTCAGCTTTTATGACTGACTATTTCCAGTTCAGGAAGTAATATAACAAATCATGCGATCATTTACTTCCTCCATTCTACAACGATAATAAAAGCAGCACCTTTTCGTCTTAGCTTACTCACTTGGGGGTAACGAATGAAATGAGAGATGCCTTTCGCTAAGTTTTTAAATGCATAATATGAAGTTTATAATAGCCGTTGCCAATTTCTTGTAACTTATGTTTCGATGCTTTTTAAATATAAATAAAAGTATTATGTCTTGACCAGATCTGAGCCAAAGATGACCTTTTTTAGTGTAAGTATCTAAAATTGTTTGACCAGAAAGAGTGGTGTAATAAAGAAGAGGTATATACTCTGAAGAGCCCCTACCTTCTGACCTACTCAGCAGTAGGTCCAAACGAGCTGAAATGATGATGATGAAATAATATATTTTAGTTTTCCTTCAGCAGCATTTTAGTGACGTAGCGTCGTGTTGCCATAATCGCGGGTGATAAGGACGCATTGTTTTATAATACGTTTCGATTTGCGGAGTTTCTCGGACGTGACCGATGGATTTTAGAACTCGTTTGATAGGCCAAATATGAGGTTATTGTTTTTTGATATTAAGAAAAACAATAATTTTTCATCTTAGAAGCTATTTTAAACAGATTTCAAGTAAAAAAGGGTTTTTTATTGTTTGTTATCGCATAACTTCGTCATATATGAGCCGATTTGAAATATTATTTTTTATCTGAAAGGTAATATACTTCCAGATTAGTCCCATAGAAATTCCATCAAAATGGATTCTGCAGTTTGGCCATGAAGTCAGTTTATAAAAGTTTTTTATACTTATATTACATATATGTATAGTGTACCCATATAGGCATAAAAGAACCGGAAAACTAATGTGCTAGGTACTCGTAAGTACTAGCCTAATGCTATATTCATATCCACCAATAAATTTGAAAGTTTTTATGTTTTCAAATTAACTTTACGGCATTAATCCTAAGGAACATATTCGCAAGTATAAAATACCTGATTTTATTGCCAAGCATTTAAGTTCTTCCACAGATCAACAAGCAAGGTAACCGACCTCTGAGGGCATAAAAAAAGAAGTAAAAACTCGCCCGTTCCCTCATAGTCCATTATTAAACTGCTGTAATGAAGCGAACGGATCCGTGAGAATTACGCATACGCTAAACACATACTTAGTCAAATAACCGACCGACTCCGACTCCTGCGCAAATTCAATGTAAAGATCAAGACCTAGCGTAAGAAAATGACAACAGACTGTGCGCCATTTATAAACTAACCAATCTAGATTGATACACAGACGCGGGAAAATTAACTTTATTGCGTTGTAATAGGAGGTATCAGAGGTCGTAGACATCTGCATCGTGTTTAGAACGGTTGGAAATGTCAAACCTTAACCTCAAAACCGTGATGGTAGACGCCATATTAGATGCGTTCGGGTCTATTCGGAACACTTCGGAAGTTAAGATGCGTTCGTTTGACCAGATTGCTTGAGCTACGTACGTTGAGCGCTGTCTTCCAGTTTTCGTTTTTTTGTAGGTCTGTTTAGGTTGGTTCAGTGGTAGAAGGGTGCTATTGAATTAGATAAGGATACCTTGTATCATGAACTATCTGATAGCGTGCTAGATGTAAGACCTTGTAATGTTTAAAACTTGCTTAGTAATTAGCGTTCCATTTAGCAGTTTAATTAAATATTCTGTTTATAGAAACAATTACAAAAACTTAAAGACATTATGTGAGAACCTCTTTAACAAGTACCCTTTTATCAAACAAAATCAATACCATAAATCAATTATTATTTTTAATGAATGAAAAAAAACGTAATCTTTAATTACGATAAAACTATAGTTTTAAACATTTTTATCTCCTTTTCTCTCTTCCTTATCTATGAAAATTGCTAAAGTTTTGACGATAAAGTAAAAAATTGAAAAGATATAATTTTGTTCAAAGAAAACTAGAACATTAACTTTCTTATAATGCTGTCTATCATGGGAGGGGAACGTTAGTACCGTGTGACGAAAAATGCAATATCTAAAGTTAAAACGACTTATCAAAACGTGTATCACAGTGAAAACTAGTCTGTACGCTCATGCAGGTAAAGTTGAAACTCGACTGTGTACACCAGCCAATATGGCGGAGTAGTTCTAAATTCAAAAATGACTTGGCGAGCCTAATGACAAGGTTAAGTGTATGAAACGCAAGAAACTGGTTCTAACATTCGCTCGGCCGTTAGCGAATAGACAAAAAATGCGACGCCATCTTGCATCTCGGATGATGACTTTTCTTGCTATAAAATTACGTATTAGGAGTGCAGTCGTTTTAAAATGTTTGTGTTCCATGAGAAACTAAAGAATATTACTTTCAGAAGTTTTATTTTCGTTCAAATTGCAAATATAATTATGAACATTTGGTAAAAATCATTTCATCTAAAACAATAAGTATTTCAAATAAAAAGAGCAAGGCAATTGTTGAACAAGTGAATAATATTTTTATTGTTACTTACTACCTTGAACCATTTTTTATTGTTGATACAAAAAAGCTCCACAACAAGGGTATAGGCCTAACAAAGGATGGTAATAAATTCACTCCTGTTATTTCAAAATGCCGCTTGTTACGTAAGTAGTCATCTGCTTACCACGACAGACCTGACCTACTTCCCAAATCAAAGGCTCATTATTCCCTACTGGCAACCCACAGGTACCAATTAATGTCCATCGTTGCTCACCAAACGAATGTACTATAGTATTGATCCGACATGCAACCAGATTACACTTGCCCTAAAATATTAAAAGCGTCGTTTGGACATTTTTGTTCCGATCGATATCAGCTAGCATGACAAAAACAGATTAACTGAACTTACATTTTTGTGTGCTTTGAAATTGAAAACTGAAATGTATACGTGTTCGAAATTTAAATCGACTTGTTTTGTTATGACTTTGAAACTTCTTTTTGAATTCCATTTTTAAGTTAGCGTTTTGTTTGAAATGCTAATATTCATCTGATGATTACAGATAGTTACCGAGCCGTCATGATAGATAAAGTACCTTATAAGTCAAAACTTTTACAAAAGATCTCTATGAACTTTACCATGATTACATTTTGAGAGTTTTGACTCGTTGTTCTTAAAAATAGTGTTAAAAACCATGACAGTTTCAAAAGTTAAACTGAAGTTTTCACTGGAATCACCTTAATTCAACAAAGCACTATTGACAGCCTTCTAGAGCCATGAACACACCCAATTAGACGTGTAAAAGGATGAGTCATACATAATCGAAGATGTCGATTTTAACCAGACCTGTGCGAGAGATATCGCCGATATACAATGTGAACAGGAAGAGGGAGATTGTGGAGCCTTGAAGGACTCCAGTCCAGATCTCAAGGTTCTTAGGGTAGAATACTTGTACATAGTTCCTAATGTTTGTAAATAAGAATATATTAGTTATTCAAATCGAAGTGACTGATATAAAAAAATACCCTTATTTTTGCTTTAGCCGTCAATGGATGACTCATCCCGGATGCATCGGTTAAACACAAACAAAATACTTACTTTTCAAAGTGTACCAATTCACTACGAAAATAGTTTTGATAACCATCTTAATTTCATGAGATCATCGTTGCGTTTTGTGAATGAAACGGATCTTGCATTGTTTAAAGTTTACGATCATTATTAAAAAGTATTTTAAGATTGTTGCGTCAGAATTTCTGGTGTGATTGTATTTAGTACTACATTAATATTATTTTTTTATACAACTAGCTGATAGAGCAAGCATATGGCCCACCTGGTGTTAGGTGGTAACCATCGCCTATAACAAAGCATTTCTTCGTAGGTCACGCACGTCAGGAACGTGTCGTGCACTTTCCTACGTCCATCAACTTGAGGCGTACAGATGTTCAGCCTCACGTGCCAGTAATTTCACCCTTCAAACCGAAACACAGCAATGGTGCTTCACGACAGAAATAGGCATTGTGGTAGTACTTCCCCGGAAGAGCCCTTCACAAAGAGCTCTACTACTACGAACTGCCGATATTATTTGCCTGAAGAAGTCCACCGCTGGATAAAGGTAAGCTTCTACAATATTTATTTCTAAAATGGGTGTGCAAAATTAGAATTTCAGCAACTACTATTAAAAACCCGCGCCCTAAGGGTTTCCGCCAAAATTGCCCCAGTCCCGGCGCAAAAGAATTGTATCTCAGATTTTAGATAATCATTAGTAGAAACAATATTAGTTGTCGCTTTTTCCTGATTTCGTGGCTAACATGTGTTTTTTACCCAGAGAAGTTTCATAGGCGCTACATGCAAAAATGACACTTTTTAGGAAAAACTTCATGTTACTTTGCTAATTGACATTGAATTGGCAAAAAATGAATAAAACACATAATATAAACACATTATCACATATGTAATATAATGTACCTATACCTATTATGCCAGTTTTTTGAAAAACTTCATTTTACTGTACTAATTCACTCGTTAACAACATAAACAAGTGGATAATTGCAAAAAATGAATATAATAGGTGCATATGCGTACACACTGATATGTATAGCCTACATCATACTTATATACATTTTGTAGTTATCTTTATTTTATAAGAAAAAGAATACTGCCTTTAGTAATCGGGGTTTAACTTTTCTCTGTTATATTATTAATATTACAATAGGTTTTCATTATCGTTTCTCAGAATTCAATAAGGGCTTGTGACGTGAGTGAGCGCGCTCTCGCTCCCACTCAATTTGTTAAAGGGAGAAACATAGTCACCCCGATTACTAAAGGCAGCTTTTAAAGGCGATTATTTTCCTTATAAAATAAATATAACTACAAAATGTATATAAGTATGATGCAGGCTATACATATCAGTGCGTACGCATTTTTTTTATTTTTTTTTTATAATATGGACAATACTCATCTACCTATTATATTCATTTTTTGCAATTATCCACACGTGTGTGTCGTAAATGAGTGAATTAATCAGTAAAATAAAGTTTTTCAAAAAATGAAATAATAGCTAAAGGTACCAATTTGGAACCATTATATTACATAAGTGATAATGTGTTTATATTATGTGTTTTATTAATTTTTTGCCAATTCAATGTCAACTAGCACAGTTACACGAAGTTTTTCCATAAAGTGTCATTTTTGCATGTAGCGTCTATGAAACTTCTCTGTGTAAAAAAAACATGTTAGCCACGAAATCAGGAAATAGCGACACCTGATATTGTTTCTACTAATAATTATCTAAAATCTGAGATACAATTCTTTTGCGCCGGGACTGGGGTTTTTTTCTATGGGATTTGGCGGAAACCCTTTAAATTCGCGCCAAATGTCCACTAAAGGCTAAAATTTCAAATTTGGAACGTGGCATGCAACGTCCTTTCGAGTTTCATGTGACATTTTAGTGTTTTTTTTTCACAAAACAAGTGTTCGTATTAGGTTTTGTCACGGAAATTCAAATTATTTAGCCGTAGCACGTGTGGGTTTCTGGGTGTAGGTATAATTAGGCTAACAATGGGTCTTTAACTCTATTTAGGTACCTAAGTGAACGATATCGACCTTTTCAGTGTGTTATCGTATTGTCTATTGATAATATGGATTGACTTTTATAGACAGCGTTTTTGTTTTCTATCAAAAGAAGGTTGGATTTGGGCTTCTATTTTCAAAATTGAAGCCCAAATCCAACCTCTAAAATCAGATAGTAACCAACCTGTTAAAAATAAATAATTGTATGTTTCTTTGTTTAAAAATATTGTAGGTCGATGTTAAAAATAGCTAGATTTCAAAGGTTTTCTGACAAAACCAAATCGAGATTGTGTTTGGAAACGAGTGCCCGTCAGACCGACTTATAATTTAGGGAAAACGGTGTCAATTAAAGCTTTGTTTGTTTATATTCCTTGTAGTTTTGGCTCCTGATTTATTAAGTATTTTACTCCAAATATTGTTTCCTCTTATTTTGTAATGAGTTTTTAGCTGTAGGTTATTGACTGTAGTACCTACTTCAGACGGATAAATTTTGAATGTTGTTTTTCTGAAACAAATTATGGGGAATTCCATTGTTTAAATTTACGAATAACTTGCCTACTTTATTTATAACTTTATATACAGTGGTGGTCATATAATTAGAAACACAGAGTCACTTGTTAGTGTTAATAACTTCTTATGTTATTGTTGCAATTAATTGGAAGGTAAAAGATACATTTACCACATTAAAATGTACACTCGTAACACTAGTTTTAAAAACCGATCATTAACATTCTGATATTTGATTAAAAAATATAAAAAACTGCAACTTGGAAAAAAACATGAATATATTTACTACTGGTAGTCGGACAACTAATTAGAAACACAAGAAATCAACACTAAAAACCTAAACAAAACTCCAATAATTTGGTTTAATCGTGCAATATATACCTTCGAATACTTATTCATAACCGATTAGTACTTGGTTGGGTAGCCTCTGTTGTCGATTACAGCTTTACATCGACGTGGTATTGATACTATCAGTTTTTCACTCGTTTCCAATGGAATAGCTCTTCAAACTTCAACAAATGCGTCGTAAAGTTGGTTGACGTTAGTGATATGTTTATCCGATAGTGCTTTCTTCACAATTTGCCACAAATTCTCTATCGGATTTAAGTCCGGACTATTGGCAGGCCACTCTAACATTGTCACCGATTGTTCTCTGATAAACACTTTAACGCTATTTGCAGTATGCTTTGGGACATTATCGTGTTGAAATATCCAACTCACTGGCAAATTTTCATCAGAATATGGAATCATTGTTTCATCTAGGATACCTCTGTACTGATACTGATACATTAGTCCTTCAACCTTTCTCGCGGGACCAACCCCGTATGCAGAAAAACATCCCCACACCTTAACATTTCCACCACCGTGCTTAACTGTCTTTTTCGAGTACTTAATATTCAAAGCCTCGTTAATTGGTCGTCGTACGTATTGCTTTCCGTCAGAATTTACCAAATTTATTTTAGTTAAATCCGAAAATAAAACTTTTTTCCTTTGATGAACTGTCCAACTGCCATATTTTCTTGCGAAGGCTAAGGTGGTAAGAAGTGGCACTTTCCTAGCAAGTCTCCCAAACAATTTCCCTTCAGCCAACCGCCTACGGACTAGTCTTACGGATACGTTTCGAGTATCGTCCTGTGAAAATACTTTAGAAAAAAACATTAGAACCTTTGAAGGGGTCCGTCTTAGCGAAACGAATTATAAGCCTGTTTTCTTGAATTGTGGTCTTCCTTGGCTGAACTTTTCTTGGCACATTATCCGGTGTTCCATGCTGTTTGTAATGTGCTATGGCGTTAAATCCCATCCTCACGGAACACTCTAAGTGAGCGGCTATTATTCTGTAAGCCCATTTTCACTTGAAATGAAAATTCACTATAATTTTACTTATTGCTGCATCACAGCGCTTGTTTTTACCCATTTTAAATAATAAAACCTTTCAGAAAGTAACCAAACGAAATGAATAAGAAAAGGCCGGAAACTGCCTAATATGATGATATTAAGCAAGAAGTATTGTAGTTTTAAAATAAAATTTTAGAACTTAAGTTACTTTTTGTTTCTAATTTGCTGTCCAACTGCCAGTACCGAAGATATTTATATAATATTTTCCAAGTTATATCTTTTTATATTTTTCTATTAATTAACAGAAAGTTAATGATCGTATAGACACTAGTGTTACGAGTGTACATTTTAATGTGGTAAATGAATCTTTTACCTTCCAATTAATTGCAATATTATCATAAAAAGTTGTTAACACAACCAAGGGACTCTGTGTTTCTAATTATATGACCACCACTGTATTTGACTCATACAATATAGGCCTACAAAAATTCCATACATAAAAAAACATTACAATCATGGGAATGCCGAAAGAAGTCAAAACTTGTATACCCCCCCCCCCCCCTCCTCCATTCTACCAAATTAGAGGGGTGGGGGGGGGCTTCGACCCGTGACGCGTGAAGTATTCACTTAAAATTAACATGATCTATCCATCTTTTTTAACCCAACTACGGCGAAGCAAAGCAAAAGGTTGTTATTTAACTAGCTGATGGAACGGCCCACCTGATGTAAAGTGGTTACCATTGCCTGTAACAAATCATTGCCTCGCAGGTCACGCTCCCTAAGCAGGAACGTGCCCTACGATGCACTGTCATGAGTCAACTTGAGGCATCGTGCCAGTAGTTTGACCCACACTCCTTCAAACGGAAACACAGCAACGCTGCTTGACGGCAGAAATAGGCATGGTGGTAGTACTTCCCCGGACAGATCACACACAAAAAACGTACGTCTGCCCCAAACTGAGTTCTCGTGATGACTCCAGTCTGAAATATAGACCAATCACGGTGTTTGGACTTGTCTCCAACTAACTCAAATCAAATCAAATCAACAATTTATTGTTGAATTCTGAAAAAAAAAGGTTTATTAGGGTTGTCAACTATTCGCATTTCAAATTCGGGCATTTTTACGCGAGGCCGAAAATGGCATGGTGTTAATTCGAAATATGCTTTTTTTATTATTATGACATTTTATTATTATGCAATGTGACTAAATTGATTATTACTGTAGTATTTTACGATGTCATTTTTTATTGGTTTTTTAAACGAAATAAACGGTTTGTGGAACCACTATACGTAACAGGAACAGTTACCACGATAAGTACCAGCACTTATCAGGGTCACCAAGGATACTTCAAAATGTACGTAGGATGATAATACGCGTAGATGAACGAACGCATAATAAATAATAACAGACTGGACGTAGTACGTATGTATGTAGAATAGGTAAGTAGTGTAGGTACAGATAATACCAAGTATAGGGCTAGAAGGCCGTTGGTCTGACTGCACAAGGCAGACCCGGTCAATAGCACCTATGTGCACTATTAAACTAAAATTATCTTTTGCAAGTTCGTCAACCCAAAAAAAGTCCAGCATGCAATTCCTTTCAAAACGTCAACAGCCACAAACTTTTTAAAGCCTGTTTTCGCTTGCATATATCGACGAGGCTGGCGATACGCACATAAGTGAATTTGCAGTCACAATCTAGGAATGCAGCTCAGTAGTGGCTAACTTCACTTCACAGTGTTACAATCAAGTTCATAGATTAAGATTGGCGTACAGAGACTCGACATTATATTAACAACGGGTACTGTGGACTGTGACGCGTCATTGATTTTCATGCAGAAAAAATATAGCAAAGTTCACTCACCTAAAATAAATGCAGCCTTTGTCCATATGCATACAAAATGTTCCAGTTCATTTGTTTCAACAAAAATAGTTCACTATTATTTATTAAATTCTAGTTTTAAATTACTTTGCACTTTGTCATCACAATATTCTAAAAGTTTGTACAGAGAAGGCACTATGTTCTACATCACAAAATTGAGCAAAGTGAAAGAAAAAAATAGTTTCACTTTATGAGGTCATCGAACGCACGGTAGCACTATTATTCCGCCACATTCGAAATTGGAACGTTTTGGTCACATTCACATGAAGTTCGAAAAGTCAGTTTGGCGGGATTCGTCACAATGTCGGGGTCCATTCGGTGGATTTTCGTCTAATTTCGTGTCGGGTGAGAAGCGAGGCGCGTGCGAACACAGCTCGCGCGCAACTGAAGATTGTCGTAGGTTAAGTTTGGAAAAAAACACCGCTAGCTCAATTTTCCGCTTGCGAACCAGCGAGCGTTTCTCCGTGCCAAAAACGCATCACATCGTCCAAAATTCATCTCACAGGTTCGTGAAGCTCAAGCCAGTCACGAAGTTGCTATTGTTTGACAGCTTCATGAAGTACAACCATGTGTACCTACTACGAGCCACGGGACTTCAGTAGAGGGCGCCACGCTCCTACAGAACGATGTCTCCGATTAGAAAAACAAAGCTATCAACCAAATAAACTAGCACAGCGCGTAAACACAACGAAATTACTGAAAGCCACTTTTCATTATTTCGCGTTATGCACCGGCCGACGTCACCAAAATAGCAGACGCGTGGAGATATGTTCGTCTCTTTCCCCCCAGAAGTTTTGAACGAGTATTTCACTTCTAAATTTGAACATTTGAAATTGGAGTTTGAACTGTCATCTTTTGAATTTTGAATTGTTTTGTTATGGTTTTTAGTTGCGTTCGTAATATCGCGCGGTGCATAGATCGTGCATACATGCACGGAACTGCAGTTGTACTGAGGCTAGATGACATTCACAGAGGCTTAAACTCCAAGTTCAGACGATTGCGGCGTCAATAAACTGGCCGATGCTTCGTTCGTAATGTGTGAACGATGTAATTCTATATCAGTTACTCTACAAGCACACGTTTGCCGTTTGCGTGATCTCGAAGAGCCAAACTTGCGTCATTTATTTTTACTGAAATATCCTACAATAGAGGAAACAATCGATTAGCATTGTGCATTGTTCGCTGCAGATAAATATTTACTTTAAAATTATCTTCTCTAGTCATAAAACCGTCCTAAAGTTGACAAACGTCGCCTTATCTAGGTCAAATAATTGCATTATAAGATCTGAATTGAGATTTCCTAAAAAGATCACAATCACAGCAGAAACGTTATAAATTATAAGATCTCATCAAATTGTGATTGACCTAGAAATAGCTGTTTCTACGAAAATTGAACGGTTCTACGAGTCATCTATATCTTGTACCAATACCCAGGTAAATTCTGAGAATTAGAATCTCAAGTCACGGGCGTATGATGTACTACACCTATTGCAGTCCCAATTAGTTTGATTGCTTTCATTTAAGATTGTAACTAACTCAAAGCTTGCAACTTCAATATCTAACTCTATTTCAATCCGATCGCAATTATACAACATAAATTAATTTAAGGAGTCTTACGTTCCCGTGTTTAGATCAGGTTCAAAATTAATCAATGTTTATCTATGAGGAGATAATACGATTTAATAAAAACTAGATGGTTATAATCAGAAATGTATCTACTCGTATTTTGTATTGTTAGTTTAGAACTTTTTATTACAGTATATTACAGTAAATTGCATGAGAATCTGGATTTTACGAGACACCAGTTCATGACTCATGAACATAACCTCGTTTTTTGAAGAACATTGTGTTGTTATCAATTTACCCAAAATGACATTGACCTTCAGAAAAGAAACAAGTTCCGTGTTCGAATTTTAAAAACGTAAATTGGCAGAACTGCACTTCATCTGAGTGAAAGTGATCGGAGCGGTTTTATTTTTTAATTTTCATTTACAAAACGTGTCCTGCCGAATGCATCGCTCATTCGGCCTCGGACGCTCCGCGGTGTCATCGACCCCTGCTTTCGGGCGTCGCCATCCATTTCGTTGGGTAAGGTCAGGTTTCGTGTGTGTGCAGATTTGTGTATGTGTGCCCGCTTTTACTTTCAACTCGCTTTATTTGAGCGTTCTCATTTGAAAATTCGTGGGGTTCATCATCTGTGTTGGACTTTGATTAAACGAACAACTCGTACCAACCTATGTTACATTTACGTACGTAAAGGTACATGGACTATTGTTGGATTTCATAAAAGCTTGTCTATGGAATGGCTAGTTCGAATCACATAGCGTCCAGTTTGATATTTTTGCTCTAGCGTGAGTAGGATTGATATTTAGAACACGTGATGCTTTTTAAGTCAAAAATTTGTTAAATCTTCTCTGATTTTTGCAATCTGCCAATCTGCTTGAGTTTGGTCAGTTATCCACTTCTTCGTTGAGTATGGTCCATTTTGTGTGTTCTCTTATGAGCTATATGAGATCTTGAGGAGCTCTTCTCTCAATAATTCTTTTGATAGAAGTGGTCTTCTTCAGATTCTTTCTAGTTCGTTTGGATGAAATTCTAGACGTTTGGCGTACAATTCACTTTTTCTGTTTATCGCCTTCACTTTTTAAGTCACAATAATACATTTTTTATGCGTAACATTTAATTTATCTTTATTAACAACTCAAATGCCCATTACATAATATCAGAAGCCTGTTAATTATTTGCAAAGATTTTCATTGATCTCGTTGGTGACCGAAAGGTTCTTGAACCTGCAAACTTTCCTCTGACGTCACACCTGCTAGTACCTACTTTCGGCACTTGAACGTTTTTTGGAATCAGTAGATTATCAACCAAGATAAATAATTTTATGAAATGCTTTTGCGGTTTTAATCATAATTTTGTCGTTTACATTTACTAAGCAGACATAACAAATAAAGATCGTACAAACAAATGCCTGTGTTGTTATCTCATTTTTTAATTTATTTATACTTTGATAAGGACATTGCAAAAAATTTAGAGCAAACTCAGCCGAATTCACGATAGTACTATCAACTGTTATCGTAGGTTACTGACCACTCTTATTTGGTACGTTGTGTGAGGTCATGGTCTTATTACCCCTCTCTTTCGTTCGTGTGGTTATCATTGCACTCTTTCTCTTTCTTTGTTAACAATACGTTTATTTGTACAGCTGTTTAGAATAAAAATACTTAAAGTTATATATTTTTTTGTAATTTCTGTGAAACCTTCATTTTTATACTTTTTTGCTAAAGTATAAGTATGTTTTGAAATTGTGTACAATTTGTACCGATCATCATCAGCCTGAAGAAGTTCAGTGCTAGATATTATACCTCCTCTAAACATTTCCAGGAAGAACATTTCTGAGCTCTCTTCATCCCATGATCCACATTGTCGTCAGTCCATGTGTGTGGGGTACTCACCATTTTTGAGAAAATCTTTAGGTGGTTTCCATAGTACAAGCTCTTAATTTGGGGCTATAATAGTGTTGTGTGGATTGTCCACAATATATTTAATTTTATTTTAACTACGTTGGTAGCCTTGGTGCTATGGATTTCCTCATACCTGGATTCTGTCACGTAGTAGAACTTGAAGTAGGAAAGCTATTTGTGTAGGGCTCGTCCACGGCAGGGCAGTACTACCACCATGCCGTGAAGCAGCATTGCTGTTTCGGTTTGGGTGCCGGTGAAATTACTGGCACATGAGGCTGAATATCTGTGTGCCTCAAGTTGATGGACGCAGTACAGTACTTTGTAGAGCATGTTCCTGACGTGCGCGAGCTACGAGGCAGTGCTTTGTTTTATGCCATGGTTACTACTTAAAATCAGGTGGGCCATACGCTTGTTCCATTAGCTAGATGTTTACAAATTTCCAGCATAGTTCTCTCATTAGCCCGCTGTCAGAGAGCACTGGTGGTCTAGTGGTAGTTGCCCCGCCTTCCGATCCGAAGGTCGTGGGTTCAAATCCACTCGTGTACCAATGAGTTTTTCTGTCGAAAAATGTATGTGCACTATGCCAGTACTCTCAAAACGGTGAAGGAAAACATCGTGAGGAAACCGGCGTGTCATAGAACCTAAAAGAGTTCGAGCAACACGTGTCAAGGGTCACGCAAAAAGAACCCACCAGCGGCCTTCTTGCGGAAAAACCTGCCCGCACATCAAGTGCGGATGATAAAACTTAGCCCGCTATCAGTAGTGGCGTTAAGCTTGTATATGAGGTCAATAGTTACCGATCACATCTCAGCTGGCCTACCATGAGCTTCATATGGTTATGGTTATGGCTGTCAAAATGGTGTCAACAGTGTTAACACATTCAAACCCAAGAAGAAAATGAATGTGTGGGTCAGCCTATCTATACACAATTTGACAGCCATAGACATAACCATATGGAGCTCGTGGTAGCCCTGCTGTTCCATCAATCATCACTGGCAACACACCCTAACCATAGACTTTCTTCTTGAGGTTTATACCTTACCTGCCTATTTTAATTTCATTTGGAAATGTACTACCTACTTTTATTTACACAAATAATCTTACAATAAAACAAATATTAATAATTAAAAGAAACGATTGAGCCGTCTGCAGACTGATACAAACGATCTAAAGATCTCAACTTATCCAAATCAGTGCCAAACGGAAGCGTCCCCAAAACGCTGGCAGCATTGCCACGCTTAATAGCAACGCTAGAAAAATAATGAAATGGAATTTACTGTATTGTAACTAAGAATCAAGGTCACCGACATAAGAACCAAGGTCACCGACATAGCTCGTAGAGTTAGCAAAATGTAGTGGCAATGGGCAGGCCATATAGCTCGAAGAACCGACAACCGACAACCAGCAACCACGAACCGGAAGACGACGCGTAGGGCGCCCACCCACCAGATAGACCGACGACATTGTTAAGATCGCAGGAAGTCGATGGATGGAAGGGGCTAAGAATCGTTTTTCCTGGAAATGTGTAGGGGAGGCCTATGTCCAGCAGTGGACTTCTTCAGGCTGATGATGATGATGATGACTACTGTAACCAGTGTAGATAGAGCAACCATGATTTAAGTACTTAATTCATGGTTGTTCTACGTACACTAGTTTCATTTATTTTTGAACAATATTATTAGGAATATCAATGTTTCGAACAATTGACATGTACTTAAGTAGGTACTAGGAAAACAAAAACCAACTCTTCTTAATTCATTAATCAAATGTCATTCAATATATTTAATCATCATTTACCTACTGAGTTAAACTTACTACATTATCTAAGTAGGCATAATATACACCATACATTATATGTATATAAACCTAAATAATAAATAATAATATATGTAATAATAATAATTACAGTTACAGCCACAAATCAAGCACTTCACATTAAGTAGGTAATAGGTATGTATTTTGACTCTCTGTTCTCTTTCTCTACTCCGGCGCGAAGTCAGATTTCTTCCTTAGACCACTATTTACCATACTTCATGCAAGAAAAGATATATCATTTCAAGGAATATATTTTGTTTTTATCTATAAGGGTCAATTATAAATGTATTGACATTATACATTTTATACAATATAAATAATACTCCATTAGTATTACAAGATGTAAACAAATTGTTTTGCACGTGGCTATTACCACAGAACAAATAAGACTAATACACACATATTATATTCAAAGATATAGGCCAAATGATGGTAATCTAGAATTTAGTGGTAATTTTAACACTAAATAGATATACAAATAAACGCTTTTTTAGGGAACATTTATACCCTATCATCACTAATTAACAAAATATTGGGTTATTTTCCTGCATTGTTATTAACCGAAATGGGTAAAAGATAAACGAACAAAACAAATTTTGGGTGCTATATTTAGAAATGACCAACACTTTGGCTGTAATACCTACCTACATGCCAAAATATTTTGATAACGAATTATGTTAAAATAAAATAACATGGTGCATTGTTTTTCATTAATTTATTCGTTGCATTATGACCTTAGTAAATATTTAGGTGTATTTTAACAAAGTGTAGTTTAGGTGTATTTTTGTACAAAATAAATAAATAGAGGATGTGTCACTTTTTCTCGTTAATTAGTGGTAAGAGATGGCAGTCCCTTAAATTCTTATTATCCTTTGAGAAAACCTTTCTAGTAAGAGGAGTGAAGTTTTAAAATTAAAAAAATTTCAAGATTAATTTTCGGCCTCATTTTTAACCGACTTCCAATCAAAAAGGAGGAGGTTCTCAATTCGGTTGTGTTTTTTTTTTTATGTTTTTTTTTTTTTTTTTTTTAATGTTTGTTACCGCATAACTTCGTCATTTGTGAGCCGATTTGAAAAAATATTTTTTTATCTGAAAGGTACTGCTTCCAGATTGGTCCCATTTTAATTATATTAAAATCGGTGTTGCCATTTTTTTTTTAATATTTTTTTTAATGTTTGTAACTGCATGCCTCCGTCATTTATGAACCGATTTAGAAAATTATTTTTTTATTTGGAAGTTTATTCTTACGTTCAGATTGTCCCAAACAAATTTGATTAAAATCGGTTTAGCCGTTTGACAATGAAGTCGGTTTCTCAAGTTTTTTAAACTTATAATTATTCTAAAGCCGAATTAAAGCCGATTTTTTTTCTATCACTAAAATATTTTTGTTTTTTTTTTTATGCATTTACTTAGATGAAATAACAAGCATATGGCCCACCGAAGCATTGTATCGTAGGTCAGGAACGTGCCCTACGATGGTCTGCCCTGCACTTAGAAAAAAATATTGTTGGGTTCAACAATAAAACTTTAACAGGGGAGAGCCCACCATGGTGTATAGTCCGAGCGTCAATGTTTTTATTGTCAAGGATCAAGTTGTCAGTACAACAATATTTCTATTGTCAAGAAGTAAATTGTCATTGCAACAATGTTTCTATTTTTTCAATAAGATGTTTGTGTTTACTACAACAATGTATCTTTTGTCTGCGAGAGACAGATTGAGGGGTAAAAAAGAGGATTTGATAATCCAAGACCAGAGTTGATCGGATAAATGAATCCGATAAATATACTTTTAAATAAACCACTTCTACAATATAAGGAAACGCCGTGCGTTTTCGTCAGCGCGATCTAGCATCGTTACAATTTTAGTCGCGCCATCTAGTTTTAAATTTAGTAAACGGCTATTTTATTAGTTTAATTCACTAACAATGTTCACATTGACACACTTGCAATAATCCATTGTTACCGAAGCGTCATATTTATTGTATGACAAAAAGTACTCAAATGCCACAACTTTAGTTACTTTGCTACTTCTTTTAACAATGTTCACATTGACACACTTGCAACGTTCCATTTTCATTACAGCAACATATCTATTGCATGTCAAATGGTAGTTAAATGCTACGACTATATTTATTTTGTTAGATTTTTTAACAATGTTCACATTGGCACATCTTAAACGTTTTATTGTTATCTAATCAATTTCTTTATTAATTTTGATGTAAAGACAAAGCTAAATTGTTCCTTGCACATTAAACGAAGGAAAATCAGCGGACAATAAAAAAGTTGCTAAACTCAACAAAGCTCTTTCTGTTAAATTAACAGAGTATTTAGTTGTTCCGACAGGAATTTTCTGACAATGCATTTATTGTGACTTTGTTGACCCATTTTTTTCTGTGTGTGCGTTCATCAACTTGAGTCATACATATTATGTTCAGCCTCGCGGTGGCGATTAGTCAAACACTGTCAAATATTGCTGTCATGTTTGACAGCGTTTCTTTGATCACCACCACTGAACGCTTAGATGAGCGCAAGGCTTTATGGCCTGAACACACCTAGTTCGCTGGCGGTAGCGATCAGTGAAACGCTGTCAAATATCGCTGTCAGATTTGAGATTAGACAGCGAATATTTGACAGCGTTTCACTGTTCGCTACCGCCAGCGAACTAGGTGTGTTCGAGCCTTTACTGAAAATAGCTTCAAAGTCATACACGAAGTACTTTAAGTACTACATGAACAAATACAAAATATAAATAAGTAACTAATTGATTTTCCTTATTTGTTTAAAACAACAAACTAAAATAAATCACCAAATTATTAGAACGAGTAACCGCAGACCCGTATGATAAACACTCCGGTTCCTTAATTATTAAGTTATAAATAAATATTTGTAACCTTAAATAAATATTTATAACCTAGCCGATAGCGATGGCGATGAGTGAAACGCTGTCAAATATAACGGCGATATTTAACAGTGTTTCAGCTGATCGCCATCGCCATTGCCTAGATGTGCACGCAGGCCTTAAATGCGTACAAAGTGCTTCGAGAATTCGTATATTAAAGCTCGTATTCAGAAATGAGTCAAATTTCAACCATAGATTTTTTGATAGTTCTCGATTGAAAATCGATTGTCTGTAAAGTCGGTTTACTGACGATAGTTGAACGTGACAACGTCATAAGAAAATACACAGATGTCGAAAGCTGCCGAACGCGGAGGCCGACTGTGCCTCATTGTCGCTCGTTCCGCGCTCTCGCTTGCACTTCAAGCCTTAAATGGAACGCCTCAGAGCGAGGAAACACCGCATAAAATTTATAGAAAATGTCATGTCAATTTATAGAAACTAAAATTCCGATTATGAAAGGCTGCACTATTGTATTAGGATACTCCTGTAAGGATGGGGCAATGGTTATGTATATTTAAAAAAAAAATATTTAAAAAAAAGTTTTTTCGTGCCGGCTCCATCGAATTATAAGACGTTGTCACGTCATAAATGACAAAATTACAACTGAAGAAATAACGAAGAAGAACCGAAGTATTGTTTGGTATGATTGAGGCTTGACTTAGACTCAAGCATTGTGTCTGAATACGGGCCTAAATATATAAATATAAATATTGGGGTCGCTTTTTTATGATAATTAAATAATAATTAAATAATATAACTTCGATAGCGAGTTGCACAATGGAATAAAAGGGATAGATAGGAAGATGGAGCACGCACTGACCTTGTATGTCCTGGACACTGCACGTAGCACGGTTCTTCCTTTTAACAGCGGTTATAAAAAGCCCAAGAAAAATCACTTTCACAGGACGCGGTGGCGGTTATATTAGCGGCGGTATGTGCACTCGGCGACACTTAGATTTTGACTGTTTGTCTTGACGTAAGCCAAGGGTTTTGACGTGCGTGCGATTATGGATGGACGGATGGGACAGGTGATGCGCAACTTTACTATACTAATTATAGATGGCGTTACCATTTCCGCCCGGCCTTGATGGGTCACCATTTAAAGGCAACCATAAATTGAGACTAGATTACCTAATATCTCATAGCGTAAGGGGAGACTAGGATGAAACCCAACATCTCATAAAGAAAACTCATAAACGAGTAAAAATTAAAATCTCATGACTCTAAGGCTCTGTAATAGAGTAGAATCAGTAGACTCACAAATGCGGGAAATTTATGTTTAAAAATAAGAAGCGGTGTTAAAGAATATATTGATAGATTAAATACTTACAAACTAAATAATTATGTTTATAATAACAAATTACTGACGCGGGATTGGGCATAAGCGAACGGTCGGACGAAGTAGACTTGTTCCACTCGCGAACTTAACTGTACAAGTACGAACTACTCCATCCTTTGAAGGATGTACCTTTTCTACAATAGCTAGAGGCCAGGCTAAACTCGGTACATTATCTTCTATCACGACTACTACCACTCCTGGAGTGATAGGTGTGGAATGCGTATTCCACTTCTGTCTAACCTGTAATCCATGCAGATATTCCATCCTCCATCGCTGCCAAAAAGACTGAACTAATTTATCCAGTAGCGAGTGCCTTTGTAGGAGGCTGAGATTTTCAGGCCCTACCTCAGGCGCGGGTATAGAGCATAAAGGCGCAGTATGCAAAAAATGACTTGGCGTAAGAGCTGCAGGCTCTGCGGGGTCGGAACTCAGTACTGTCAGCGGTCGCGAGTTAAGTAAACACTCTACTTGAGTGAGAACAGTACAAAGTTCTTCATACGAAAGCAGCTGTTGACCGATTACACGGTACAGATGAGTCTTAACTACCTTAACCATACTTTCCCAGGCTCCACCCTTGTGGGGAGACCTTGGGCTGATGAACGACCAACTAAAACGACTCTCAGCTACCTCATTTTCCAGCTTAGGATGATATTCATCGTTCAAGAATTTATACAAATCGCGTAAATACGCGGCGGCACCTTTAAAATTAGTCGCATTATCAGAGTACATTATTTGTACAGGACCGCGACGCGCAAGAAAACGTTTCAGCGCGGCTAAGAAGCTGGGGGTGCTGAGATCAGTGGCGACTTCAATGTGCACAGCTCTCGTCGTTAGGCATGTAAACAAGCACAGGTAGGCCTTCTCGCTGCGCACTCCACGGCGACGAATCGGAGTGTATGCGATAGGACCGGCGTAATCGCATCCCGTATGCGTGAAAGCCTTGACTGTTTGTCGTGTGCGACATTCAGGCAAGTCGGCCATGAGCGGATATGTCGGACGAGGGTTAAGTCGAAAACAAGTATTACACATGTGGACTCGTTGTCTCACAATGTGGCGCGCGGATAGGATCCAGAACTTTTGTCGAAGAAGCGACATTAGTAGTTCAGGTCCAGCGTGTAGGTATTTTAAATGATAATAGTCTATCAGCAAGTTGACAATATGGTCACTGCGCGGTAAAACGACCGGGTGAATGTGAGCGTAATCCAAACCGGAATTAACGAGACGACCGCCTACACGAATCAGTCCGTTTTCGTCTATGAAAGGCCTTAACCTATTAAAGGTACGAGAACCTACTTTATTTTTGCGGAGGTTATCAATTTCTTCTGCAAAATATTTCATCTGCAGGGCGAGTAAAATTTTATTTTCGGCGAGCTGAAGCTGATCAGCTGTTACTGCAATAGTAACGCGGCGGGGTATCAATTTAGCGAACGTTAAAACGTATACAAGAATGCGCAGTAATTTAGACCACGACGACAAGCGCAATGCAAGATCGTAGATTGCACACTCCGACACAGGCGTACATACAGCATGAGACGATAACCTTTGTTCTGGAATGTCATCGATAGGCTGGCCATCGAGGTCTCGAAGAGGCCACTGGGAAGGATCCAGTATGGCCCAAGAAGGCCCATGCAACCACAGAGGGTGCGAAACTAACTTCTGTGGCGTGACTCCACGCGACAAACAGTCAGCTGGGTTCTCGGTACCCGAGACATGGTAGAAGTGGTCGGCCGGTATATTCTCCGTAGCCTGAACCACGCGGTTAGCAACAAAGGATTGCCACCTGTGAGGCGAACTTTTTACCCAGTAAAGGGCGACTTTAGAGTCGGTGAAAGCGTACGTTTTGATTGGGAAGCGATTAGCATAATTATTCAACACAGAGCGCAACAATTTTGTAAGTAAAACTATACCACAAAGTTCCAAACGAGCGATTGTAAGCGGTTTAGTCGGTGCGACTTTAGACTTGGCGCAGACTAAGCGAATAGTGTTAACACCGTCTGAACTGACGTGTAGGTACACTACACCACCATAAGCATGTTCGCTAGCATCGGAAAAACCCACAAGGGTGACAACGCAGTTCGCGGACACACCAAGATGACGCGGTATGCGCAGCTCATTGAGGGCTGGTAGCTCAATACAGAACTGTCTCCACAAATTAATAATGTGGGGCGGGGGCGTATCGTCCCAATCTAAACTTAAACTCCATAGCTGTTTTATTAACAACTTGGCGAAGAGAATTGTGGGAGCTACAAAGCCCATAACATCCCACAAGCGGGCAATAGTAGATAAGATGGAGCGTTTAGTACACTTCTCATCTGCGGGGGGCGTAATTTTATAATAGAAGACGTCAGAATCCGTCGACCAATGCAAGCCTAATATTTTATGCTGCATAGATTTATCAAACTCAACCTCAGTTGGAAGTTTGTGCGATGCGGGAATGCTATCTAAGACAACACGAGAACTACTATTCCATTTAACTAATTCCCACTGAGCGCCTTTAAACAATTCGATCAGCTGCTTCGATGCGGCGACCCCCTCCTCCTCATCCTTCACTGAAAAAACTACATCATCCATATATAACGACGAAGCAGCTACTTCAGCAGCGAGCGGGTACTTAGCGCCGTCATCCTCGATCAGCTGTCTGACCGTGCGCATTGCATGGTACACAGACGAAGCTAGACCGAAACAAACACGTTTGAATTGATAAAGCGTCAATGGATCTTGCGGTTTGAACCTATACAATATACATTGATAGCGACGGTCGCATTCTCGAACAACGACCTGTAAAAATTGTTGCCGGCAATCTGCAGTCATAGCAACGGCAAAAAGACGGAAGTTCAAAATTATTTGGAAAAGATCACCCTGTAGGTTAGGTCCGTGATGCAATATGTTATTAAGCGAAATTCCAGAACTAGTTTTACAGCTAGCGTCTAAAACTATGCGAAGACGCGTCGACGTCTTATCCTCACGAATGACTCCGTGGTGCGGGATTACATAGATGGGTGATGAGTCATCAGACATATTTGGAGGTGCGGGTGAAATATAATCTTTCTCCAAATATTCCTTAATCACGCCATCGTAAGCGGTTCTTAAGCTAAGCGAAGCTTCTAGCTTTTTCTCAAGACACAAGAAGCGCCTGCGTGCGATTTCGTAGGATCTACCTAACGAGTATACATCCTCACTAAACGGTAAGCCAACAGTATACCTACCACTAATGGGATCGCGGGTTGTAGTATGCTTGTAAAAGTTTTCACACTCTACGTCAGCGGGACGCAGAGAGGGCGGCGCGGAGGGAGGCTCTTCGAGCTCCCAAAATCTATTAATAAGATTATCTATACCATGCTCCTGTACTAGGCAGCATGTTAAAGCCTGGCGGGGAAATATTGTAGGTACGGAACCCATTACTATGTATCCCAGTACCGTACGTAAGGCCTGCGGGGCCTGCGCAACATCAGGTGCTTGAGTCGCGTCAGGCAATAAAAGGTGGACGAACAATGACGCGCCTATCAACAAATCAATTTTGTTCGGCGTTCCAAATGATTCATCTGCGAGCGGTAATGCGTGCAAGTGTGATAGGACAGTCGTATCTACCACAGCACTAGGTAGCAAGTCAGTAATTTGATCTACTACCAACGGCGAAATATTAAATTTAATATTTTTATCAAAGCGAGAATAAAATTCTAAGCTTATAGAACTTGAGTTTATCATTTTTTCAGACCCACCGAACCCCTTGACAATAGTACGTCCGATGTTGTGAACCTGAATACCTAGCAACATACATGCCTCTCTTGTTATAAAATGACTTTGTGAACCTGAGTCGATCAAAGCTCGCAATAAATGCATATTACCTGTACTATCGTATACTGCGACTTGAGCGGTCGCGAGTAAAACGGTACATTGCTCGTTTTGAAGCGGCTTAGATTGCGGGGCCTGCACTGATGCAGCAATGGACGTCGCACATAACGCAACGTCTGCGCGCTCGAAGCGCGCTGGGCCGGGTTCGTCCGCTAAGCGCGCGGTGACTACGTTGGACAGCGGTGCAGCTACGGCTTGAGGTGCGGGTTCGATTCCCGACATAAAGTGCAATAAACTGTGATGGCGAGATTTACAAGAGCGGCAGCTCGTATCTGATTTACAGTACGAAACTCGATGTTTTATGCTAAGACAATTTACACATGCGTTTCCCTCCTTGACGGCTTTATATCGTTCTTCGGGGGTTAATTTATGAAACTCAGGACATTTAAATAAATGCTGATGCGTTATATTTGTACATAAACATTTAGAAGCGCAATCAACGGTGTTTATATAAGCGTGATATTTTGGCGGCGTTGATTTATTATTAGTGTAATCTTTCGAGCGGCCGTGGTCAACCTTATTTGTTGGATAAACCTTTTTAGTGGCGGCGGCAGTAGAAACAGCGGTTGCAGCCGACGTCGTGCGTTCAAAAACCTTAGCACGATTTTTTACAAATACCTCAAGGTCATCAAATGTAGGTATTGACGAGCCGACACTCAACTCGAAAGCGCGGACAGTACTTGAATCTAATTTCTTTAAAGCGATGTAAACTAGAATCAAATCACCTAACTTTTCTATATTTAAATTATTCAGAGCGCGGACTGAGCTAATAAATTGCTCACTAAACAAATCAAAGTTAGCAGCTGATGCAGTACCTAACGGTTTGAAGTCGAACATCTGATTTAAGTAAGCAGATGCTACCATGCGTTTATCTTCGTATTTATCAACAAGCGTTTGCAATATTAGTTCATAATTCTCTGCACAGGGCGTAATACCTGCACATAGCATCTCAGCCTTACCAGACAATTTACCTACTAAATAATATAGCTTTTCGGCATCGGTGAGCGTTGGATTATCATGGATGGTAGACTTAAAACAGGCATAAAACACTGGCCATTTCCTAATGTCTCCTGAGAACCCAACCAATTCGATTGGAGGTAATCTAGGCTTAGCTTTACTAAGAGAATCTGAAGCAACATTATCACATGATGATGATGATGATGGCGGGGAGTATTGTAGTTGCAAGCGTTTTACACGACTATATAATTGCTCAAACGCAAACAAACTCTTATAATCAGGTTTTGCAGTTGGAGTTACAACTAAAAGACGCGAGTTGTAATCATCCAGCACCTTTATGAAATCGGTGCGCAACGTATCTACATTAGCACTTTGCTCAATAAAATCGTTTCTCGATCTAGAAGTAAGTTTCGATGAAGAATCATAAATATTCTGAATTAATTCAAAAATAGCTTCTCTTTTAGCTTGTAATATTAACAGCTTGGAGTCTTCTGGGGTAACGGTATCCTTACTAGTAGACATTTTAATTACCTACGTAACTTTCTACAATCAGATAATATTACGCGGCTGACTACAATAGATAACAACCTACAGAATACGAAAAGTAACCTTGTTAACTCGATCGGGTTATAGCGTTGAACAAGTTTAGCTGGGCCTCAGCTGATCGTACAATGAACCAAGAACCGTAATCGCTACTTATTATCCGACCGGTCACTTGCGGGTAGATATGAATTACTCGTACATGTATTTAAGATTATTTTTTAGCGAAATAAATGTTAATAATTTATCAATAATATGCAATTAAACACCGTATAAAATAGGGAAAACACCATAAAATAGTATTATGCAGCGGGATTGAGATGATTTTGTCGGATTTACGCAACGCAATGTCGCGGGCGGGACGTCACAATGACGGAAAAAAATGACAAAATCACCTTGAAATACGCAATGTATTTTAAACAGCGGGGAACAGCGGTAAAACACTTATTAGATCAGTAAATTAGATATTCTAATAAGGGCAGATTTTAAAGGATGTATGTTCATCCGGCTCGAACTTAATGGGGTCGCTTTTTTATGATAATTAAATAATAATTAAATAATATAACTTCGATAGCGAGTTGCACAATGGAATAAAAGGGATAGATAGGAAGATGGAGCACGCACTGACCTTGTATGTCCTGGACACTGCACGTAGCACGGTTCTTCCTTTTAACAGCGGTTATAAAAAGCCCAAGAAAAATCACTTTCACAGGACGCGGTGGCGGTTATATTAGCGGCGGTATGTGCACTCGGCGACACTTAGATTTTGACTGTTTGTCTTGACGTAAGCCAAGGGTTTTGACGTGCGTGCGATTATGGATGGACGGATGGGACAGGTGATGCGCAACTTTACTATACTAATTATAGATGGCGTTACCAAATATCATAGACAATCCACACAACACTATCTAGCCCCAAACTAAGCAGAGCTTGTACTATGGGAACTAGATAGCTAATATAATACATACCTACATTTTTATTTGTAAATACATAGGTACTTAGAATACAATACAACACCCAGACAAAGAACAAACATCTGAGTTCACCACACAAATATTTGTTCTCGGTGGGGATCGAACCCACGACCTGCGGCGCAGAAGGCAGAGCTACTACCAACTGAGCTGAGAGGCCAGTCAAATCAACCGATATTAATAGTGGTAGGCAACAAATATTGCACATCGGCTAATTTCGGCTTCATAAAACGTAGCGTGCGTCAGAAAGAGATAGCGCTCTACGAAAGCAGAAAAGCCGTCCAATATTTATTGCCTACTATATACATACCTGCATTTTCAAACCAAAATATTGTTCTTAGATCAATGACTCAAATGTCGAATTATCCTCAAAATAAACGTGAATTTTACAATCAATTCTGGGAAATACAGTAGGCCTATAATTTTCAGTAAACAACTTTAACTAAGTTATGACTTGTTTAACTTAAATTACTTTGACATGTCGAAGTTTGAATTGCACCCTACTTTAAAAAGTAGTTGACTACAAATAGTCAGAGTAGAGTCAGGTTTATTAGGTGCCCCAGAGCCTGACTGGCCTCTCAGCTCAGTTAGTAGGAAGTAGCTCTGCCTTCTGCGCCTTAGGTCGTGGGTTCGATCCCCACCGAGAAAACTCAAACTCAAACTCAATAATTTTTTATTCATTACGATGCAAGAATCACTTTGAAACGTCTTATAGCTAGGTGAGTCTAGGTGCCAGTTCCACGCGACCAAGCGTAGAAGAACAGGCAACAAACTACGTCTCGGTTCCTACTGTTTTTTTATATGATCCTTTTACAAATCAAAAATAGTCTAAAATAATAGCAGTGAAGTTCCAGTGTGGTGCCACTTCACTTAGTCAGACGTATGCAATGCAATAATACAAAAGCAAAAGTTTCAAAGACAGCACACGCTACGCTTCAAAGTTATACTATAGTATCTACACAGCTTATATAAAAATAAGATACGAAATAGTAGGTACAGACATTGCAAATCGACATGTTAGCTTCCTATGGGTAGAGTGACCGGGACATTGGGCCACGCAGTTTTATCATTCATATAGCTATCTAGAGTATAGTACGCTTTCTTTATTAAATTATTCTTAACATAGGCTTTAAACTTCCGAATAGGAAGCTTAGTTGCATTTTCCGGAAGTTTATTATAAAAGCGTACAGTGTTCCCCATAAAAGACCCCATTTACCTTCTGCAGGCGAAATTTGGGAATATAAAGTTTATTTTTATTTCTAGTGTTAATATTGTGTGAATCACAATTTTTCTGAAAGCTACAGATGTGTTTGTGAGTGTACAATAAGTTTTCATATATATATTGTGAAATTACTGTGAGGATATTAATTTCCTTAAATCGCTCTCTCAATGAGTCTCGAGATTTCATTTTATATATGGCACGTATGGCCCTTTTTTGTAAAACAAATATAGTTTGAATATCAGCTGCTTTCCCCCAGAGAAGGATACCGTAAGACATAACACTATGGAAGTAGCTGAAATAAACTAGCCTAGCTGTAGCTTCATCAGTAAGCCATCTTATAGTCCGAACTGCATATGCAGCCGAACTTAGTCTAGCTGCAAGTGCTTTGATTTGTGGCCCCCACTGCAATTTTTTGTCAATATTAAGTCCTAAGAAAATAGTAGAATCTACAAGGTTAAGTGACTCTCCATTAAGTATAATATTAGTTGGCCGGAGACTCACATTTGGTAAGATAAATTTAATACACTTGGTTTTCTTAGCATTCAGTAAAAGATTATTAACGTTAAACCAGTTAAGTATTTGCGACAGAGATGCGTTAACGTCATCGTAATTAGTCTTCAATCTATCGACTTTAAAAATTAATGAGGTATCGTCAGCAAATAGTACTATTTCACATAGTTTTTTAACCAAAAAGGGAGGTCATTTACGTACACTAGAAACAAGAAAGGACCTAATATCGAACCTTGTGGCACCCCCATGTCAATAATAGACCCAGAAGATCTCTCACCGCCCACATCAACTTTAAGGACTCTATCAGTCAAGTATGATTGTATTAGGTCAATAGAGCGATGTAGAATGCCGTAATGTTTAAGTTTAGATATTAATGTAGCATGATTTACACAGTCAAAAGCTTTGGAAAGATCGCAGAATACCCCAATCGCGTCTTGCGAGTTTTCCCAGGCATCATATATGTGCTTTAAGAGTAGAATACCGGCATCAGTCGTTGATCGACCTTTCGTAAATCCAAACTGGTGGCTATGAAGTATCCCATTTAGGTTAAAATGTGATAACAACTGAGTAAGAATAACTTTCTCAAAGATTTTACTTAGCGTGGGCAATACTGAGATAGGTCTATAGTTAGCAGGGTCACTTGCATTTCCAGATTTGAACAGGGGAATGAGCTTACTAGGTTTCATTAAATCAGGAAAAACACCCTCATCAACACACCTATTAAAAATATACGCTAGGCATGGTGCAATATCAGTTATAATAGCGCTGAGTAATTTTGTAGACATTCCCCATAAATCTTCAGTATTTTTAATGTTTAATGATTTCAATGTCTTCACGATTTTGTCAGCATTAATGTATTTAAAACTAAAGATATTATTACATTTTTTAACACTAGACTCTAACAATGCCATCGCACCAGATGCCGAGGAATTTAAAGATGATGTCACTACTTTAGGGATACTGGAAAAGAAACTATCAAACGCGTTGGCTACTTCAAAATTATTTGTCAAAAGATTATTGTTTACTTTCAAATGAATTTTTTTATTACGGAGTTTTGATTTGCCAGTCTCATTATTGACTATTTTCCAGGTAGCTTTAATTTTATTTGTGGATTTTTCAATTTTTCTTTTGATATGCAATGATTTTGCTGCGTGACAAGCTCTTTTAAATGCTTTAGAGTAGTTTTTAATATGTAAAATAAATGCTGGGTCATTAAGCATTGATTCCCTAGCAGCATATAGCTCATATAATGTATTCCTACTTTTGTAAATACCTGGGGTGGCCCAGTCAGCGAACGCGACACTAATACTAGCTTTACATGTTTTAAGTTTAAAGGTATCCTTATGTTCTTCATTGATTAAATTTGACAAGTTGGTGAAAAGGTCATTCGGGTCAGTCAGACAAGGCATGAGGGACACTTTCAGTTCAATATTGGTTTGAAACTTTTTAATACGGCTCTCTGTGATAGGCCGGTGGGTGAAAATCTCGTGTTTATCTATAATTTTATAAGCAAATCTAGCGCTATGACCGTAGTGATCTGAACTAAAATGCCTAACTACCGATTTACTAACTGGCTCATGACTGCTAAAAATATTGTCAAGACAGGTGGCTGTTGTTAGTGTCACCCTTGTTGGATCTTGAAACAAGCAGTGTAGGTCAAAACATTTAAACAAATTTAACAGCCTCTCAGAAAGAGGGTGAACCGGGATATCTACATTAAAATCTCCACAGATTATTACGGTTTTATTACAGTTAAAGATTTTACGCAGTACATCTTCCATAGTGGATTCATACAAGGTGAAATCCGCGTCTGGGGGACGGTAAACGCTCACAACTATGTGCCGCTCCAGCTCCACACACGACAGCTCAACAGTCCTCTCGATACTGAGATTTGCAATGTCTTTACGCTCCTTGCATTTCAATTGATTGCTTACAATAATTAAAGAACCACCTCGCATAGCGTTCTTTCGTTTAAAAGAGCTTACAATACTATATTTTTCATAAAAAGGGAGTAACTCTAGTTCTACTATCCAGTGTTCTGTAATACACATGATGTCTACACTGAAACAATTCATAAATAGTTCTAATTCTAAAACTTTGCTGGGAAGCCCTTGCATATTTTGGTGTACGACATTTAAAGTGCCTGGACTTCCCATTGTCGAGGACACTAGTTTAAATGTTGGGCAATAGGCCCCAAAGCTTGTTCACCCATATTAGTACTGCTACTAACTGGGGACTTGTCGGTGAACTGTGTTATAGTACTTATAACAGGATCAAAAATATTAAATGCTAACAATTTAGCAATAGTTATTTTACTACGTTTACTTAAGGACATAGTACCTCTAGTCAATTTACAATTACTAATAAAACTATTAGTGTCGAAATACAAAACGTCTCTATGACGACATGTCAAATTGTATAGCATTAAGTTATACTTAAATATACTCTCGTTTTGTTGGGCAGCCAGTGCATTTAAAAATGGAAATGCACATAAAATAATTTTTCCTAGCCCTAATGCCAACTTTCCCATCAAAGTTTCTATCAATTTAATTATTTCTGCATGCTTGACACCACTGCTCTCACCTAATTGAACTATTAGAGTGGTGTCTTTGTCAAGACTACTATCCTTATCAATACAACTTATAAGGTAACTTAATGGAGCATCTGGAGAGGAGAACAAATATTTGTGTGGTGAACATAGATGTTTGTTCTCTATACTCGTAGGTGTAGATGGTATTGTATTCTAATCATATTGTATTTACCAAAAAAAATGCAATATATCAGCTATATTGTTCCCATAGTACAAGCTCTGCTTAGTTTGGGGCAAGATAGTGTTGTGCGGATTGTCTACAATATAATGACATAACTACTGAGAAATATAAAAATACGTAAAAAATCGGTATAAAATAGGTATGTGTTGAAAAAAAACTTGGTCTGTAAAGTCGGATTACTGACGATAGTTGAACGTGACAACGTCATAAGAAAATACTGATGGAATGGTTGCATTTTTCAAAGGAAAATTTTAATTTTATTTGTTCGCCACTTGAGTCATGTTTTTTCGTGCGTGCAGCCGTCACGTCAAAAAATTATAGCAGACGTTCGGCTCGAACACACCTAGTTCGCTGGTGGTAGCGATCAGTGAAACGCTGTCAAATATCGCTGTCAGATTTAAGATTTGACAGCGATATTTGACAGCGTTTCACTGATCGCTACCGCCAGCGAACTAGGTGTGTTCGGGCCATTAGAGTCAGACCAGGTTAGTACTTTAAGCCGACGGGCATGTACGAAGAATGTTATGAGAGTAAATGAAGTGAAAGAGGTATGTCAAGAACTTAGCAAGTGGAAATCCGTGATGTCTGCCTACCCCCATGGGATTGAGGCGGGATTTCATGTAAAAACATAATAAAATTCAAATATTTGAATAAGTTTGGCATGAGTTGGTTATCAAAGATAAGCTATAGATACAAGCAATCGTTCGTTCCTTAACACCGGGTTCAATGTCAAAAAATACATTTCAACGATAATACATTATTACTAGCGGCCTGGAGCCTAATTCTCGGGCCGACCGAGATTTTCAATGTCCCCTCTAGACACATTGGCATTGCACAACCCCGCACTTTTTCTACGTTTTCCGTATATCGTAGCTGTCGAGGCTTCTACGATGAGGTCGTCGATGAATTACTCAAGGAAATCTGCCATTCTCTCTTCGAAAGAAAGCAATAAAATAAAATTGCAAAATGATCCGAGATGAGCCGAGAATTAGGCTCCTGTGTCGTGGCTTCGCACGGGTGGACATTTATTTTTTAAACACATATACATATACAGGGTGTCCCATAAGTCAACGTCCAACCGAAAACGGGTGATGCGCCAAGTCATGACAGCTATCTAAAAAATATAAAAAAAAATATTTGTCATGTAATTTTCGAGTTATGAGTATTTTAAAAAAACAAGAAAAACGGACACCCTGTGATGATCTTTTAAGTCCTGTGACTACAAATATTAACTTTTCATGAAACTTTTTTTTGCAACGTAAGCATGAATAACCCTTCTGTAAATTACAATTCAAAATTAAGCCATAACTGCCTCAGTTTTTAATGAAATCGTGGAGTTTTGGCCAACATTTCATTTCAGATAATTACATCACCCAACTTTAACCGTCTGTACCGCAAAAAAAATGTACTACACTATCATGGCAAGTAACTTTAAAAAATGGCGTATTTATCCAGGATTCCAAAATAGTATAATACTTGCTAGAGTACTACTTAGTTTTGGAAATAAAAAATGTTTTTTCAACTAAACCGGATTTCCAATCAATTTTATTTAATTAGATAAAATGTTTGTACTCTTTAAATCATGGGTTTAAAATGCCTACGCTGCGTTTTTAAGTGACACACAATTCACAGGTACAAGTGAATATCATTTCGACGATGTAAATAAACAGTTAGAGCCACCATCTTGACGAAAGAGTAATAACCATGGGTGTTCAAGTAGTTTGTTAGTTTTAGGTGAAAGTTTGAAATAAAATTCAATAGGATTATTAGATTCATGTAGGACTGCACTTCAAGTATTAAATGGAACGCCTCAGAGCGAGGTAACGCCACATGAGTCATGTTTTTTCGTGCGTGCAGCCGGTTACTTCGAATTATAAGACGTTGTCACGTCAATAACCATGTAATAAGACCGGCAACGGGCGAAGGCAAACTTTAGATTAAAATCACGATTGAAGTAATCCTATGATTGAATTTTATTTCAAACTTTCACCTAAAACTAACAAATTACTTGAAAACTTTATTTACACTAAGAAACTTACAATTAAACAAATATTTACAAAATGTACAAAATACACAAAAAACAGTTGAGCTCTCTGCAGATCGTTACAAACGATCTAGAGATAGCTCAACTGATCCAACTTGAAAACCCATGGTTATTACTCTTTCGACAAGATGGTGGCTCTAACTGTTTATTTACATCGTCGAAATGATATTCACTTGTACCTGTGAATTGTGTGTCACTTAAAAACGCAGCGTAGGCATTTTAAACCCATGATTTAAAGAGTACAAACATTTTATCTAATTAAATAAAATTGATTGGAAATCCGGTTTAGTTGAAAAAACATTTTTTATTTCCAAAACTAAGTAGTACTCTAGCAAGTATTATACTATTTTGAAATCCTGGATAAATGCGCCATTTTTTAAAGTTACTTGCCATGTTAGTGTAGTACATTTTTTTTGCGGTACAGACGGTTAAAGTTGGGTGATGTAATTATCTGAAATGAAATGTTGGCCAAAACTCCACGATTTCATTGAAAACTGAGGCAGTTAGGCTTAATTTTGAATTGTAATTTACAGAAGGGTTATTCATGCTTACGTTGCAAAAAAAAGTTTCATGAAAAGTTAATATTTGTAGTCACAGGACTTAAAAGATCATCACAGGGTGTCCGTTTTTCTTGTTTTTTTAAAATACTCATAACTCGAAAATTACATGACAAATATTTTTTTTTATATTTTTTAGATAGCTGTCATGACTTGGCCTTTCGTCCGTTTTCGGCTGGACGTTGACTTATGGGACACCCTGTATAGCTTATGTTACTCAGAGTGAATGTAGCTTTATAATGGTGAAATAATTTTTGAAATCAACATAGTAGTTTTTGAGTTGCCCAACAGTGGGACACTACGGGCTGTAGTGTCCCACTGTTGTAGTATTAATAGTACTCATAAAATGTCTGACAAAGTTTATTTATTTCGGTCAGTGACCCAAACTTTGTTTTCCACCTAAAGCCGTGTTCATTAAATTTTTTGATTTGTTCAGGAGACCTACCACAAGTTCTGTCTGGCTCTGTCTCTGGCTCTGGTTTTGAGTCTGTGTGAGTGTTGACTAAATAAATCCTACGTCAAAACGTCACACACACAGTATAATACACTGGTGGAGCACTCACACAGACAGAGCCAGACAGAGCTTGTAGGCCTACAGGTAATTAATAATGTAAAATATTTTGTATAAATATAATATAGTCAATTAGTAATTTTATGAATAATTTTCCTCAAATAAAAATTTTTAAAAAATTATTTTCAACAATATTATTATTGAGGATTTTATTTAATATTATTATGAGCCAGACGATAATAATATAATTTTGTGATCATGTGTATGTCTCATATTAAACTTTAGAATATGACGTAAATAAAAACAAAATCAATATAATATTTCGTATAAATTGCAGATATTATTATTTGAATAACCAGCCTATGGAAAAAACCTGCAGAAGTCCTATAGTTAGTCGGCACCACGGGTATTATAGTCAAAAGTTTACACAGATATTGCAATAAGTTAGATTCAAATAGAAACAGACAGCCATCATATCATCATCATTTTCCCGAAGAAGTCTGGACATAGGCCTCCCCTACACATTTCCAGGAAGAACAATTCTGAGCTCTTTCCATCCACCGACTTCCTGCGATCTTACAATGTCATCAGTCTATCTGGTGGGTGGGCGCCCTACTTTTCGTCTTCCGGTTCGTGGTCGCCATTCGAGAACCTTTATTCCCCAACGGTTGTCTTCGAGCTATATGACCTGCCCATTGCCATTTCAACTTACAAATTCTAAGAGCTATGTCGGTGACCTTGGTTCTTCTACGGATATCCTCATTTCTGATTCTATCACGTAGTGAAACTCCCAGCATAGCTCTCTCCATATAGCTCCATACTCACAGTCAAAATAATTATTTTTAGTTAAGCTCTTGGGGATTCAGTTTTTGTCAATCACGTAGGAATTAGTATATAGCAGTAGGAGCTTCTTTTTAAAGGGCTCGTCCGGGTGCGTACTACCACCATGCCTATTTCTGCCGTGAAGCAGCATCGCTGTGTTTCGGTTAGAAGGGTGTGGGTGCCGATGAAATTTATGGCACGTGAGGCGAAACATCTGTATGCCTCAAGTTGATGGACGCAGGACAGTGCATCGTAGGGCACGTTCCTGACGTCCGTGACCTAAAAGGCAATGCTTTATTATAGAATAGAATATCACTTTATTGTACACCAAAAATTTAAAGGTAAGAAAGAAAGAAAATACATTTATTTTGGACACACAACACACATAAACACAGCACAAACAGAGCACATAACACAAGAAGAAAGAAAACAGAATAGTATACAGAACAAAGAGTAAATACAAAGGTAAGACTGAGAAGATACTTACAAACTAGAGGTACCTACAATGTAAAATGTAAATGTAAAATGTAAAAATATTTATTTCCATAAAAGCATGCATAATGTTAGGTGCAACGCGCCTTTCTGCTTTAGCTTGCGCTGTGTTGCAGGAAGTAACGCCTCTTTCAAACATGAAAATACAATTATAAAAATAAACAAAAGAAAAACTATGGCTAGGGTTTTACAATTAGTGACCTAAAATCTACGATAACAACTACATATCCTTAAACTACATAATATAAAAACTGAACATAAAAGCAGGGAAATACATAATAGCACAGCATTGAACATTTTTTTTTTTTTTTAATAGTAATTGTTGAACTGCATGGTTTGGATGTGTGGGTGTGTGTGGGGGATGGTGTGTATGTGTGGGGGTGTGTGTGTGGGGGAGGTTGTGCATGGGGGAGAGTGGGTGTGTGGGTGTGTGTTTTGTAGGTTCTCTAATTAAATGAATCAGTTAGCCGTCATACTACCTTCATTAAGAGACTCTCCACTTCGTCATAGTTTTTGTCGTCCAGCCAGATCTTTATCGTATCTTTTAGCTTAATCTTCGACATGTCTTTTATTTTTTTTTCGGCGTTTATCTTATTGTAAAATATTGGCGCGAGATGAGAGTACTGCCGTTGCGCAATAGCACTTCTACACCTCGGCACTGGGCATTTATCAACTCTCTTGGTTGACATCGGTAGGTTTGGGACTGTTTCTTTATGGTATCTTTGTATGCAACTAGCTATATATAGCTTTCTTACTGTGTAAACTCCACATCTTGCGTATAGGTCCACAGTTGGGTATCTAAAAGGTAAAGCTAGTATAACTTTCAAGAGAGCACGTTGTGCCCTCTCTACTTCTAGGAGATGTGTTTTGTCGGCTCCACCCCAAGAGCTTATGCAATACCCAATAATACATTCACCTAGGGCTTTATAGGTCTGGGTGAATGTATTATTGGCTTTACAATGGGCTTTACAATGGGTGGTCTTATCGCTAATAGCGATTTCTTCCAGACTATTATAGGCGATGCATGGTTACCACTTGTCATCAAAAAAATTGAAGTGAGATGGATGCTGAACAACCTTTTCCCTCAGGGTATTTGAGGGGTGTTTGGAATAGGCCTGACGACTAATTTTCAAAATCTCTTCTATCATATTCAGAAGTATCTATTATGTCTAAAATATATCATATTTCTGTAGAAAATTAAGGTTTTTGTGCAATAAAAGTACATTTAAATTAAAATTTTATTTACAACAGAATATACATTATTTACAAAAACTATTATTATACAACATGAAATACCTAATTAAAAAGAAAAAATAAAAATTACATTTTATAAGAAACTAGAAAATTTTATAATGAACTCTGTTTTCCACCTGTAGGTATTACATAAATTAAAATTAAAATTTGTACATTTAAATTGAAATTTTCAAATTCACGCCAAAACGCTCGCTGTTGTCATGGCGTCTGTTATTACGTCACGGTGTTAGTATATCAACAGTAAACATTGGTGCTTTTGTACTAAATCAGAATGACGTTTACGTAAACGTGACGTAATTCGCTCTGACCGGTGTTTTAGCTATCATGGCGGATTGTTTATATTATCAAATAAATTGTCAAGAGTATAAATACATTTTTCAAAATCTTTGAATCCTTTTTCATTAGATCAGATAAATATTTTGGCGATACTTGATTATTGTCTTCATGCCTATTTACCAAGACTTAAAACTCGAGAAAAAAAACCTCTCACAACATTATGAATATACCAAATCAATAAAATACGCTTTATTGACCCAGATGTTTCGTATGCGAATAACCTCATAACATTTAGCCTTCAGACGTAGACATAAGTCATTGCTAGTCAACCAACTTCAAATAAAAAAGATGTCGATCTCAATTCGGTTGTATTCTCATATATTCGTCATGTATGTCTGTCTGTCTGTCCGTCATGCCACAGACACTTTTTTCCGAAACTATAAGATCTACTGATAATCAATACTCAATACATTTATTGCATAAACATGGTTTAGTTTAGGTACATACATAGTTCTTAGGTGTAAGTCAGTATCACATGGACCCTGTGTATATTAGGGTAAAGCAACATGGAGGTAGGCCAAGGCTTATACACAGTAGTTGGTACGTTTATGTATAATATTATAGATTGAGAATTGCCAGGCATTATAATGAACTGTTGTTTTTTTTTTATACGAGTAGCTGATGGAACAAGCATATGGCCCACCTGATGTTAAGTGGTTTCCATCGTCTATAACAAAGCATTGCCTCGTAGGTCGCGCACGTTAGGAACGTGCCCTATGATACACTTGCCTGCGTCCATCAACTTGAGGCATACCTACAGATGTTTAGCCTCACGTGCCAGTAATTTTTTTAAGCACCCACACCCTTCTAACCGAAACACAGCGATGCTGCGTCACGGCAGAAATAGGCATGGTGGTAGTACGCACTCGGACGAGCCCTTAAACTGGCTTGGCCAATGCCGTGCATGCCGTGGAGCCAACTACTGGTCGAAGTGGCTTTAATAACTGTCACATCGACACGAAAGAAGACGAAGTGTATAACAATAAAATAATATTTTATTTAGGTCCATTTAAACACTGTACTAAAATTAGACTTTAGTTAATGAGTATATTTTTCCTTGATAAACAGTAGACGTATTATGACTGGCATTGGGCAGGTCAGTGCCATTTTGATAACGGGCCGTACACTCAGCGATATAAGTCACGTATCTTTTACTTATTTATTACAGAAGGGCAAGTCGCACTTCATTTCAACATTTCGTCTACGAAATTTTTGTTTCGCCTAGGTATTTGTCTCTCTCTATTGTATGGAGAAAAGATAGACAGCATAAACACGTTGTATACGTAGTTAGAGTTGTTGTCTCATCTACTATCCATACAAAAGAGAGAGACACGTGCTCACATTTGGTAGACCAAATGTTGTACCAAAACTGACTTCGGGAACAGGAGTACCTTAATTGAGTGAACAGCATGGCTGTGTTTCGTTGGTGTGGGTGAAATAACTGGCACGTGAGGCTGAACATCACGCCTCAAGTTGATGGACGTAGAGCAGTGCATCGTAGGGCACGTTCCTGACGTGCGTGACCAAGGCAATGCTTTGTTTTAGGCTATGGTTACCACCTAACATCAGGTGGACCATAATATAATGCTTGCTCCATCAGCTACTTGTATAAATTGAAGGTCACTGAACCAAGAGCAATTAACTTTTGGTAAAAAAAATATTCCGAGACAGTGGTTACTCGTAGCTCAGTTGGTAACTTGGTACAGCTTTCTACGCTGGAGGGCGTGGGTTCAATCCCCATCCCTGAATTGTGTAGAAAACATAGATTATTCTTTCCCGTCTTAGTGTTATATTGTAATATTTTAATTAGGAATGTGTATAGACGTTATATCACCTATCTGGTTCCCATAGTAAAAGCTCTGCTTAATTTAGGGCTATAAAGTGTTGTGTGGATTGGCCAAAATATTTATATATTATTTACGAAGCAGACTGTACCTATAGGCTTACATTACAACCATTGCATTTGATTAAACAGTATGTCGATGTATCATCAAAACTGAGGTCAGTGAACCCTTTACGTCTGGCATCCATCTCTTTTACTCTAATCTTATCAGACTGTTGCCATCTCCTTCTACAAATTACTGACTCAAGATTTGTCGAAAGTGAGACGCGATTCTTAAAACTGTTATCACAGACTAAACATGGAACAAATGTGTTGCCAGAATGTTATTTTTTTTTTCAATTAGCTGATGGAACAAGCATACAGCCCACCTGATGTGAAGTGGTAACCATCTAATTCTAATTGAGTTGGGGGAATAAGATATGCACTGACGTCCCGCGATGGGGTGTAATGTGCATACCATCACATATTACAAAGCATTGCCTCGTAGGCCACGCACGACAGGAACGTGCCCTACGATGCACTGCCCTGCGTCCATCAACAAGAGGCATACAAATGTTCAGCCTCACGTGTCAGTAGTTTCACCGGCACCCACACCCTTCAAACCGAAACACAGCAATGCTGCTTCACGGCAGAAATAGGCATTTCTTTCGAACCATTGTGTTGAAAGGATCAAAAGTTAGACTGAAATCATCTAAATTACTTAATTGTGAAATCTGTTTCTTTGAACATGTCAAAATGAAAACCCGCAGCTAGTAACTCAATATGACATTGTCATTTTTGACAGCGTACACTTAAGGCCAAGAAATACGAAATGACGACCATAGTTGTTTTGATTTTTGGGAATGAGATAATAAGCTTTCTTTGTAGATTAGGAGCTGGTAGCGAGTTGTTTAGCGAATCTCTGTTTAGGTAGGTCATAGGTTTGATATTCGAATCCTAGCTTCAAAATCTTTGGGATATTATCAAATATCAAATCAAAATCAAAATGTTTTTATTGAAAAATTACAGGTGAGACAAACTAAGGGATCTCTTATTTTAAATTGTTAAATCTGTATTAGAAGAGATTCCCTCTTTTTTGTGGCTCAACATTGCCTTGTAATTTAATTTAGGTGATACGTTATACATAAATAGGTAACGATCGAGCTAATTTTAATGATAAGTATTTAACAAGAAAATTATAAAAAATTAGTAGATAGGTTTATTAAACATTGCTCACGTTTCAAAGTTATAAGTAGGTAGTAGGTTGGTATAAATATACAATGCCTCCAGTCTGCCCATTTTACGGTACTCATCTACAGAGAAGCAAAAGTGTTGCAAGATCTAAGGTTATTGAACTTCCGAGTTTTCACCCACTTAGTCAACAAGGACTTTATTTCCTAATAAAGATAAACACTGTGTTTTTATCTTTTTGATACCGCAGTTCAAATAACAGTTTATCTGTATTTGCAATGTTCCATTGACCCGTCTGCTGAAGAAAAAAGACTTTTAAGTCGGAATGACGAGTCCTATGTAAATTAAAAATTGGACTCATATTGTCTGTTTCTTTTTATTATTTACAGTCTAAACAAGACATGGATTTATTTTTATCTGACGGATAAAGTAATCTGGAGATGAATCAATATCAAAATAAAAGCTTAATTTATTGCCATTACCATATTTGCCATCATTTACTAATGGTTAAAATGAAGTGTTGGGCTTACTTTGCAAAAGGTATTTAAATTAAGTTGGGGAGGGGATATACTTGGATCCATCTCCCCTTTACAGTTGAGAAAGTTAAGCTATATCGATGTGCAGAACAGAAAATGGGGCTCCTTGACATAGAGACCCGTCCTGTTTGAAATTCGAATGCCCTCGACGCCGACGCCCCACGAAATCGAAATCATCGCGGTCGCCAAAATCCGGTCACAATGAGGGGAGACGAACCGCCAAAATTATTTGCGGCGCAATTCAAGGTCGCAGTGAGGCAGGTCAGCTGTGACGTCACTGGCGCCCTCCAAAACGTGAGGTCGACGACCGCGCCGCCATTGCGGAAACTGTGCTGTGCGCGTTCGGAATTCAAATTGGGCCTTTTGTTGTTGTGTGCGTGAGGCCCGCGCGATTCGGCGTTCGTCGTACAGACCAACAATGTGTTGGTGAATACTTATTGTTGTTTTTATGTGTGAGTGCGTCACGCATTCACGCAATCGTGGATTTATTTTTCTGTTGTGAGAAACAATGCGTCGATTTTTATTATTTTTATGAGAATTATTTCCGTGTCCTTATTATCCGGTTCTAAAAATAATAATCTTTTCGCTTGCAAAAAATACCTTAACCAATCTGACTATTCATATTCATACTCTATTAATATTTTAAACATTACTTAAAATCATTAAACATCTGGTAGGCCATATGCGTTCTATTAGCAAGTGGTATAAAAAAACCCTGTCAAATGTTAATGGACCTTACCTACCTATAAATATTGACTTTTAGACAGGTTTTTATTACTAATAAATTCATCACTACCTACCACCACTTAAATATTGATATCTTCAAGTAGTTTTATCTAAAAATCATCATTTATTTATTTCAGGATACACCTTAATGTCAATGACATTTCAAAGAAGCCATATTTTTTTCTTTGAAATATAAAACGTCGCAGAGAGCATTGAACAAAGAGCCTGTCTAACAGGTTTTAAAATAAAAAAGTAAAATGGCGTCGACCAATCATCTAACGAGGTTCAAATTTCGGTTGCTCAGGAGTGGGGCCAATGTGCATTAGACATAATATACACACAGACGCACACACTTACAGTGTAAGCGAGTGGTAAAATAGGAATAGCTAAATATTATAAGGCTACATCTTATAAATAAAAAATACCGTACCATTTTATATCGTTGGTTTATCCGTTTATTGTGTGCTTTAAAGTTTAAATGAATTGTATTGTACGAAAAAAACTTTTTTGCACCTGCATGAAAATTCATAATATTATTTTATATTAGATACATCTAAAAAATCTGATGCCTAGATATTAATGGTATTCTCAATAAAAACTATTTTTAGAATTCCCTAACAAAATATTTACATTAGGTAGGTTAGGTACTACTTAAGAATATCTCATAACCAAGCTACCAATAAACTTAGTCACTTAACATTCTAAATACATTCATTATTTACCAAAATAAACCCACCAAAAGAGATAAATAACATGATTAGCATGGCAACGTAATGCCCCTATCTATTATCGTTTCACGAACCAACCATTCGGAGACCTCCAAAAACACTTCTAATTTTTTCTAACTCGTTGCCCGACCAATCAAAACTGCCTAAATTTGAAGATGCGCATGAGTGGCCAAATTTTTAAGCGTGTTAGACGCACACTAGCGTAGCTGAGGAGACGTTTGATTCGTTGTTTGTTTGTGTGTGAATAGTGGGGTGAAATACCATTAGATTTGAGATAGAAGTGTGTGTGTGGGGTTACATCACATCATTGTAAATAGAAACTAAATATTATCTTTCCCCTTCTTGATAACTTAGCACCCTAATGTTTACTTTCTTGTAAATAGCATGGTGATTTATTATAGATCCAAGCAAGGTGACATTTTCAAATTTTTACTTAGACATTTTTATTTATACATTGGGTTTTATTTTTTGATAGGGCATTTTATCTTATTTTTTTTACTCTTATTAACAGGATAAACTGTCGATTTTTTTATTTTTGTTGTGTCTAGTTTAATACACCTGTTTCACTTTATAGAATTTACGGGTGCATAGATGACACACAAAAGTCTACATAGATTATATTAGCGAATTAGTACTATTGCTTAGTTAATTTATGTTTTTTGAATAAGGTGGGATTAAAGTATCGTAAAAAATACTTACTATTCACCCCACACCCGCTAAGTGTTAGTTAGCGTTGCATGTGTGCGTGTCATTACCATTTACTGAATAGAAGTGTCAAACGTACGCACACTGAATTATTTATTGTGCGGATTTTGGCGTTTGATCGATGTTATACTGTGTTTATAAGCAATTTATATGTTAAAAGTTTTACACCGGACATAACTACATGGAGAGGTATAATAGTGTCTGTTTTACACGACTTTAAGATTGTATTATGTATATACTTTTTTATGTATCTATTTTTTTTTTTTATATATTTTAATTTAATTCGCCGTAAGGCCATTGTAATGCCCCAGCGGGGCTCATGTTCTGGACGTTATTACCCCCTAAGACCTATAATACACATGAAACAATGAATAAATGAATATGAATATGAATATGTTAAATCTTTGAATATTTTGTATATTATGTTTTTGGATTTTTGTGATAGGGATGAAACGTAGACATTAGCACCGGTAGGTAAGTACAGGCTTATTTTAATCTATAAAAAATATCTATAATAAATTAAAAGAAAAAATATATTTTTCTTTCGTTCTTTAAGGGTAAAAAACGCCTTAAAAATTAATGTTAGCAACCACGAGGATATAGTTAGCCATCACATAATATTTGATGATATTGATCACATATTATTATACCTACACATTATTAATTTTTATAAGAAAAGAACAAGAATTAGGTATTTAAGACCTAAATTAAATAGACTCAAATTTGGCATTTATAAATGCCCAAATAAAATATACAGTAATGTTTAAATTTACGTAAATGACAAATATTTCAATTTAAATACCTTGGCTGACAAGTGAGACACATACATCCAAAAACAACAAAAATAAGAGAAACTAACCAAAAAGGTTTAATTTCGAGTTTACTAGCCAGTCGTAAAGGTGCAGACAGCGCCCATGACTTTTTCGCAACTTCGCAATTTAGAGGATTGGTGTCTGGTGGTATTATACACACAGGAGCAAATTATTAAATAATTATAATATTATTATTAATAAATATTAAAATATCGTGGACAAGCCACACTATCTAGGTCCAAATTAAACAGCGTTAAGGGAACCAGATAGTTGATATAATAACTTATATACTATTTTTATTTGCAACTACACACATACAATATAGACCCATACACCCAGTCAGAGAACAAACATCTGTGTTCACCAACAAATATTTGTTCTCGGTGGGGATCGAACCCACGACCTAAAGCGGCTACAGCGTAGAAGACAGATCCTATATATGAGAGATACTATTTATTTCAAACTTATCATACACATCCTTAATTTATAAAGTTAATCAAAACATCTCAGTTAATTGCTTTTAGTATTTTGAACGCCAGTAAAAATATCCAACTTATCTATTACTTTTGTTTTTTTTTATACTTGCCTACCAAATAAGAATAGCTACCTACAAAATAATCGTTATTACATTATGCTCACGTTAAATATTCAGTTCTAAAATTCCGCCCCTATTTGTTTGTCCCGCAGTGTAAGTACAGTGGTCTTGCAATTTTTAAGTGTAATTATCGCCGTCCGTCAGTGTCGCGCGGCGACACACGACATTTGTTTCGCTGACTGTACTATGTACTGTATTGCAGTGTTCGTGAAATTCGTTCTTTGTTTTAAAATATAGCTTTTATGAAATAAAATGTTTCAAAAGTTGGTAAGAAGTCTCAACCAGCATTTTTATATTTATTCTTCTTCTATTTTCTTTTGATTTAATAGCGTATGGGGAACTCACAAAGATTTTTATAATGTCCCAAAAACGGGAAGGGATTTCAACCCGCGACCTTTCCCTTGGTACGAGGCTGCGCTGACCACTGCGCCATGAGATTCTAATCACATTCGACGAATAAAGGTCTATCCCCACACAACCATGACGTGTCAGGGACGGGGCAGGGCCGTGGCGTACCCGTCGATTGAATTTGAACCCTATCTGTACATACAATGTCTTGAATTTATAATAAGACAATATCCCCTCGGCCGAGCTCCGGCCGGATCAGAGCCAAATACGAGAATTCCACTCAATTTGCACAGATATAGGGTTCAAATTCAATTGACGGAACTGCCACGGCCCGGCTCCGTCCCTGAAACGCCATGATGTGTGAGGATAGACCTTCTTCTTCTTCTTCTTAATGAGTGGCATCTGTCATTTCGGATCAATTTTGCCAGTGTCGAGTAGTTTAATGAGTATATAATGATGATATACATATTACATAGATAAAATACTTTTCCGTCAAGTCAAGTCAGTCATAGACAGTTGGCCCTACCCTAATTGGCTTTGGAAATAAAAGATGGCCGTTTTTACCAAAACCATCTGAAACATTTTCGATAAAATCAGAATATCACATAATACACTTTAATTCCAACTGCTAACACTTTGAGCTAAGACCTCAAGTAATGTTGGTTAAAATACCACCGAAATTACACAACAGAACTCAAAATAACACCAGAAAAACACAATTAAACACACACACACGTAAAAAAATTCCTTCAGGGTAGGCAACGCAACGACAGCACCCTTGGTGTTGTTGGTGTCTATGGGTGACGGTGACCGCTTACCATCAGGTGGGCCGTAAGCTCGTTTGTCTAACTTTTACATAAAAAAAAAAAAAAAAGCTATGTGACTTCCCAAAATGACAGAAAACGAATCCGGGGATAGACCTTAACTCATAAAGTCAGCGGGAAGGTCGCGGGCAAAATTTTCAAAGCCAGCACACATCAAAAGACTACGATCATTACTTGTATTTGATTACGATCATTACTTGTATTTGCTAACAAACAAATCGAGATCCGTGTGCAATTTGCCTAACTAGGCACCTACTTCCAATTTCCGATGGTACCCAGGTAAAGACAGCTGCACTAAAATGTATTCAGTTGCAATGGGCATTAAGTTAAAATAAAAGAAACATTAAAAAAAACCGACTTGAGAAACCGACTTATTTTTTTATTAAACAACTTAGTTAGCAAACAACTAACAAGCATACGGCCCACCTGATGGAAAGTGGTTACCGTAGCCTATAGACGCTTGCAACACCAGAGGCATCACTCACTTCATGGCCAAACTACTGAACCGATTTTGATGATATTTCTATGGGCCTTATCTGGAAGTCTTAGGTTTGAGATAAAAAAAAACAGATATTTTTTTTCGAATCGGCTCATAAATGACAAAGTTAGGCGAAAACAAACATTAAAAAAATATATGCACTGACTTCGATAAAACATGTTTGTCACCACTCATTTGTTCCCCAACTTCTTCTTCTTCTTATCGCGTCACTGATTCTTTCGGACCAAGTGTGGTGAAAGGATTTTAGGTGTGCCTCAAAGAGGCTCCTTTCGTGCATTTGACACATATTTTCGAACTTTTTAGGTTCTACGATATGCCGGTTTCCTCACGATGTTTTCCTTCACCGTTTGAGAGCACTGGCATAGTGTAGATACATTTTTGCCAGAAAAACTCATTGGTACACGACTGGATTTGAACGCAGGACCTTAGAATCGGAAGGCGGGGCCGCTACCACTAGGCCACCAGCGCTCACCAACTTAATTTTAACACATAGTTATGTAAATAAATAATCTTTATCTTTTATATTTAACTTTATCAAACGAAAAGCTCCCCAAAACGTTAGAAAACGAATCCAACAGACTTTTCCCTAAAAGTCGCCGCTAAAAAGGCTATTTTAAATAAATCCGTTAGTAGAAAATAATGAATTGTAAACATTCTAACGCAGCTGACTGTACAAGTGGCAGGTGTTATGTCAAGCCACCCAATTCGTTGTGCCCTACCGTCGCGTCGGTTGTCGGCTGCCGACGGTCGGTTGCCTTCTAATTGGGAGGTCGTGACACGACTTTCTCCTAAGATTTGTAGTGTGGCTATGGGTTATGGTTAGAATAGACAATCGTTTGAGCAAACGAATACTTAGGTACTGTTAAGGAGGCATCCACGTGAGATGCTTAAGGGGGGGAGGGGTCGAGTCAAATCTCATCTAATCTAACGTTGGAGAGAGGGGGGGTCTCGGCAAATATCACGCAATTTTTTTTCTGATTGAAACAAAAAATATACTATTTTGGCTCCGTTTTAAGTATTCTATTGATACATTTTTATTACACCTATAACTCTCAGCAATATTGATTACTAGTCTAAACACTAGTCGTAAATAAAAGCACGAAACATTTTTTTTTCTTTTTACAATAACAATCCCACGCCTTTACGTAAGAAACCCACATTTTGAATAATCTCACGTGAAATTGGGGAATGGGGGAGGGGGTTGAATAAAATCTCACGACATCTCACCAGGGGGGGAGGGAGGGACAGAAAATTCAAAAATTCACCTCACGTAATTTATAGACGCCCCCTAACCAGTTTTGGGAATAGGACATCCCTAATCGAATCGGGCAGCGTGACACATCTCTAGTGGTGGAAAAAAAAAGAAGAGAAAGGGTGCTGGGTCGCTATACGTAGTGGTATTGTTTACCGTGTAATAAAGTTAAACAGAATTGTAGCTATAACCAATGAAGAGTTTTCGGCCTAATATTACTAATATTTTTTATTTTTTTTACGCTATTAGCAGGCAGACGAGCAGACGGGCCACCTGGTGGAAGGTATTCACCGTCGCCCATAGACACCTGCAAAACCAGAGGTGGTGCTGATGCGCTGCCGGCCTTTTAAGAAGTGATAGACCCGCCTTTTGAAGGACCCCATGTCGCAGCTCCGAGAAAGCCCGCAGAAGGCAGTTCATCAACTTACTCGAGCGCGGCAGCCAAAGTACCGCGAAAATCGAGCAGTTGTGTAAAACCAGTCATCCAGGCGGTGAGGGTGGAATCTGGTTTCGCGGCGTATGATGCGATGATAGAAATCAGCCGCGGGCACCAGACCAAACTTCCTCAGAACACTGCCCGTTGTAAAGACGATAGAGCACGCACAGAAAACCTAGCTAGCTAACCTAACTAGAGTGGAGACCGCGTTTAGGTAAGCGTAGTGTAAGACGTCCTCCGGCAAGGTGGGACGACGATTTGCTAAATGTAGCAAGCACTGGAGGAGAAGAGCTGAAGACCGGGCTCAGTGGCGCTTCTTCGGAAAGACCTGCGTCCAGCAGTGGACTGATATAGGTTGATGATAATGATGAATGGGTTATGTGGTAAAAAGATCATATAAAAAAACGGTAGGAACGAGCCGTAGTTTGTTGCCTGTTCTTCTAGGCTTAGTCGCGTGGAACTGGCACCTATACTCACCTAGCTTTAAGACGTTTCAAAGTGATTCCTGTATCGTACCTATTGAATAAAATTTTATTGAGTTTGAGTTTTGTGGATAATTTTGTGGGAGTGAGTGAGAGCTACCAGTGGTCTCTGTCCTACGTTCATGGCGTTGAAAAAGGAAGGTCCAAATAAATAAATATTGTAGACAATACACACAATAATAGCTAGCTCCTAATTAAGCTTAGCTTGTACTATGGGATAGCTGTTATAATACCCATTTTTTTTTTGTAAAAACATACTAAGAATACGGTACAACACCCAGACAGAGAACAAACATCTGCGTTCACCATAAAAATATTGGTCTCGGTGGGGATCGAACCCACGACCTACAACATAAAAACCTGCCTTTTTATGTTGTAGGTCGTGGGTACCTATATATATACCTACCAGAGAGATCTAGTCATGTCCAGCAGGGCTACCACGAGCTCCATAATAATAAGGTTATGTAATAAATAATAATAATATGGCTGTCAAATTTTGTATAGATAGGCTGACCCACACATTCATTTTCTTGTTGGGTTTGAATGTGTTAACACTGTTGACACAATTTTGACAGCCATAACCATAACCATATGAAGCTCATGGTAGACCAGCAGAGTTGCTTACACACTCTCTTAAGGATCGGAATCCTGGGTGGCTACCACTACACCACCAGTGGTCTATGCCTATCATACCTACGTAGGTTTGTAATACTTATTGCAGGAATTCCTAATTTTCCTGCCACTTTCAATTGCAAGTAAATTACAGGTGGTTACACCTACTGCAGATTTGATCAATATCACCTTGATACATTATTGAGCTCACTCTTTGAGGGTAGTCCAAGGCATGTCCAATACGTAAAATTATTACGGCACAGTTTTGGTCATTTTAAGGTTTCGTACCCGAAGGGTTTATCGGAAAATTGGGACCCTATTATGTACTAAGACTCCGCTGACCCTGTCTTTCCGTCTGGCACCAGGTTTAAATTCTAGACCAGTGATTTTTTGTCACTGTATATAGATATTATATCACCAAATTCACGTCTATAATTGAGCCCCAGGCTGTAGGTATCTCATGAGTTTGTGCACTGTGCCAGTACTCTCAAACGGTGAAGGAAAACATCGTGAGGAAGCGGGCTGTCGTAAAATCTAAAAATATCGAAACCATGGCTGTGTCAAGTGCACGAAAGGAGCCTCTTTGAGGCGCATTCAAAATTTTATCACCACGCAACTGGTTCGAAAAATATATATTGATAAATTCTGTGGAAAATCCACACAGCGCTATCTACCCCCAAACCAAGCAGAGCTTGTATGATGGGAACCAGATAGCTGATATAATACTTATTTAAATATTTTCTTCGTAAATACATACTTAGAATACAATATAACACCCAGACAGAGAACAAACATCTTTGTTCACCACTCAAATATTTGTTCTCGGGGGGGATGGAACCCATTATCTACGGCACAAAAGCAACACACAACACATTTAAATCGTCCACTACGCCACGAAGGTCGTGGAATAGGTATTACCTGATTGGTCCGTCCTGTTTCCTAAATATGTACCTACATGATGAAATCTACCCGTGGGCGCCAGACAGTGCATTCCTACTGAATTAATTTATGTACTATGCACTATTTTTAGATTTTCATAGATTTTTTACATCCTCTCCTCTTTCAAAGTCAAGGTTTTTTAATACATATATGCTGATGGAACTAGCATATGGCCCCTGATGTCTCGTAGGTCACGCACGTCGGCAACGTGCCCTACGATGCACTGCCCTGCGTCCATCAACTTGAGGCATACAGATATTCAGCCTCACGTGCCAGTAATTTCACCGGCACCCACACCCTTCAAACCGATACACAGCGATTCACGTTCAAGTTTATTCATTTGCATCACAAGGATCATTTTGAATCGCAAATCTAGAGCAAATCTCGATCGCCTGCAATGGCGATCAGTGTATCGCTCAAATCAAGTAGCGCACTGAGAATGTATGCAAAATTCTATGGTGAAACTGACCGCCGCCGGCGCCGTCTCCAAAAATTACTGGAAATTACTGAAATTACCTAAAAAAGTTCTGGGCTGATTTTATACATTCATTTATCATTAGAATGCTACATTGTCCCTGAGTAACAAAGGCTATATTCATTACTAGCAACCCGCCCAGTAGGCCTACCATGAGCTCTGTCTGGCTCTATTTCTAGTTCTGGTTTTGAGTCTGTGTGCGTGTTGACTAATTATTTTTTTATTTGGAAGGTTATTCTTACGTCCAGATTGTCCCAAACAAATTTCATTAAAATCGGTTTAGCCGTTTGGCAATGAAGTCGGTTTCTCTAGTTTTTTAAACTTATATTTATTTTTATGCTAAAAAGTTCATCATATTTACCTTGTGTGTTGTACCTACTCATACTAATATAGCTATAAATACTGCAACAATCTGTGTTGCTTATTGCATAACATACGGCTCGATACCGACTAATAAGATTTGTCGCACAAAATACTGCTAAACACCGCGCGGCGACGACGGCGTAGTGGTGCTAAGAGCGCGAGGGGAGGGCCTGTTTGATTATAGCAAAAAGAATAAGACCAAGCCGTTTTCATACCAGTGCCAACTCCCATCACAAGCCTACGCTTTTTTGACAGAGTGTGGTATTAAACTCATTTTTTTATGGAAACAGTAGCTCTGGCGCTTTTCTTTTTTTCCATACAAAAAGGTAGGGGCACGTTCCTGACGTGCGTGTCCTACAAGGCAATGCTTTTTTAAAGACTATGGTTGCATGGATGGAAGCATTGCCTCGTAGGTCACGCACCGTCAGGAACGTGCCCTACGATGCACTGCCCCGTGTCCATCAACTTGAGGCATACTGTTCAGCCTCACGTGCCTGTTATTTCACCAACACCCACACCCTTCAAACCGAAACACAGCAATACTGCTTCACGGCAGAAATAGGCATGGTGGGTAGTACTTCCCCGGATGAGCCGTTCACAAAGAGCTCTACTACTACTAAACGTTAGTTAACTTAGGTGGCAATGTCAAAATACTAATAGGTTTCCTATATTTTCCTTCAATAGAGTAAATTTCACTTTTATTTAACTATTGTTGATATTTATAACAAATATAACAATGCTATACATTCAAAAGTCGAACGTCAAATTAATCACCATACAACGAATAAAGAAATCAAGGGGGGAAAATAAGGGGGCTCGTGAATGCGTACCGTACTGTACCCGAAGTCCGAGTTTTGCTACCACTTGTTTTCGCCTACGTGTCTCTGTCTTTTGTATGGAGAAAAGATGAGACAGCAAAAATACGTTACGTAGTTAGAGTTGTTGCCTCATCATTTTTTCATGCAAAAGAGAGAGACACGTATAGGCGAAATGAAAACAACATTTGGTAACGAAATGTTGTAAATGCACTGGGACTTTCGGTACTGGCCGAAAATATTCTCGTAACGGCAGAAATAGGCACTTCCCCGGACTACACACAAAGAGTTGGTACCTATACAAAAAAATTTAATGTACGCGAGGCTTAAAATTGTAGGCAAATTAAGTGAAGCTACATGGCAGTTCCGAAGCTCGCAAAATAAATTGACTTACGTGTGGAAGCCGTAACAATGCTGGTAATACGCCCGCTGCTGCTAAACATCACCAATAGCACACACTTCATTAGCTTCCTGGCAAACAAACCTTCCACTGCTATTTCATTACGGACGAAAGATTAAAACTTACTAGGCCAGTCATTTAAGCTTAAATTAGGTAAGAATAGCCCGGTCGTCTCGGTTGACCTGAAGTGATGCTGTGACCGCGCGCTCTTCGCCCTCTATCTCGAAAACGGTTCACCGTATGAAAAATGTTTTTAAACAAAAATTGTGGAGAATTTTGTATTTTACAATATTGCTGTTAAATACAAATGCAAAAAACCCATAGGAAATGAAATATTTACAAAAAAAGTTTTTCAGATTCAGATTATATATTTTTGCTGTGTTTTTTGACCCTGAAATTTAATAGTTGCGCACACCCTACCATATGTAGGTTTTGAGACAACTTTTAGGGTGTCAATATACAAATATTTACATACTTACAACTGGGTATCTCGAATTCCGAGGTGAACTTACTCTAATGACTGGACTTATATATGTGGTACTGGAATGTAAGATGGAACGTTAGATGATGTATGTAACGAGACGTAAGACGGTAAGAGGGTACCGAGCAAAATAGTTCAAAACGATAGTCACGGTTATATCGATATTATGAATATACTCGCAATAATGAATCTAAAACTATGTACAAAGTACCAGACTGAACGTATTTACAATTATTCCGTTACAAAAATATTAATTTATCTATAGTGAAATAAACAAGGTTAAGTAAAATTGGACAAATCGTATGTTACAGTTGTAGTAGAGCTCTTTGTGTGTGGCTCGTCCGGGTGCGTACTACCACCATGCATATTTCTACCGTGAAGCAGCATCGCTGTGTTTCGGTTTGAAGGGTGTGGGTGCCGGTGACATTACTGGCACGTGAGGCTGAACATCTGTTCTGTATGCCTCAAGTTGATGGACGCAGGAAGTGCATCGTAGGGCACGTTCCTGACGTGCGTGACCTACGAGGCAATGCTTTGTTATAGGCGATGGTTACCACTAAAAATCAGGTGGGCCATATACATTGGATAAATATGTGAACAATACACACAGCACTATCTAGCCCCAAATTTGGCAGAGCTTGGTAGACTGATAGCATCCTAAAACACACTTTTTTTGTAAATATATACTTAGAAATACAATATAACACCCAGACAGAGAACAAACATCTGCGTTCAAAACACATTTGTTCTCGGTGGGGATCGAACCCACGACTTACGGCGCTGAGCTGAGAGGTCAGACAAATAAATATGAATAATGAATCAGATAAAAATATTTGATCAAAATGTTATGCAATAATTATAACTCTCCACAGATAAAAAGTTTAAACTCTACACGTGCTGTTCGAACTATCAACATGGGGAAATGATAAATGCGTCCAAATAGGCCTACCTATTCATAATGTAACACATTTGTGCTCAGAAAAACGCAGATATAGAGAAGGAAGATGTGGCTTTTGAGCCAATGGATCTTTTTTGGAAACATCGAAACACTTTGTCTCATTATGAAATGTCTGTCCGTCTGTCACAGTTTCCAACGCTAAATTATAAAAGCTGAGACTTGAAAGATCAGTTATAATTTAGTACCTACTTACTTTAACTTGGAAAAACCTTATTATACTTTTTTTATATACATACTCGTAAAAACTACCCCTTTATTGGGGTAATTACATATATGAGAGCTTAGTTAGGTAGGTACTCTAATAATATTCAATACATTCTCGTTCAAAAAAAGGTGTAGCCTTCGTAGGATATTTCATTTGGGCAATACTTATGAATGAGAAATTCTTCCATAAATAATTTTATGATTGGATTTTTTTGGACAAAATTTAGTGATTATTTCGTATGCCACTTATATGCGGTGCCCTAATAACATTACAATCTAGCCAACTAGACTAATGAGCAATTAAACTACTCCAGATAGAGTATCCAATCCAGTGAAGGATGTAGCTCCTTGTCAGAAAGCCGATAGTTTTGCATATTTTCACTGGACATTATCTGTTGTCGGACGCAGTCGGAAAACTTCGTGTGTTTCCGCACCGCGTCCGAACAGTTGAGTGTGTTGCATTCTGCGGCACCTAATAATGAAAGCAACTGAAGGTAGTTTTAAGGAATTAAAAATATGATCTTTTTAATTTAATTGACTATTCCTATAGATTTTTTAGGCTTCAGTCTTCACTGCTAATATTTGATCGTTTAAGGTCTTTTCTTAGATCGATTTTTTAAAGAGGATGTGCCTCAGTCTGACCTGAAAATACCAAGAAATCAGAGGGTAGTCTGAGTTTTTGACAACTTAGGTAGATACACGTATCTATTTGGTGTTGGTGTATCAAACACGCATTTTTGTACGTAGATTAGGTTAAGCTCCACGAAGTTTTCTAAGGCCCTTAGGGATTCAAAAACAATGCTTAAGTGTGACTCAAGCTTCAAGCACTCTTAAGCATAGATTTTTTGACAGTTTTCCATTGAAAAATTACAAAAATCTATGCTTGAGGCTCGACGACTCAAGCACTGTTTCGGAATACGGACCTAAACGTATGTTTAGGGGTGCTTTTCCTGTTTTATCAAGCAAAAAAAACCTGAATTTCAAGTTTAAAATAAAACAAAAACCACTTGAAGCCTATGTTTTTTATTTTAATGCAATAAAACCCCAGTAGGCCTACCACAAGCTCTGTCTGGCTCTGGTTTTGAGTCTGTGTGAGTGCTGACTACAAATCCTACGTCGAAACGTCACACATACAGTATATGTAATACACTGGTGAGCACTCACACAGACTTAAAAGCAGAACCAGAGACAGAGCCAGACAGAGCTTGTGGTAGGCCTACTGGTCTCAGGTTTACGGTTTTCTATACCAACATCACAAGCTTTGAGCTATTTCAATTCTAAAATTGAACTTTCGGGCGCCAGTAAAAGGATAGTTAACATTTTTAAAGCTGCCTGCGGACCCCCTATATACTGCCGTGCACCACTACCGTTGGTTCCGTAATTCTACTCCCAAACGGTGAGGGAAAACATTGATATTTTCTAAATATCTTAAACCATTATATTTCTGACCATCCAAACTCTAGAGATAAGAGAGAGAGTAGGTAAAGCTCTTTGTGTGTTGCTTGTCTGGGGAAGTAATACCACCATGTCTATTTCTGCTGTGAAGCTGCATTGCTGTGTTTCGGTTTGAAGGATGTGGGTGAAATTACTGGCACGTGAGGCTGAACATCCGAATCTTCTTTTATCTAAAAAGTTATACTTCAGACTTACTAGTAGGTAGGTACTTACTAAAAAAGTTGTACTTCCAGATTGGTCCCATAAAAATTGCATCTTAATCGGTTCAGCAGTTTGGCCATGGTGTCGGTTTCACAAGTTTTTTTTGCCGCCAGCATCTTGAGGACGCTTCCCAATTCGTTACTGATTTGTATCAGTTAACCTATCTCTAGATAGTTTGCAATGGTCTGCAGATAGCACAACTGTTTCTATTTCTGATTTTGTAAATATCTGATTAATTGTTAGTTTTTTTGTGTAAATAATCGTAATGATGTTTTTTCAAAATAAAATCGAGAACCCGTAGTTCTAGTATTACCTAATGTAGGTAGTTACGAGCACTCTCTATTAATGGTGGACATAAACCATGCCCAGGGAGCCCACACCATTACTCATTTATCACCATGATCGCGATCTTATAAGCTATAGTCTTGGAATCAACCTGAATCAACCAAGGTCTTGCGACCTGTCACAACCATTTTTTCATATCCTCGGGGTATTTACGTGAGTAGGAGTACCCAGAGACCTTAAAAATAGCATACATATCCGCTTGTTAGTTCTTGTTTTGTGATGAGCGTCTTCCGACTTCTCCTCTTCGGTATCAGAGCCTCTGATTTATTGACATTGGAATCAGAAGGCAATGTCGGAAGAGATTCCAGCATGTCCTCATCAGGGGAGGCGGTTCCTCCTTCGTCTTCCTTTTCTTGGCCATTCCGAATCTCAACCTTTATCTCCCTGGTTTAGGCCACCTTTTTTTTTTTTTTTTTGATGTCGGGGGGAAATCTGCTGTCAGACACCTTACCGCATTTAAGGGATGCGGCAAGGTAGTGTGAGGTTGACGAACTCGTCGACTCACTAAAACCATCCCGGTGGCCGGCCTCGATGCTTAACAAAGACTCCAGGTCCCCTAAACGGCTTTCGCTGGAGTCCTTATCGCATATTGCCATTTGAAGCACGTCCCGGGAGAATGACACCCACAGTCACGATCCCAGCACTAGCGGTGCTACGGTGGCACATACCACGTTGTGCCAGCCGCCCTTCCAGAGTCCGCTGTTGGCCAGCCGGGCCCTTAACTCCGACCACCCACGGACCCGAAAGTCTCCCTGTTTAGCAGGGAGTACCACTCAGCCCCTCACAGGGCAGGGCGTGCGAGGCGGCTGTTGCCAGCACCTCGCCTCCGCCGCCTTCTCCGAGCGGGATCGGCTCGCTCCCGATCTCGCTCAGCAGCCTCTTTCCGGACTAAAACCGTCTCACAGAAAGAAGCCACAGCCATCCACGCCGTCTTATCTGCCAACATAGCCTCAACTACGCTGGACAGAGATAGGTCCTGCCCGATCCTGTCGACCAAAATCCCGCGCTCCTCGCACCACGCTGAGCATTGCTCCAACGTGTGCTGCGCAGAATCACACTCTGACCCACAATGATGACATAGTGGCGTCGGTTCACGTCCAATCCTACTCAGATACTCACCGAAGCACCCATGCCCGGTGAGTACCTGAGGAAGGCTGGTTTAGGCCACCTATTAGCGAGTTCCCGGGCTACCCCTGGAGATACCATCCTGACAGCTTAGGATATTAGATATTAGGACTTAGCTGAAGTATATTATTCCGAAATAACTTTATGTACACAAGCATGGTTTAAAAACTTACAACTTACGAATACCTAGCCAAAAGCACTGGTGGTCTAGTGGTAGCGGCCCCGCCTTTCGATCCAAAGGTCGTGGGTTCAAATCCAGTCTTGTACCAATGACTTTTTCTGTCGAAAAATGTATGTGCACTATGCCAGTACTCTCAAAACGGTGGAAGAAAACATGGTGAGGAAACCGGCGTGTCATGGAACCTAAAAAAGTTCGAGCAACACGTGTCAAGGGTCACGCAAATAGGGCCCACCAGCGGTCTACTTGCGGAACCTACCCGCACATCAAGTGCGGATGATAAATTTGCCGAAATCCTGGCCAAGTGGAAAATTTAAATATTTAAAGACTCCTCTTGGGTCTCGGTGCTAGACTCAAGTGACTAGTATTGTTAGTTTCTACAAAAGCTAGTCTAACCCCCCAATACTGAAACGCAACTCAGATTTAAGCACGTCTCAAACGACGAATATTTGACAGTTTTCAATGAAAATCTGTCAAATATTCGTCGCTTGAGACGTGCTTAAATCTGAGTTGCGTTTCAGTATTCGGGGGTAAGCCTTCTTAATAATCCAGAAATCAGTTACGACAGTGTCTAGATTAAGTTAATTGCGTCTCGTTCAATTAATGAAGGATCCAATCTGAGTGGGGCATTAGCTCTGTTTTATTACCTGAAATACAGGTAGTTTTGTAAGAAGATTTCTTGTTCTATTTCTGCCGTGAAGCAGCATTGCTGTGTTTCAGTTTGAAGGGTGCCGATGAAACGATGCCTTGTTTGTTCAAAAAAAGGCCACAGACAGTAAATTTTTAAAGTAAAATTGCACATGTGGGACATTAATTAAAATCCCCGAATTGTACACATTCTGGTGCAGTCGACTGTACTATCACGGAGCACAAGATACCTATTATTAATCCATGGGATCCATGGGTTGAACTAATTTGCCACATTTTCCACTGCTCCGCGTTTTTGTGAACTGTCACCGTGACATCACGCTTAATTTGGCTAACCGCACCACTAGGCTGCACAGTGGTGCCTATGTCCAGAATCGTTCGACATTGTTGAGTGAGATGTAGATACTTCGTTTCGTCCGATGGAAGGCTCGAAGGAGTGAGTACTGAGATGACGAATGAGACGAGAAAGAAAAGAATAGACTTGTTGTGCCGACCCCACCCAGTGGGATAAGAATAGGAAGAAGAGCCTACGATTAGGTGTAGATCTAGACTCGTCTGCTTCTTCTCCGTTTATCAGGCTACGACGCAGAAAGCAGAGCTACCAACTGCTGGCCTACCACGAGCTCCATATGGTTATGGTTATGGCTGACAAAATTGTGTCAACAGTGTCAACACATTCAAACCCAAGAAGAAAATTAATGTGTGGGTCAGCCTATCTATACACAATTTGACAGCCATAGCCATAACCATATGGAGCTCGTGGTAGCCTTGTTGAGCTGACAGGCTAGTCTATGAAGCTGTCTATGAACAAGAAGCAGACGATTGAGTGTAGATCCCGCACTAAGCAGTTTTTCCGAATACCTATAATTGGGTCGTTTTCACAAAAGAGTGAATAGGTATCTTTTAGGTGAGCGCGATACACTGTCGTCCGCATCATCATTTAACATCAGGTGAGATTGCGCTCAAACTTTAGCCTATAAAATGTAAAAATAAAATAAAATATCTAATACAAATTGAGACTTTAGAGGAGTATCACCATCACAGAAAAAAAATAGAAATAGTATGCAGGCGGACCCCCGTCGGACCAATTAGGCGGAAAACAAAGCGTAACTTGTGTAAGCAAAAGCGCTTTTGCTTTTCTGTGATCTCTATAGTTTTCTTTACGCAGAAGGCAGTACCACAGAGCAGAGATACCAGTCGAATGTTTCCGAGATAGAACCCTAGTCCAGGCTGCACAGCGGATAGGCCGCACAGTGGACACCAGCCTATGCTCAGGGCGTAGGGTAATTGCCCAATGGACTTCCGAGTGGCTGAACAAGGAGCGTTTGCAGCAGTTCTGAAAATAAAATAACGTTTAGGAATACAGGTTCTTGAATCAAAGTCATAAAGGATTAAAAGGCCGGCAACGCATCAGCACCACCGATGGTATTTGCAGTTGTCATTGGGCGTATTATGTGAAACATTATAATAATAGGTATTTATTTATTTATTTAATTAATTAATTAGAACGGTCTTGAGACCAATTACACTAATTAATAGGTAATTTACATTTCCATAATTTAACAGGTAATATACAATTATTATTCTAACTAATACATAATTAATTTAACATTAAAGAAAATTATTACAAAAAAAAGTTTAGCATGTCAAATTAGGTACATTAGGTCAAATCTATCTTTCGTTGAATATAATAATAATAACAAAAACAACAATTAAGTAGTCATAAAACAGTCACAAATACCTAACATGGATAACAACAAGATAATATGAAATATTACCAAAAAAACTTAGCTATTATTAAGTATAGATTGGATGGTTTAGGTGCATCTAAATCCCGTCCTAGGCACTGTAGCGTCCCGCAAGTAAGGCTTGTGTAATCACTAGTTGCCCCTAGGACAGTTGCAACATACTGAAGGGCAAGTCACAGTGCATTTACAACATTTCGTCTGCCAAATGTTGCTTTCGTGTGAGCACGTGTCTCACTCTTCTGTATGGAAAATTTATGATTTCGATCGTCTCTACGTAATGCATTTCGCATTCGTAGACGAAATGTTGTAAATTAAGTGGGACTAGACCTTCTGATGTCGGTTTAAAGAGTTTACTCCCTTAGGAACAAGATTCAACGTGGCAATGCCGCCAGCGTCTTGGGGACGCTTCCGCCTGGTTTGGATCAGTTGAGCTATCTCTAGATCCTTTGTAACGGTCTGTAGATAGCTCAACTGTTTCTTGTGTATTTTGTACATTTTGCATGTAAATATTAGTTTAATTGTAAGTTTCTTTGTGTTAATAAATTTAAATTAGATAGGTACAGTTCATTTAACATGAGATATTAGATCGAAACTCAAATTAGGTTTAGGCTATGTAATTCTACTTAATTAAAAGTTTGTGAGCCAAAATGTTTGCCGCGTCATTATTTTGCTGACGTTATTCCTCAAACGCGTGTAAGCAGAAATGTGTTTACGGGACTTGAAGGAATTAATCCATGAGGTCCTAGTGCTTTATTAGTTCCGTTATTTCTGAGCCACAGGACGATGACCCCTAATCATTGGCGATATCTTCGAGGGTAGGTTTAAGGGAAATGTTTTTTTTAAACAACTAGTTGATGAAACAAGCTTAATATGGCCCACTTGATGTTAGGTGGTAACCAGTAGTGAGAGAGCACTGGTGGTCTAGTGGTAGTGGCCCCGCCTTTCGATCCGAAGGTCGTGGGTTCAAATCCAGTCGTGTACCAATGAGTTTTTCTGTCGAAAAATTTATGTGCACTATGCCAGTACTCTCAAACGGTGAAGGAAAACATCGTGAGGAAGCCGACGTGTCGTAGAACCTAAAAAAGTTCGAGCAACACGTGTCAAGGGTCACGCAAAAAGGGCCCACCAGCGGCCTACTTGCGGAAAAACCTGCCCGCACATCAAGTGATAACACACCTCCAACATGATAAACTTAGGTGGTAACCATCGCTTATAACAACGCATTGCCTCGTAGGTCACGCATCACGTCAACAAACGTGCCCTACGATGCACTGCCCCGCGTCTTTCAACTTGAGGGATACAGATATTCAGCCTCACGTGCCAGTAATTTCACCGGCACCCACACCCTTCAAACCGAAACACAGCGATGCTGCTTCACGGCAGGAATAGGCATGGTGGTAGTACGCACCCCCACGAGACACACACAAAGAGATCTACTACTATAATGTTGTACCTATGCCGTGGTTTTGATAAATTCGTTAACAAGTAATCAACAACTTGAGGGTAACAGGTAGACATATAGACCTACTTCATCCAACGGCTTTGCGCGTCTGTCTACACTTAACAGATTTTAGTTTTTTTGTTTTTGTCGTACCCCAAAAGCTAATATACGTAACCTAGAAATATTTTTATTCATGAAAAAAAATATGCGAAGGTTTTTTTTTTGGAAAACGTTTTTAGTTTTGAATTCCGATATTTTAAATTTTTATTTTAGTAACGGGAACGGGGCGAGCGAAGCGGCGGGAGGCCGCTAGTACAATATACAGTCGCACATAAGTCATAAAGCGACGATAAATTTAAAGAAAAATATAGAACCAATGGCTCTATTTGTTTCTTACCAAAATCGTCCCACTGATCATTGTCTAAATAAACCTACCTAGGTAACATTCATTCACCCCGCTAGCTCAGGTTATAACTGCACCTGTAGCAGGTGCATACACTAACTTAGCCTAAGCATCGGATCGGCCAAATATGGACATAACCTTAATTCAGGTATTAATAGTTTTTATGGGTAAGTTGAATGACTTTATGCAGTCAATGCACTTAGGTACTTTTTTTTTTAGACCCGTTTCTACTATGGTTTTTAATAAGCTATAATACTGTGGTACTAATATTTTATGATGAAGTCGGAATATAAATGAAAAATAAATAACAATAGTTTTTAACTTTTTGAAACGTGACAAAATGTTTGTCAAATTGTTTAAACCATAGTTTGGTTTTAGTTATTTAGTTCTAAAATAGTTTTACATGATATATTTTTATCACTATTTGATAAGTAATAGTTTCTATATTGAAATGACATTTAATTATTTATTTACAGCGTCAGATACCTACATTATTATAATTTAAAAAATCCTCTGTCCATAATAAACAACACAAAAATATGTATACATCAAACAACATTACTGCAACAAAATGTGTAATTTTTGAGTTATGATGACTTTTTCCTAACTAGTCGATTTTGAAAAGTAAAAATATTGAATGATTGTGAGAGGAGAGTTCGTAGAGTTCAAAGTTGAATAAACAAAAATGATTTGTACCAGCAAAAGGTCCTACTGCTTTTTCGAAATTGCTCAAAGATTGCGTCTGTGTGAGTGATGTGGACACAAAACGCACGGAACGAATTTCTCGTGCTTGCGGTTGTTGGTCGTTTACAAGCAAAGTGCAGTAACTCTTAGAACACATTTTTTTGGTGTATTCGTATAGTTTTTTACAGGTAGTGTGCCGCTCTACCGAATAATTTAAAATAATTTTAAATTACGATAAACACCAACATGACGTACATAGGTAATGTTGGTGCTCGTCGTACAGCGTCCCGTATATAGGGTCGTGAGAGAATGAAGTTGCTGCTAACACTATTTTAATAAGACATAAAAGCTTTATGGGGTAAAAGTAGGTACCCATCAATATGGATAATTTTAATGTATTTAATAAATGGGTTTTTAGGTATTTTTGTAAGGTCTAAAAAATCTAAAAAGATCTTTGCCAGGTTGGTGACAAGACCTACCTTATACAATTTTAACATTAGATAGCGTTAATCGGAGTATGATACTGTGTGTAAGGTATAAGTGCAGCTTTTTAGGTTACCCCATTTCACCATCCCTCAGTCGTGTCATCGGGCTAGATCGACGAGGCGGCGAATTCGTCGCGGCCTTGACGCCGGTCGTCGACTCGTGCGCAAGCTTTTTTTCGAAAATAAGACGAATGGCCGTGCGAAAGGGACGGCTTAAAAATACTTTTATTTTGACCATGAAATGTTTGGCAGAATAAAATGACCACTGAAAATTTTTAAAATATTTTTTTACATATTTTATTCGTATTTAATATTTTTGTGAAGTATTTTTTATGACTAGAATACCATACTCTAGTTTTTTGTCAAATTAATTACGTCTTATTAAGTTATGTAAATTTTTGTAAATAGTTTTAGTAAGAACTGTTTGTGCCAAAAAATAAAAATATTAAAAAGTTACTCATAAAACTGACTCCACTCAAGGTCAATGTCCTTAGAAGAGTCATTCTTATATTGGCCGCATTTTGGCCGAACGAAACAGGGGAACTATCCCCGTCCCCGTCTTTCCTGTGGTAAACTTACACATTTTTCGTGTGCGTGATGCATACCGATTATCTCATTCACTGTGTTTGCTTTTTAAAATTTAACGTTTATGCACGATTGTCACAGTATGAGTCACAAAAAATATCTGTTTTGAGCTTTGTATTGTATTCGAATCGGTTTATCGTTCCAAAAATAATATTGTCCGTACTATGAATTTGTATTGCTTCAATTTGTGCGCTGCACGCATTTGTAATAACACGCACACATGCTTGAATATACACACCATTTTTTCTTCAAAGAAAACGTTGTGGTAGGTCGCGGATGTTATGTTAGTGTGCGTTAAACGAAGGCGTGATTCGTTTTTGGGATTCTAAATTCAAACCAGACCCGACCGGTTTTTGTTTAGATTTAACACGCTGCTTTGTTATTGGTCGACTTGAATTTGGAAGCCATTACTATTTGTTTAGTTTTTTTGTTTTTTGGGAGAACTTTGCCTGCCAATGGGCTTTGAGGTCTACACCAATATAAACCACCATTTAGCCATAAGATGGTTTAGTTTTTAAGGATCCACCAACCAAACTCAATAAGTCTTTAGCAGACATCAACTACGTTATAAATCAGACTTTTTAGAACTTTCTTAATTTAAAACCGTTAATTAATTAGCTAGATCATGCCTAGACCAAATCAACAAAAATCTGAAACTGTAGCACCGCGTTCACACAAGGTGGATGACCGTTGTCAACAATAAGAAGAGTCGATATCCCGTCACCTGCTGCTGCAAAAACACAGGTCCTGCGGTCCGGCACCCGGTGCAAACCGGTCCGAGCTGATTTAATGATAGAAAACATGATTTAAAGAATTGGTCACACGATTTTTAGATAGTCGAGAAATCATAATATGAAACTAGCTAATTACGAAAAAGTCAAAGTTTGCTTGAATAGAATAGATTACTTTAGAACGTTTTACATTAAAATGAAAAGAGTTATTAAAACATTTTTCTTGAATATTAATTTTGTCTTATATTCCAACAGCGAGAATCATAATGATCGTATCGAAATCAGCTGAGCATAAATAAATAGCCTATTCGCTTCCCGGTCATTACCCCTTAGAACTAGAACCCTCCTAGATTAGCAACGGGAAAAAACTAAAATGGCGTATTGTTTTGTTAAAAGCCAGTGTTGGCACAAAGGGTGGTATTTTCATGATTTTAGTTAGAAAACCAACGTTGGGGCTCCGCCAATAGCCAGCGCCCCTGTCAGCGATAGATAGGGGATGACTTTGTGTAAAAAAAGCTAAAAGCGCGTAATAGACAAACCATAGTTCCGCTTGAAAACCATTATTTGTCAATAAATTAAACAATCTTCGTATATTCTAAATAACATCTCCTTAAGTAGCTTGATTTTCATTTATTCCAATACACATGACAAACGAACAGAACAATTATTTATAAAAGAAATTGTGCTTTAAAAATACAAAATCAATTACTCACGTAATTTGGTCATTACTTTATAAAACTTAGACGTTTCTTTATAATAACATTTTTCTTATCAATTCTGAACCGTTAAAACTAAAATAATGTTACTCGGTCAAGTCAGCGCTACATTTGTCTATGAAGCGCTGCCTCGCTGAATGGGTAGAAACGTCCCCTAGTTCGCATCTAGGGCCATCCCAGGCCGCGTTTGCACACATTATTGCAGTTTGATGAATTGCCCCACGACGCAGTGCCACCGGTCATTCAACCTACGAATGTCCTTTAGAATAAGAAATAAGGCTTACTAGGTTTTACCTACAAGTCGAAGATAGATTGCGCCTAATTTTTAAAAGCTTTTTAATTATATTGAACTTAATTAATGTAAATGAATCCACTTTTTAAGCAGAAGCGCTTTTATAAATAAGAAATACCTTCTGACAAAATAGGTAGTACCTGCGTTGTTACTGTTGCAGAAAATACTCTTTACAAAATCAATCTTAACCTTTTTATCTCTCAGTTAATAATAGGTAGGTATACTTCGACTTGGGTACCTATGAGTACCTACCTAACCTACTTTTAATGATAAAATAAAATCAAAACGTTTTTATATAAAATAATTACTAATTTAAAGTTATGAAAGGAAATTACCTTTGGCTTAATATTTTAAAGGCAAAAGCAGGTGATGACTGAAGTTTTCTAGTTGTTGGAATAAAACTAATATTGGTGACCAAAAGTTATAAAGCAGTCAACTCAAAACCGTAAAGTTCAATATCCTTTTAATTCTTCTCGAATTGCTGTCAATTTTTCAACCCCCAAAACCACGTTTCACTTTCAAGTGCTACCAGTTTCACTCTATTATTACAAAAGGGTAAAAAAGGTCAGTTTCGATTTCCTGGTCGACAAGAAACCTTAAATTTGCGATTACATCGGTATGATTTAAAAAACTGGTACGTTGAACTTGGCACGGCACTAACCCATGCCAACATGTCCTGTGTTGATCGTGTGTGACTGTGTGAGTGATGTAAGAGTGTGCGTGCATTTCGTGAGTTCATTCACCTTGCCAGTTGGGGAAGTTAGGAATATGGGCGGGGATGGAGAAGTCACTAGAAAAACATAATTAAAAAAATATAATCGACGTCTTCGGGCATCAGTGTTGGGCTGGTTCATCTAAATTCTAAATCTTAAAATAGTTAATTTCTACTAATTATAAAAAAAAATAAGACACATTGAACATTTCTGCTTTTTGGAGTAACAAGGATGTTACAAATACTCTATTCAATATTAATATCACTTATCAAAACTTCTGAAAGCTACTTACTTACGTTGCAAAAAACGATTTGAAAAACAGTTTTATTTGTTTATTTATTTAATCTTAGACTCACAGTTACAATAGCTATTCGATGTAGGTATTTTATACATTAACCAATTCGACATCTACATTATGTAAGCAATAAAATAAGTAGGTAGGTACAAAAACTTTGGTTTAAAAACGTTAAGTTTTTGCGTAGCAACGTTAAATCTACTGAAAATCATGCCCGACACCTGGTATGGTTGGATACCTCTAGCTAGAGGCTTATAATTTACATAAAACAGTCGAAAGAGATACACCTTGTGACACTAAAAACGTTCAGTAATTCGCCCTTACTTTCTACCAGCAAGCATTGATGCATTGCTGTGTTCCGTTTTGAGGGGTCCAATCTCAGTCTCATGAGACAACATCTCTGTGTCTCCAAATTATCTAGAATGATCTAATAACGCTGGGTTCCGCTGCTAGTTCTTTGTAGAATAAATAAACTAGGTACTAAATACAAAAAGTTGGCTTCTTATCTTTCACATTTATCATAAAATGCTTAGCGATTCATCTTGTTTTTATTTCTTACTTTCAACGTTTTATTTAAAATTAACTTTATCTAAATTAGGTAGGTACTTACCTACCTACCAAATTTTGCATGCTAGGTACAACTACACTTGTTTAATTAAGTTAACATTGCCTTTAGAAAGATAATACTCCTGTTTTATAGTAGGTACCTACTTACTTTTTATCTAGGTACTAAGCTACCTACCATGCATAGTTTGCTCACATAATAGTTGCTCACGTATAGAATACATCGAATAGCTTAAGATAAACAATATTGTAACTGTCACTCAAAAAATAAAATAAATAAACATTAACAAAAAAGCTCGCTCTCTACTCTATGGCTTTTTCAGCTCGTCCGATATTTGAGCAAGTCGCGGAGTAGCATTTTTGCCGCGCACGCACTTAACTTACCCGTGTGCGTACACGCACACACACGCACGCTCATTATGTACGTAGGTACTTATTATAATATTGAATGCGTGTAATGGACGATATTTTTTCTCAAAGGAAGAGTGGTCCTCATTTTTCTGTATTTTTAGACTTATCGCCGTTTTGTAGGGTGCCGTAGATATCTTACTTCGGAAGTCATGCAAGTAGGTATCTAAAAGTAATCTAAGAAGACTTACTTTTAAGATTTGGATGATAAAGCTTTAAGTAAATACCTACCTATACAATATTTCACTAAAAACTCACGATCACAAAAAATATCAAGTTTACTGAATTTTTTTTCGCGTTCATCCAATTTATGACGAAAAAAAACAACAAAAAAAATATTTATTATCATGAACACGCAGGCAGGTGTTGAAGAGGTATACATTTCGGGAGCCCTCTCAATTACGGAGACGAGTGTGGCCCACTGGCGTAACTCAGGGTTTGGTCTAAGTTGCTAATATACCGCGGTTGTTGAAGTGCCAAAGGGCAGACCAAAAAGGTCCAATCCAGAGGAAATAAAGGTCCTTAATTGGGCCTTTGGCTCGTGATTATTTTTACACGCAACATCATCTTCAGCCCGACTTCACACATAGCCACCCTTTCTTAGGTTGTGCCATATCTACCTGACCTGGCACAAACTAAGAAAGTTCCTATGAGGCGCAAGCGATAGCAAAGATGAATAACATCTTTTGGCGTTACTGAACGCAACCGCGCGCTGTCAAAACGATTAGCCAATGAGAGAGGCGAGGAGTATTGACAATTCCTGCTCATTATAGAGAAAAACTTTAGCCGGTCTGATGACGATTTGAATCTTAATTTGAATAACACCCAAATTACTAGGCGTCCAGAACTTACTCCTCCATGCTAGATGCTCTGCAACATTAAGGGTGTTATTAATAATCCTGGCGTAGCGTTGGACTAGTTAATCCGTGTTTTGTCACAATCATTTGCTCGAGTTGACAATTGCCTGTCAATGCAAGAGACAAAACACGGATTAACTAGTCCAACGCTACGCCAGGATTATTAATAGCACCCCTAGAGCCAGAATACTCAACGTCGTACAGAGTACATAGTGTAGAATAAGCCACCGAAAACTCGGGCTCTTCTGTGTTGTTTCGTTTACTTCCTCGAATAAACTTATACTTCAGGGAAATCCACCACCGGTTCTTCTCTAAAATTTTAATTCTTACATCTTGTACCATCACAATAATTCCACCGGCAAGCCCTTAGTTCGGGACCCTCATATTTTGGGTCCAATTAGAACAGCCTCACGTCTGCAGCGCCGCCGTTCGGAATTAATGAATTTCTGCACATAGGCCTATCTACCTACATGTAGGTACAGTCGTTTGTCTACCTATCTATATGTAGGTACTAGTAAGCTGCACTAGAATGTACCTACCTACCTTTCTATAAAAAAAATTGCAATAGACATTTTACAGGGATTTTGGAGTCCCTAAATAATAAATAAGTAAGTACTCAATGAATAAGTAAAATAATCAACCGATTTCAATAGCAATTATTTTCATTGCTATTGTCTTATAAAAGGCGTTCGTCTCTCTGCAAATATACAAATATCTAAAGATACATCGTACATGACAGATTAGAATAAAAACTATCTAAGAAGGTAAAATAATTTGTAACTGGCAAATTGACTGTTTCAAAGCCAATTAGGACCGACTTGACTTGAATAAAAACTATTTTATTTATGTATCTATCCTCACTACTCCAAAATGTCAATAATTGATCCAAAATGGACAGATGCCATTATTAGGAAAAAGAAAGAAAGACTGTCAAAATTACCTACGATACGACAGTCGATGGAGCGAAAAGTTTGATTTTCTATGGAAATTTCTAATAACTTTTTGGTAGGTAATGACTTCGAAGAAAGTAGAAGACATCCACGTGATCCTACTCAAAGGGATCCTGTCAGACTCCGGCCTGGAATGTAACAGATCTTACGAAGAGTCACTGGAGTCTTTATCTCTCGAGGGGGAGAGCGAAGAGCGAGGTTGGTAGACTGTTCCTACTTAGGTACTGTTGAGGTTCTGCTACACAGAACAGTAAATTCTTGACTGGCTTCAAAGCTCACTTGGTAGTCTATTATATACCTACCTATCTAGTCGTAGTTGTTTTTGGCGTGATTTGAAATATTGTGGCATAACTTTTGCCTTCTGTCCTGTAGGTTGTGGGCTCGATCGATGAGAGGACAAGCATTTGTGTAGTAATTTGTGCAGTGCAATAATGCCCTTAAATATACATGGGTCTCCACATTAGTGTGTCTCAACGTATTGACCTCTTAACCATGTGGCCAGACTATTTGGAGCCTGGCTGGTATACTACTTTAGTATTGCCTACGTCTCACTAAGTTTGGAATCACACTAGAACTTCACTGCTATTTTTATTTTAGTTTTGTAAAAGGATCAAACAAAAAACTGTAGGAAGGAACCAAGCCATAGTTTGCTGCCTCTTCTAGGCTTCGTCTCGTAGAACTGGCACCTAGACTCACCTACCTTTAATACGTATGAAATAATAATAGTGAAACGACTGTTTTAAAAAAAATTAGCTGATATGCCAATATTTAGTGATGAATCAGTAAAGTATTGCTGATGGTCAGGCCTAGCATTAGAAGCAGAAGAGACAATACCCGAAGCAGTTCAAGAAGAAGAGCAGAAGGTACAGAAAGAAGAGGAGACTGCTGAAGAGCCTCCCTATGTGTTCCCGACACCCTCGCTGCGGCGCCTGCTGCCAGATCGGATCAGGAAGATCGAAGAGGAGAACAGGATCCATGTGCTGCCTGATGAGTTCAGGTAACTGATCTTATAGTACCTACGTTGTGATACTTCAATGGCAACCCTGGATGGTCTAGTGGCCTAATGTTGGCAAAGGACCGGAAGGAAACTGCCATTCCTAAGGTCGTGGGTTTGATACCAGTCGTTTGCCAACGAGATTTCCTGTTTAAAAATTCATGTGCACTATTCCAGTGGGTACTCTCAAATGTTGGCAAAAAACATTGTGAGGACTGTTAACTTTTAAAGTTCTGAAACATGCAACCAGCATGTTGTAGAACTTAAAAAGTTCGAAACCATTGTGTTCCTTCCATCACATTGATGCGATCCCGACACGTTCGTGAAATGCTATCTGCTCTGGGGACCATGAATGACCATGGAACCTTTCTATCCCCTACTTTGTCATCTGAAACGATATCTCACACAAAGAGTTCGTTCCTGGGCAGTTTGTTCAATTCATCATTTTGTACAACACTATTGAAAGTCTTTATTTGTAAATTTTTTTTTTCCTTTTTCGTACAATTACTCATTCGTAAAAAGTACCTACTGATTTGTCCTATTGCATTGCATTGCTACAAAAGTTGCCGTGGGTATGTCCCGGTAGGGTCTTCACTGAGGTGCTTAGGCATCTCCATAGTCTACTGACTAGCACACTAATGATGAGGGCCTAAGTACTTTCCACTTTCAGAACAGACATAGATCCAGCACTGATCCCCAAGATAGCTATCACTGCCCAGCAGAAGTACATAGAACTTCTGGCAGAGATGGTGGGCTGCACGAAGTATAAGAGCAGTCTGGCTGAGTTCTGGTTTCTCGATACAATGGCCAACTTACTGCGGAGGGCTCAGGAAGATGAGCTGAACAGGCGTGAGTACCTAGACCTCTGTTAGAAACTTGTCAAATGAAGGAAAACATTATGGATGAGGAGTCCCATGTTTAATAGTTTAGAAATCGTGAAGGGGGGACCCCTCCACCCTTCACGTCAGGAGGGTAGAATAGCAAGGCTCAACACTGTTTTTCCTGAAAGTTAACTACCTACTGGAAAATAAGCCTATTTCCAGTAATAAACTTTCAGATAGACAATGGTAAAGGAAAAGAGCAAACCAAGAACCAGCAATATCAGACGAGCTGGATAAACGAGGTTGGTGTTGAACGGTAGAGGGAAAACATTGTGAAAGAAAACAGAAATATTCCAGTCTTCTACCCTAAACAAACCTTTTGCAAACATAAGTTCTTAGGTTTTGCAGAAGCAAATTGCCATACTGGTGCTGATACTATCAGTTCTAAAGTAATCAGGCAGAAACTTACCTTTTGCTTGCACTGGAACCACTTAGGTGGACGTGGAAAGGCTGTCTGTCTGAGACACCCAACTCATCTTAGAACCATTCATAAGATGAAGGGTGTTATTTTAGCAACGCAAGCTATCCTGATGCTGTGGTTCTGTGAATGGATGAAGGAGATGCAGAACTTTGATGCCGCTGATCGTCAGCGTATGCTCAAACGGTTTCAGGTAGGTACCATTTTTCCTACTTATTAGACTCAGTTTGACTATACCTATAGCCTTGTGTGTATGGTTGTTGCCTGTTTTTCTATGCTTGGTCATGTGGAACTGGCCATAAAAAGTTTCCTTGTGATCCAACTAAAAACAAAAGGACTTTTAACTTTGACTTCTTGCCGTCAGTTTATACTTATACTTACAATTATGTCTTCTTCAGTAAACTTTTCTGCTCCAAGATTCTTCTGCCCAAGATTGGCTTTCTGACATAAACAGTGTTCAAGGCTGGTCTGCTGGCAAAGTCTTATGAGTCTCATGCAAACTTTTTGTTCCTACTCTTCATCAATATACCTAACCTCTTATATACGAGCATTTCTTAGGTTTGAGACATTGCTCAAAGTTAATGCTGTCTCTGTTTGCCATTACCCAGAGGTCATCTCTTGCCATTCTTGCTTATATGATCATCTTTCGACAGAATGTTGTAAGGCCAGTCTTTTCCAGGAAAACATGCTAGCTGCAGCCAAATACATAGCAGTAGAAGACCGCCTGCCCACCCCCACAGAGGCCGGAGTGGACTACAAGGCGCCAGAGGAACTCCCTGAGGGCCAAGAACCTTCCCCTACTGTGCCGATGGAGTCTAAGCACCTGGTCACCTTCGAGGGAGCCGCCTATGAGTGCTCCATAAGGGATTTGACCGCGATTATTCATTATATTTTTGATTTGTTAGTACTTTGAACTGAAGCAAGTTAGATCGCCTTCTTAAATTGCTCCATCTAGCCTTAGTCTCTGGATGTCATCATCATCAGTTTAGTCTACTGTTGGACATGGGCTTGCCATCCCCTATGAACTTCCATGAAAAGATTGTGAGCGTTCTCCGTCCACAGCGGGTACCCTTACGTTCTTTTCTGGCAGAGCAAAAGTAGATACGAAAGTCAATGTGCCAACTGTGTTCACCACACAAATATTTGTTCTCGGTGGGGATCGAATCACAGCGCAGAAGATAGAGACTACTACCAACTGAAGAATTAGGGCTGTCTAGCTAGGTTGTATATGAAAATGATGATTCGATTTTACCACAGGTTTAGCTCAGATTACCAGTACAATCTCGTCCGTTCCATCTTTACGTTCACCCCGGACTACGCTCTCATCGACACGCCATACCAAATCCAGAATCCTAAGAGATTGTACGCACCGCCCAAGGCTAAGGCTAAGAAGGAGAAAAGCCCTAAAAAGGAGGTTAAAGGAGCCAATAAGGGGAAGAAGAAGGACGTTGATACGGAGGAATATCTCGCGCTGATGGAGGTAAGGCATACACAATGATCTAATTTAGATGGACCGATGATATTGCGCTGAAACACCTTGTTCGATCAATATCACTTAAACGCATCGCAAAGCGGTTTTTTTTTCTCAATAACTTGGGGCACTATGAGTTTTGTGCCGTGAAGCAGCATTGCTGATGGACGCAGGGTAGTGCATAGTAGGGCACGTTCATGACGTGCATGACTTATGAGGCAATCATAGGGATGATTACCACTTAACATCATGTGGGCCATATGTTTTTCCATCAGCTAGTTTGGCATATAAAAGATCAATTTTGGCCAATCTCAAGACTGCGACCTGTCTCTCCTTAGTTAAAAGCCAAAGAAGAGCGCCAGTTAGAAGAGCAGGAGGAGAAGGATCGAGAGGAATGGCACAAGCGCTGCCAGGTGCTGCCTCTCTCGTGGGCGGCGACGGAGGAGCTGTTCGACCGGTACTGGCCGCCGCCGCCAGAGCCCGAGCCGGTGCCGGAGCCCGAGCCCAAGGGGAAGGCGAAGGGGAAGGGGAAGAAGTGATGGTTGGAAGACTATAGAAAATAATATAACTTACTATACACTTGCCTCATTGCGCCCTTCCTCCAAGTCCTGGCTTGGATAACCGTGAAGATAAATAAATAAATATTGTGGACAATTCACACAACACTACCCAGCTCCAAACTAAGCAGAGCTTGTAATATGGGAACCGGATAGCTGATATAATACTTGAATACATATTTTTTTTTGTAAATACATACTTAGAATACAATATTTCCCAGACAGAGAACAAACATTTGTGTTCACCACACAAATATTTGTTCTCTGTGGGGATCGAACCCACGACCTACGGCGCAGAAGGCAGAGCTACTACCAACTGAGCTAGAGGCCAGTCAAGATAGGGCAACATGCATGAATCCGAAAGCTCGACAACGATTAAGAGCTTTATTTGTAGTCAATAAATATTGTATACTCAGCAATACTTTTACTCAGTAGAGAAAATATAGTATCACTCACTAGTAACATTTATTGTCTCCTTTAGGGAACTGTAACTGTGAGGACTATAAGAAAAAGAAGAACCATAATTATATTCTAGAAACAAAGCACTAGAAAGTTGTAGAAGCTTATTTGTTTGTCAATATTCTGCGCCGGAGAAAATTTTAACCCATAAAAATATTAGATAATGATGCATTAGATACAAAGTTATTCAACAAAACACTTGCCACACAGTCCTGATTACTGAACGGTGGTTCGCATGTTTTGGCCAAAAACTTAAGAACCAGATCGTCACAAATTCTGAAATCTATACCAATCTGCGTCACTAACTCATCACTTGGCATATCGACCAGGCTCCAATACGTCTGGCCACATGGTTAAGAGGACAACCCTTAATAATAGGGATCTACTTACGATTTTAAAAGGGTTTATAAATTAAACACAGTTTAAAGATTACAATTCGTCTATAATATCACTGCATGGTAATATACGTACAAGAATAACGTTTTTCATTTAAACTACCAGGCCTTAGCACGGAATATCTTTGGGTTAGTAAAAACTAGTACGGCCTAACGGGCTGGATAGCTCGAGCTCCAAATGAGCTTTGTTGGAATCACAAGTTCGACTTACAAACACCATTATTAGAACAAGCTGTGGTTGCATATAATTGACAGAGCACTAAATAAGCTGCCATAAATTCAAAACGTATTGTAATTTATATAACTTTTGAACCTATCATGGTTTTAACACAAATAATATGAACAAAGGGATATTTAACATGACTCAGTTCAACCGTGATCATGCGCATACAACTTTGCCGAAATATCGGGAGTCTCACATTTATTCATGGTAAATATCCCGTTGTTCATAAAAAATATTATTGCAATTTTGTGAACCTTTTTTTTTTTGGTGGTTGTCAACACGTGAAGAGATATTTATAAATCAATACTTAACTAATTCAAAGATATCCCGTATCTGATAACCTTTTACAAATAGATCGAATCTTCCCAGCACTGAGTAGATTATTTATACCAGAAAATAGCTTTGAACCCTTAACACATCATTTTATTGACGTGACAACGTCTTATAATCCGATGGAGCCGGCTGCCCGCACGAAAAAACATGGCTCATGCGGCGTTACCTCGCTCGGAGGCGTTCCATTTAAGGCTTGAAGTGCAAGCAAGAGCGCGGAATGAGCGACAAAGAGGCACAATCAGCCTCCGCGTTCGGCAGCGTTCGACATCTGTCTCTCTCCTACTTGAGTGAGCGATGCGTCCGCGTGGACAGCTGTATGACGTTATCACGTTCAACTATTGACAGTAAACCGACTTTACAGACCACCGATTTTTTTTTTAATTTATTAAGCCCCTAAGTTGCTGTCTTGTAAAGGGGAGTCAAGGAGGCCGCATTCGAAAGACTCGATTGGAGAAAACTGCATCAAACCCCCGACAAGAGCTGTTTTTATTGAATCTAGTGGTTGGGAATCATTTTATTATAAATACTAGTATTCACCCACGACTTTTTTTATTTCATTTAAATAAAGGATAAATGATTAACAAAGTTTGGAAAGCTTTTAATAACTTATTTTTAGGCCTCGAATAGGCTTTTTACACGCACTTGACACATGTTTTTTTACTGTGATTCATAACAAAATAGAATGATAAAATGGATCCAAGATTTTAATTAAACGAAAAAAATATGTTTTTTTAATGGTATAAATAAATCTAACTCAGTATGCAAATTCTGATGTTAACACTCGTCCACCCTGTAGTAAAAATTGAGAAAATACATGATTCCATACACTTTATTATAAAATTAAGTTATGGGAACTGTGCAACTTAAAACTAAAATGTATATTAATAAGCGATTTGTATATTAGATGGGTATACAGGGTTATTCATAATTAGCTGCAAATACTCAGGAATTAGGTTCAACAAATAAAATAAAACATATTTATGAAATGATTTTATTTAAATTTTGATTTAAGTTTTTGTATCAAAATTTTATTTTTATTAATTTTTTTACGGCTATTGCATAATGATTGCTATGGAGGACAGGACGATGACCCACCCAGGCGGTGACTGAACGCAGAGTGTCGCTCACGGCGCGCGGGCGCGGATCAAAGGTCAAAATAGGTCAGGCGCCAATGATTCCAAAGGATATTCTTTATCGATTTTCTCGGGATTTTTATAACAAAACTTAAAAAAAATCATTTCATAAATATTTTTTATTTTATTTGTTGAACCTAATTCCTGAGTATTTGCAGCTAATTATGAATAACCCTGTAGATTATTTAAATGTTAATAAATCAGGCTTTTATACAGGGTGTCTAACACATGAGAAACACCCTGTATTAAATCGTTCGAGAAACGTGTTTTAATATGCAATAGAATAAGTTCTATTTAATATATTTTTCTATTTTCTAATATATTTTTGTTATGTTATGATAGAAAACTGAAACGGAAAATGACAAAAATATCAATTTTTTTAATCTAAAATGGCATTACATCAATTTAAATATTTACAAAATCATTTGCAATCTTATACTAATAAACGTATATTATTTGGTAGAATATCTACTATTAACTAATTATAATAATAATATGGAATACTTACAATAATTCTAAGAACGAAAATGAATCAAAAATTAAATCGTTTCGGTATTTTAAAATAAAATGAAGATAAATGTCAAGATGTTAGATAAACTTAAGTCAATAAAAACTTAGTTTAAAAAAAAACAATTTAATACTTAAAATAAACAAAAAAAACTCGGAGAACCATTAAAAAAGTCAAAAATAAAACCGGTTATTATGAAGTCGGTTAAAAATTACTAAAATAGTAAAAGTAAAATATAATATAATAGTAAAATAGTAATCAACCACTATTGAACATTTTTGCACAACGTATTTTTTTTTTATTGAATTTAGTATTGTTGGGTTATCTTCATTAGTAATCGCATTTTCCTTACATGGTGTACATAGACCAAGCGCGGGCTCTATAGCTTCATGAAACTCATTTGGCAATTAAAAGTTTAATGCCTATTGGCAATTTTTATAAACACTAGGCAAGGATAAACATAACAATGTATGTATTGCACATTTCAACAAATACTAAAATTATTACACGGGTATTTATTTTACAACATTTGTAAACACATACTTAGAATACATTAAACCACCGAGACAAAAAAAAAATCTGCGTTCATCCCACAAATATTTGTTCTCTTTGGGGATCGAACCCACGACCTACGGCGCAGAAGGCAGAGCTACTACCAACTGAGCTGAGGCCAATGTTGAAATAACCGTGGTCACGGGCAGTCTGGAGCATTGATGAGTGCTACCGTCTGAAAAGTGGAGGTAGTATCAATAACTACCCTCACTTGATCTTCTTTGTCCAATAATTAAATTAGTTTTTTAGGGTATTATATTGTATTCTAAGTACATATTTACAAAAAAAATTATATAAGTAATATATCTAGTTCCCATAGTACAAGCTTTGTTTAGTTTGGGGCTAGGGTAATGTCGTGTGGATTGTCTACAATATTTATTTTATTTAATTATATTTTTTGACAATTCCGTGTAATAATTTGAACATGTGTTATGATTGCGAAAGTTTAAAAAGTACATTTCAACAACACAATCTCAACATTAAATATTTAAAATTTACCTAAAATTTTGTACATAAACGTCTTGGCCAAATCATTTATCAGATGAATAAAATTTGAGCAGTTTTAAATAATATCACAATTTTTTAAATAAATTTGGTCTAAAGTGCTCTTTTGTTTTAGTTTGAGATTTTTATGCAAATGTAATTTTGTACATTTTTGTCAAATAAATATATGTTTTTAAAGGCTAATAGTTCAATGTACGGACTGGTGGGTATCTGACGTATTGCTATACAGAGTGGCAATGCAGCCAGCGTCTTGGGGACACTTCCATCTGCCACTGATTTGGATCAGTTGAGCTATCTCTAGATCGTTTGTAACGGTCTGCAGATAGCTCAACTGTTTCTTGTGTATTTTGTAAATATTAGTTTAATTATAAGTTTTTTTGTGTCAATAAATCTACGGAATATCGCTACACGTCGGAAAAAATGTCCTTGTTTTTGACAAGCCCTAAAAAGAGATAGAAGATATATTATAATGATGCAAAGTGATTATAAAAAAATATCCACATCGTAGATTGAAAAATTTGCCCTTGAAAAAATTATTAGTTTTATTAATTCAATAGAGAATAATCAATAAGTAGTTAGTAAGAATATGAAAGTTCTCATTCAAATATTTTGAGCTTTGAATTAAAATCTCATAGAATATTCCAATAACTTGTTGATTAAATCGAATACAGGGTTATTTTATGAACAAGCATATTAAAAACACCCTGTACTCATAGATTACTATCAAACAAATCTATTGTTAAAAGATATTAATACAAATTGTAATAATACTAATGATTATTGGCAATGTATTTTTTTTTATAATACATAGTAAATTCTGTCATAAATGCATATTAAATGCAATTTTATGGTATTTTAAACTAGCTATGGCAGTTATATTATACTGGCTTTATTATTTTACAATTTACAGAGTATTTACAAACTGTAAAAAAAATACTTCTGAAAATTTTATGAAGATTTTCTGATCATATTTTTCAAAATAATGCCAAAAAAGTAATAGAACATGAGGCTTCACACATGTATGCGTCAAGTTGAACTCAACGTAGGGCATGTCCAGTACGTGACCTACGAGGCATTGCTTTAATAAAGGTACAGAATGGATAAAAGGATCATATAAAAAAAAGCAGCCAAGTGCGAGTCGGACTCGCCCATGAAGGGTTCCGTAGCACGACGAACTACAAGAACCTTTATATATGTTACTTGATGTAACATAATAAGGTTCCTGTAGTTCGTTGAAAGGTAAATTGCGGTTTACGGTTTATGACGTATAAAAAAAAAACTACTGACTAGATCTCGTTCAAACCAAATATCGTTGAAAGTTTACATAGTAATGTACAACATATATTTTTTTTAGTATTATCATTCTCTTACTTTAGAAGTTAGAGGGGGGGGGACCAACTTTTTTCCACTTTGGAAGTGTCTCTCGCGCAAACTATTCAGTTTAGAAAAAAACGATATTAGAAACCTCAACATCATTTTTGAAGACCTATTCATAGATACCCCACACGTATGGGTTTGATGAAAAAAAAAAATTTGAGTTTCCGTTTATGACGTATAAAAAAAAAACTACTGACTAGATCTCGTTCAAACCAAATATCGTTGAAAGTTTACATAGTAATGTACAACATATATTTTTTTTAGTATTATCATTCTCTTACTTTAGAAGTTAGAGGGGGGGGGACCAACTTTTTTCTACTTTGGAAGTGTCTCTCGCGCAAACTATTCAGTTTAGAAAAAAACTATATTAGAAACCTCAACATCATTTTTGAAGACCTATTCATAGATACCCCACACGTATGGGTTCGATGAAAAAAAAAATTTTGAGTTTCTGTTTCAAGTATGGGGACCCCCAAAATTTATAGTTTTTTTTCTATTTTTGTGTAAAAACCTTAATGCGGTTCACAGATTACATCTACTCACCAACTTTCATCAGTCTAGCTTTTATGGTTTCGGAGAAAAATGGCTGTGACACGGCCGGACAGACAGACAGACAGACAGACAGACAGACATGACGAATCTATAAGGGTTCCGTTTTTGCCATTTGGCTACGGAACCCTAAAAACGGTAGGAACCGAGCCGTAGTTTGTTGCCTGTTCTTCTAGGCTTGGTCGCGTGGAACTGGCACCTAGACTCACCTAGCTTTAAGACGTTTCAAAGTGATTTTTGTATCGTATTGAATAAACGCTTATTGAATCTTGAATGAGTTTTTGAAGAAAAAAATAATATTAAATTACAATTTTCATTAAAATTAACTTCTGTTTGAAATTCAAAACTTCTTTATTCAGTTTTTTTATGTAAAACATAGACAAATGAGCTTACAGCTCACCTGATGGTAAGTGGTCACCGTCGCCCAACAACACCAAGGGTGGTTTTTTGCGTTGCCTACCCTGGATGAGTATCACAAGGACCACTTTGCAACGTATTAAAAGTAAGTCTAGGGTTTTAAGTTTTTTTTTTTAATCAACAGAATCAGATTTAAAATTCTTAAAAAATCCAGAAGTATTTTTTTCACAGTATGTATAAAAAATATATAGTTGTAGGCAATAAAGATTGCACATCGGCTAATTTCGGCTTCATAGAGTGTAGTGTGCGTCAGAAAGAGATAGCGCTCTACGAAGCCGAAAAGCCGATGTTCAATATTTATTGCCTACAACTGTACTAATAGATTGAACACATATATAGCAATATTATTTTCAAATACAGTGAACATTGAGCTACAATTATAATCCTTCAGCATTTAACGTCAATGTTTTTGAATGGAGTGTTTATACAGACATTAAAGAGTACAAATCGAAACCACGAGAGTTAGGGAGTCGTGAAAGGAGTCATGCTCTCGATTTATAAGAAAATAATAACTGCATATTCATCTTTTTCAAAAATCTTTTACTTTTGACGGAAACGTTTTAGGTTTTCTTCCCTGTAAAACATAAAATAGTGTGTTGCTATTTCCATTCATTTTTATTAAAACACTTATTTGCAATGATTGATCAATATCAGCAACAGAATCCATTGGTTAAAAAATACAGGGTGTAATTTTTTTTTTTTAAATCATTATGGTCCTTTTCCGTCGCAAGTAAAAGATTTTTGATAAAATGAATAATGAATGACTTTTCTCTAACTCGTGTGGTTTCGGATTTGGCCATCACCACCGCAGGATATTAGCGCAGGATATACAGTTATAAGAACGGCTTAATTTTTGTACAGCTGCTATAGTCCTATGAAGATTAAGTTCTGTACAGCTATGAAGACATTTACACTTAGTACAGCCGTGTAGACTTCATCTGACGTCACATACAGTCGTGTAGAAACTTCACAAACTTACACATACACTTATACTTTTATTTCACACCACGTTATAGTTTCACCCCCTATGTTACTCACATTTGCCCCAGACACTTCCAAATATCTTACAAAAGCCGCGTATTTCACATACACACATCATTTTGTACACGTGTGTGTGTTTCGGCCTAAAATCAGATCCACGTGAAGATTTGAAACGGCGGTGGGGAAGTCCCGATTAGTGGGGGGGGCATAGTGTCCGCTCTATCCGTATTATTGTCTATGCCCGTGGTCGCTCTGTGCTCACATGTGCGTGGCAGGGGTAGGGGCGGGGGCAAATCCAGGGGCGGGGGCAAGGGCGGGGGGCTACAGGGGCGTTCGTCGATCCCCGCGACCCGGTCCCGCCATTCCCCTGTTTCATGTTTGCCATCTGTAATTAGTAAACAATTTGTTTTAAAGACCATCTTAAACCTTTTAAGACGTGACAACGTCTTATAATTCGATGGAGCCGGCAAGATCTAAAAATCCTGTCCCAGGCACTGTAGCGTCCCGTCAGTAGGGACATGAGTAATCACTGCTTTTTAAAGTCGATTTATAAATTAATAATCATTAGGACAATCGCTTTATACATCTTACATATCTTCCCTAATCCAAATCTATCACTCTTCACTTAATAACATCCAAGTTATACGTGTTCGGAAAAACAGACGCCGCCGACAAGTAATTCCACTCATTACAGAAGGCAGAGAAAAAAAAATCCGTAATGTAATTCCGTAGCGTAAGTGGTCAGACTTTCCACCTGTTTGTTTGTACATTACCTAGCTTTCTGCAGTTCAATCTGTCCCTCCAGAGTCTTCGCCAGGTAGATAACAAGCAACTGCGACAAGGCGACTCCGAGCGCGACTGTCGCGATGGTATACAGATTGCGTTCCGCCCACGACCGGACCACTTCTATGCAGCCGCTGGTCCAAACGCGTTTGCTTGCTTCGGCCACCTAAAATTAAGATTTGAATGGGTTTAATTTTTATTTTAAGACTGGCCCAAATATGTCTCCCACATCTCTCAAATGTATTGCGTTTCCCAAATGTCTCACATCTCTCAAAATGTCCCGCGTCTTCAAAATATATTCATGCCTCCCAAGTATGTATGTCTCACCAAAGATGTCCCACATCGTCATGTCACCTAGATTGTGTCTCACGTGACTCAAATGTCTCCTAGATGGTGACCCATGCTATGTCTCTCATCTCCCAAATTATGTCCCGTGTTTCCCAAATATGTCCTTAATCTCCTCAATTATGTCCCGTGTTTCCCAAATATGTCCTTAATCTCCCCAATTATGTCCCGTGTTTCCCCAATATGTCCTTAATCTCCCCAATTATGTCCCGTGTTTCCCAAATATGTCCTAAATCTCCCCAATCATGTCCTGTGTTTCCCAAATATGTCCTAAATCTCCCCAATTATGTCCCATGTTTCCCAAATATGTCCTAAATCTCCCCAATTATGTCCCGTGTTTCCCAAATATGTCCTAAATCTCCCCAATGATGTCCCGTGTTTCCCAAATATGTCCTATATCTCCCCAATTATGTCCCGTGCTTCCCAAATATATACCTCATCTTCCGAATTATGTACCACATCTTTCAAATTATGTCCCGTGTCTCCCAAATATGTCCCGTGTCTCCCAAATATGTCCCACATCTCCCAAATATGTCCCTCATCTCCCAAATATGTCCCACATCTCCCGACACTCACCGGAAAGGTCTGCGCGCCGTACCCGCACATGATATTGACGAGACCGGAGGATATGCTGGTAGAGTTGATGCAACACGAGAAGGGAACCCCACACCGCTCCACCGACGGCGAGGAACAGTTGAAGTACTCATTCTTGGACCAGTCCATGTAGCCGTCAGTGGTGAGGCCGCAACAATGGAACTGGAATAATAAATGAAATGTATTTAATAATATTAATAAATAAATATTGTGGACAATCCACACAACACTATCTGGCCCCAAACTAAGCAGAGCTTGTACTATGGAAACCGGATAGGTGACATTTTTTTTGTAAACACACTTAGAAGAATACAAAATAACACCCAGACAGAGAACAAACATCTGTGTTCACACACACAAATATTTGTTCTCGGTGGGGATCGAACCCACGACCTACGGCTCAGAAGGCAGAGCTACTACCAACTGAGCTGAGAGGCCAGTTATTTTCAAATTAATCACACATTTCTGTCATCATGTAACTTCTGTCAGTGTGTGTTTTAGAAATGGTTATGTATGCACTTACGTCACTTTGAGCAAAGTCAATGAAGTTTTGAAGGTCTGGATCATCCCTGTATGAATGAACCACCTGAAATAGAAAATTAATAATAAACAAATATTCTGGACAATACACAGAACACTATACATTTATGGCCTTATTTATAAAAATATGTCAAAAGATAAACAGTGCTTAAACTATTGCAATCTTTTACCACTGGGTAATGACAAACAGTGACAGGGCTAACTTTAAGCAATTATTAAATTTAAATTGCGTTTATAAGTAGGGCTGTTAGTATATATTATTATTAATTAAGATCGCGGGTAGTTGATGGATGGAAAGGGCTCAGAATAGTTCTTTTTCTTGGACTTCCCAGGCTGATGATGATGAATTTACGTACCCTCTCTGTGAAGCTGAGCTCAAGCAGCGGCTGTAGCGAGCGCGGGAAAACGAACCCGCACACTGCGCCGCCCATTTCCACAAGGAATAGCACCAATAGGCAGAGGGAGTACTGAAAATAAATAATAGGTTTGAACTTGACATTCTAATTGTATTAATTCAATTACATTTTTAATTTAAATTAATAAATAAATATTGTTGACAATCCATTGATTCTTTGGAACCAAGTGTGGTGAAAGGATTTTAAGTGCCCTCAAAGAAGCTTTTTTCGTACACTTTACACATATTTTCGAACTTTTTAGGGTCTACGATATCCCGGTTTCCTAAGGTATTTTTTTCTTCACCGTTTGAGAGCACTGGCATAGTGTACATACATTGTGTAGGCAGAAAAACTCATTGGTACACGACTGGATTTGAACCCACGACCTAAGGATCGGAAAGCGGGGCCGCTACCACTAAGCCACCAGCGCTCTGTCACTAGCGTGATAGCAATTAATATACAGCCATACTTATAAACGCAATTTAAATTTAAACATTGCTTAAAGTTAGCCCTGTTACTGTTTGTGATTGCTCAGTGGTAAGAGATAGGAATAGTTTAAGCACTGTTTATCTTTTGACTTATTTTTATAAATAAGGCCATTAAATTAAAATTTATTCAGATGTCATGGATCCACACATACAAAATAATAAAATACACAGCAAAAGGTACACAAGAGTTTTAGTGGTTTGTAGTACACACATTATGTAAGTAAGTAAGACAGCCAGTACATTCGTTCACATAATATACTTGACTGGCATTGGGATTAATTAAGCCATCCAGTAGTTTTGGCTGTCCCATCTGCCAGACAATACGCTTAGTATACTGTTGGAGCTAGAGAGCACTGGTGGTCTATTGGTAGCGGCCCCGCCTTCCGATCCGAAGGTCGTGGGTTCAACTCCAGTCGTGTACCAATGAGCTTTTCTGTCGAAAAATGTATGTGCACTATGCCAGTACTCTCAAAACGGTGAAGGAAAACATCGTGAGGAAACCGGCGTGTCGTAGAACCTAAAAAAGTTCGAGCAACACGTGTCAAGGGTCACGCAAAAAGGGCCCACCAGCGGCCTACTTGCGGAAAAACCAGCCCGCACATCAAGTGCGCATGATAAACTTGCCGAACTTGCCTGTGGCTAATACGAGGCGACGACAATAGGAATATTTTGCTCAGGGAGAGATGTGGGCATATTAGTTCTTCTTCTTCTTATTGTGAAAACCAAAACCAGTTTCAAAACCAGTGTGGCGAAAGAATTTTTAAGTGTGCCTCAGAGAGGCTTCTTTTAAAACGGACCGAATTTTGAGTCTAATTGAGGAAACAGGAGTCCGATACAGCCGATACAGCTAGGCAAAATTCTGCGCTTGATCAATAAGCAATAAACTTACGAATTTGAGTAAGCACGTGTTTTCCCGCAATGCGCCGACGCAGCCAGCAAAGCTCACAACAAACACTACTCCGCCGAGGATAGCGAGCAGCAAACTAATGTTCAGTATCACATCGTACACTGTGTCCAACTGGAATATACACACAAATCGTTACAATCGTTTAAAGCTGGGTGAGTCTAAGCAGAATAGAATAAGCATTTATTTGCAACACACTAACATATTTTTAAAACAATTATAAGATTATATTACACAAGCGGTCGCCCGCGGCCTCGTTCGCGCCGTTCCCGTAAATTTTTCGGGAAAAAAAGTATCTAATATCCGTCTCCTGGTTTTAAGCTACCTTTCCACTAATTTTCAGCCAAATCTGTTCAGCTTTTCTTGAGTTATCTTCTATTATTATATTTATAAAAGAAAATCGTGTTAGTTACACTATTTATAACTCAAGAACGGCGGAACCGATTTGGCAGAAAATTAGTGGGGAGGTAGCTTAGAACCGGGAGAAGGACATATGATACTTTTTATTCCGAAAAAGCAACGGGAACGGGGTGTTACGGGAACGGGCGAGCGAAGCCGCGGGCGGCCACTAGTAATAATATAAAAACGACCTTCTCTTTTAAATATGATTCAAAACAAATCGATCCCACGGGAACCATACATTTTACCGATATAAAAAGTAGCCTATGTGTTATTCCAGACTATAATCTATATCCGTGTTTCATCCAAATCCGACCAGCCGTTCTAGCGTTATTGAGTCACAAACATCCAAACTTATATACATTACAAACTTTCGCGTTTATAATGTTAGTGGGATAAAAAAATGCCCTCCACCACGTTTTCTTGCCGTTAAAATGATCCTTGTGACGTAAGTGTTAAAGAACAATTTACTTTGGCTGACTTAAGTAGTGGGGCGTGCAGTTTAAGATTGAACGATCTCTACCTACCTATTATGGAAAACTAAGTTTATTTTATAAAATTACCAAGAACCCCTGCATCATTTTGTGAGAATTAGTACTGCGTTGTCCGGGTAGAGTTTTTGATTTAAATTCACCACCCAAATTTTTGTTCTCAGTGGGGATCGAACCCACGCTAGATGTGCGCAGGCCTTTACGGATAGTAGACTACAAGACAATAAATACTAACGTTACTCATAACATAAGTCATAAACCATGTTATTAATATACTAAGAAATATGTATGAACTGACCTACCTATAAAGGAAAAGAAGTTAAAATGTATTTATCAAATTAAATTGCTAAGAACCTACGTCAACATTTTTGTAAGAATACTAGAAGCGAAACCCCGCGTTGCCTGAGTATAGTTTTTGATTTAAATTCACCACACAAAGATTTTTTCTCAGTGGAGATCGAACCCACGGCCTATGGCGCAGAAGGCAGGCTGTCCACCTGTCTCAAGGTGTTTTTTTTACAATACTATAGCTGATGGATGCATATGGCCCACCTGATGTTAAGTGGTAACCATCACTCATAACAAAGCACTGCCTCGTAGGTCACGCACGTCAGGAACGTGCCCTACGATGCACTTCCCCGCGTCGATCAACTTGAGGCACACAAATGTTCAGCCTCTCGTGCTAGTAATTTTACCGGCACCCACACCCTTCAAACCGAAACACTGCGATGCTGCTTCACGGCAGGAATAGGCATGGTGGTAGTACGCAGCCCCATGAGACACACACAGAGCTCTACTATTACTAATATGAATGAGAGCACTGGGTCTAGTGTTAGCGGCCCCGCCTTCCGATCCGAAGGTCGTGGGTTCGAATCCACTCATGTACCAATGAGTTTTTCTGTCGAAAAATTTATGTGCACTATGCCAGTACTCTCAAAACGGTGAAGGAAAACATCGTGAGGAAACCGGCGTGTTGTAGAACCTAAAAAAGTTCGAGCAACACGTGTCAAGGGTCACGCAAAAAGAGCCCACCAGCAGCCTACTTGCGGAAAAACCTGCCCGCACATCAAGTGCGCATGATAAACTTGCCGAACTACTAATATGAATAAATGAATGGAATTGGTGGTTACCTTGATAAGGCCGGTGGCTTGCCATTTATCAATGAACGCATACAAACCTACCGCTATCAATAAACTTCCCAATAGCTGAAACAAAGAAGACTAATATTATGAATACTTAATAAATATTATACACAATCCACACAACACTATTTAGCCCCAAACTAAGCAGAAACTCGAACTCAAACTCAATATACTTTTATTCAATATGATACAAGAATCACTTTGAAACGTGTTAAAACTAGGCGAGTCTAGGTGCCAGTTCCACGCGACCAAGCATAGAAGAACAGGCAACAAACTACGGCTCGGTTCCTACCGTTTTTTTATGTGATCCTTTTACAAATCAAAAATAGTCTAAAGTAATAGCAGTGAAGTTCCAGTGTGGTGCCACTTCACTTAGTCACGTATGCAATGCAATAACACAAAAGCAAAAGTTTCAAGTTTCAGAGCTTGTACTATGGGAACTAGATAGCTGATATAATACATAAATACATTTTTTTTGTAAATACATACTTAGAATACAATATAACACCCAGACAGAGAACAAACATCTGTGTTCACCACACAAATATTTATTCTTGGTGGCGATCGAACCCAAGACCTACGGCTCAGAAGGCAGAGCTACTACCAACTGAGCTGAGAGGCCAGTCAGATATTAGTTTTTAGGATTCCATAATAAAATGGTAAAATGGGACCCTATAACTAAAACTTTGTTGTCCGTCTGTATGTCTAGGAAATTCATTTTTATTGCAATCGAAGCTCAAAATATTGTTAAAACTGATAGATGTGACTAGGTTTTGATTGCAACATAAAATACACAAATACCCCACATTCTGAGGGGTAATTGTGTATCTTCGGGCATCAAGCATAGATTTTATGACAGTTCTCCATAGAAAAGTGTCAGAAATTCTATGATTGGGGCTCGACTCGGACTCAAGCTTTGTTTCTACATACAGCCCAAAAAATGAGGTGAAAAATGTAAAAAGACAACCTTTGAATTTTCCACCTATGCTGTGTTCAGAGTATCAAAGTATAGTATTTAGTAATAGCATATTGATTTATGAGGGTACTAGCTATTAGGTGTTATCTATACCTACTTAGAAGAGTACTCAAATGAAAAAAACAAGCTGGTAGATAGTTTAGACCTATTATTTAAATCAAGTATTTAGATGGATTTTAATTATATACCTAACAACTATGTTTTAAAGGTAAGTAGGTAAATAATTGTTATACATTGTTTTCCAGCCGAAGCTTAAATCGTTATCAGCGACCACCGCCGGATGCGGTCATAGAGGTGAAACTTTTGTTTCATTATAAGTTCCCACACAATGAAATGATTCACCTCCCACAAGCAAGTCTAAAAACCTAGAGAAAGCTGCAATTTATAGAAATTACTGCAACTTGATCAGTCAGAATAGAACTGACGATGTTTACATGTAAAATAAAGCAGTTGCACTCACCCAGAATATAAAATTTAACACAAAAATCATGTACTTCACGCAGCCACTAACGTATGTAAAATTTGGCCCTCTCCTGCGATGCATTCTGATTTGTTGATCCATTTTGTGTTCTTTACGAGTTACAGCTTCAGAATGGAGGTTTACCTCCAGTCCAGCGATTTACGATTTAAGAACTCAATTCATTATTTCGAGACAAATGGATGAGTGAGTAATCCACACACAACACAAAACAATACCAATACCTCCGCTCCGCCCGCTACGCTAGCAGCAAGACGAGAGGCTAGCAGCCAATAAAAAAAAACTCATACGCAGTGTTTCCAGTCAGGTTTTCTGATGAAATAGTTAAGAATGTAACCTTTTGGTATCGTAACCTTTCCCTAATATCACATGCTTAGATATCAAACTTTTAAATCAGATGAAGTAATAATAAATAAATGTTGTGGACAATTCACAGAATGTTATCTAACCACAAATTAGGCAGAGCTTGTGTGAGGGGAACCAAATAGCTGAATTATAATACGCATAAATATAATATATCTGCCTACCCCCATGGGAATAAGGCGTGATTTTATGTATGTATGTATAAATATATATATTTTTTTTTTTTTAAATACCTACCCACATACATAAATAAAATCTAACACCCAGACAGAGAACAAGCATTTCTGTTCACCACACAAATACTCGTTCTCGGTGGGAAATCGAACTCACGACCTACGGCACAGAAGGCAGAGCTACTACCAACTGAGTTGAGAGGCTAGCCTTCAGAAATATTGGGAACAACAAAGGTAAGATTCATTCAAGGTCGGTTTTACAAGGTGCACGTTTTCACTAAAATATGGCGTTAGTCTAAAAAATATAAGTAGATATATACATAAATTAAACATCGGCAAAATAAAAACTTAAGTAACCTTTTGAATGGCCATAACTCAAAGTGGGGCTAAAAGTAGCCCAAAAAGTTACAAAAGTAGCCTTCTGGCAACGCCGCTCAAACGAGCGAGCAAGCCTGACTCGATCAAGTCAAACCAAGGATGTTTTATTTACTAGGGATGGATAAATAAATTTCAAAGCGTGTCCGTTTTTTGTTAGTGTTCAGTTGTAGATATGTATTAGTGTGCGTGACTAGAGAAGTAACGACATTAACTAACCTATCGATGAATTACGACGATTTGACGACCTCTGTGGTGCAGTGGGCGAATGTTCACCTGCGACGCAAGAGGTTGCGGGTTCGATTCCCGCCTTAGAACAAATATTTGTACGATCTGCAGGTATTTATTCCGGGTGTTCTGGTCTTTTCTATAAAAAAATAAAAAATATATATACATGTAATGTATTGTATTATGTAGGTATATCCGTTATCTAGCACCCATAACACAATTTCTGTTTATTCTAGGGCTAGATAATGTTGTGTGAATTGTCCAGCATTATTTATTGAATACCGAAATCAATGAAAAAGGCGTCATAATTGGATATAAACTCTTTGATTTGTTCAACTAAATTACAATAATATTACAATAATTCAATAAACAATAGCAGCGTTTTACCTACCAATAAAACGCATATTAATTTACTTACCTTATTCGAAGATTAATTTATTTATTTGAGATAGACACTACGTTTTCCGCCCTAAATCTTTGACTTTTGACGGTTCTAATGACAGCCTGTCATGTTACCCTTCCGTCATTTCCCCTACCACCACCGCAGAGTGGCGCGTTTGAGGCAGCCATCTTTATTCTTCATTGCGTCGAAAATCACCAGGCAGAATTGAAAGTATAATCTTCGAATAAGGTAAGTAAATTAATATGCGTTTTATTGGTAGGTAAAACGCTGCTATTAATTTGACTTGACCTTATTCGAAGATTAATTTATTTATTTGAGACCTGTTTGTTATCGCCTGGTGGTGGTAGCAACTCTGACGCCAATGTGAACATGTGACATCAAAATATTTTACAACCTCAAGTAGGTAAGTATACCTATAGTAAAACGTTATTATCTACCAAAGAACCTAAGAAATTATTCTTATAGCAAACACTATAAAATGTGGCTAACTTTAACAAAGTTAAAGTAGGTACTATGAAAAACCTGTCAGGTTTTGCATCAAAAGTGATCGTGGTCATAATAATTAAGAAAGTCTAAAGTAGTAAGTAACCCTGTGTATGTCACACAGGGTTAATAGACCAACCCCCTCATGACTAACCAACTTATGAAGAAGGCCTAAGTCGAGCTATGAATTTCTTTGGGTTGCTTATGATGACAACCCGGGCCATAATGCAATGGCATTGGAAACATCAATATACTTGCATATCATTGGAAACATAGCTAAGCAAGATTTTTGCGTTAACTAAAAATGACACTTTTTAACTCACTACCCTCTCGTTCAGCCCAAAATAATTTTCCAGAATAACCTTTTCTATCCAGCTTGGAGGAACTTCTGAAGGTGCTGTAATAGCAGCCTGCCAATCCAACCTCCTGACCTATGCGGACTTATGCGGGTGTTGCGGACTTGCTAAATTAATACTGTTATTGTAATAAAAACATATTAAACGATTTGACTGGTGATAAATAAAATATTGCATTTATCATAGTTTCTTTCCAGTTCATGATGATGATGAATGATCAGTAAAATACTGATGAGAGTTTTCAACCATAAATTATCACTGCGATCAATTGTCAAATACAGGATAAACACCATACTAGAAGGAATACGATCAAATATGTAACCATCTGATGATGATGATAAGGTATGCGATCTAATGTGTAACCATAATGTGAGTCCTCTTGAGCCAAGAGCATAATATTACTGCGAGGCAGTTTTACTATTAGTACCTATGTAAAACATAAACATTACTCATACTTACTTACTTAGTATTTATAAAATTTATTTTTGCCAACGTCGCAAACCGGATAGTTTGATCGACATGGAGTAAGAACATCTGGAAGAACATGCCTGCTTCAGAACGTAGGAACTACGGTTTCATGGTTTTTGCTTTCAGCAAGAATTGTGCTAAAGTACTAAGGATGTTTTTGTTTACTGATGTATCAAGGAATTAAACAATTGGAAACCATTATGTTTATCAGTGTGTTACGCTAGGCGCCTCTGAATAAACCGATGACAAGACAATACCTACTTACCGCGCACCTTGAACTGCAGCTTGCGTCAGCGCAATCAACGCGACGCACGACACAGTTACAGAATCACCTAGTTTTAAGATTTTGGAAATGTACTCATTCTGTTCTCACACTTAGAGACTCAATCATTGGCAAAATTAATTATAGATTTAAATTAAAAATCTTCTTTCCTTTAAACCCGGTCGGCAGCCTACGTATTTGGCGCAGGCACGGATATTTTAATTTACTAAAATTAAGAAAAAGAACCTACTAGTGCTGTTGTTCCGGGTGGTGATAGTGGAATCAAGAAATCGATTCTGCTGAGCAGCTGACGACGACGACAAGAAAATGCAGTAAGTCCTTGAATCTTTCAAGTCCTTGCTTAATCCTACCTAAACTATAGTCCTTCCTTTAGTGTATCCCATATTTTTTTATAACGTTAGTAATTAACTTCCAAGATTTTTCATCCAAGAAAGTCGAGGAATATTAGGTTAGGTAGTAGGTTAAATAGTAGGCTCAGTGTAATAGACGAGCATAGAGATATAGAAGAAAGCATGGCTCAGCCTCCAGTTTCCGCCGGCAGTAACCCGATTGATATAATTTTTAAGTCCTTAAGACTTGTGCCAGATTTCGATGGAAATCCGCACGTATTAACGAGATTTATAAATCTCTGCGACCAGTTGGTCCTGGCTCACTTTAACCCAGAACCAGGCAACGATTTGACCAATCTAGCGCTTGTGAACGGAATTTTAAATAAAGTCTCGGGTTCCGCCGCTAGATTAATAAACTCGAACGGGATACCAGATAACTGGTTAGGTATAAGGAACGCTTTAGTGAACAATTTTGCGGATCACCGTGACGAGACCGCTCTTTACAGTGATTTATCCTTAGAGACCCAAGGTTCGAGTACCCCGCAAGAATTTTATGAACGATGCCAAAACTTATTCAGTACCATAATGACGTATGTTTCACTTCACGAGAACTTGAAAAGCACCATCGACGCAAAACGCGATTTATACCAAAAACTAACCCTTCAGGCCTATTTAAGAGGACTCAAGGACCCACTTGGATCCAGGGTACGTTGCATGCGACCCGCTTCGATGGAAAAAGCTTTAGAATTTGTTCAGGAGGAGCTCAATACTCTCTACATGCAAGAGCGCAGTAGTGGTTCAGCTAGTAAGAAGGATTGGCAGCAGCCAAACTTAAATGCAGCCAAGTTCAATCTCCCTATTCCCAACTATGTCCCCAGACTGACTGACGGATTCGGACCAATTAAACAACCCATTTTTACCATGTCTGGTCCATCTAGGCCTAACCCCATTCAAGCTTCACCTAGTCAGGGTTGGAGGCCTACATTTCAACCGCAACCACTACGTGGTCCTACTCGCACGCAACAGATGTTCCGCGCCCCTCCACAAAATTACAACCCGCAAAATAACGCTTTTAGGATGCCTTACAGACCCCCACAGAAACCAGATAATTTTGGTAATACTTCGCGTCCTATTCCAATGAGTGGTGTTAGTAGCTATGTAGAAAGACGTCCACCAATGACGGGAATGACAGGACATGACTGGAGGAAACACGGGAATCCACCCCCGACTAACTACTTCAAAACTCGCGAAATTAACTTCAATGAGTTTGACGAAAATGACTATTACCCCGAGTATCAAGACTATTATTCGTGGGAGCAATGCCCCGATTATTACTACTATGACCAAGACCAGTATTATAACTCCGAGACCCCAGTAGTAGAGGAAGTTTTAGATCAGGCCTCTAATGAAAATTTTCAGAAGGAGTCGAAATCCGAAAAACCAAGATAGAAGTCAATTTCCACATTCAAAGGCAACTAGGTTACATCCAGATAGCAAATCCACCTTTAAAGTTCCTAATCGACACAGGTGCTAACCAATCGTTTATAAGCCCTGATGCCGTCGAGAAATACTTTCGTCACGTTCCTTTGAAATATGATCCATTTGAAGTGACGAACGTGCACGCGACTAGTATAAACAATTATTCTGTAACAATGCCTTGCTTCCAGGAATTTAATGACTCGAATGATATAACTTTGTACGTCTACAAGTTTCATAATTACTTTGACGGACTTTTAGGCTTTGATTTACTTGACGTATGGGACTCTAACATTGATTTAAAAAATAGGTTACTGAAAACTCGCTATACACAGATACCTATTCAGATGTATGATTCTAGAAACGCTAACTTGTACGAGGAAATTATTCCAGCCAATTCGACTAAAGTAGTTAGATTACCAGTTAATACACATGACGGAGAAGTATTAGTAGGCAACCAAACGATTTGTAATTGCCTTATTTCAGACTGCTTAACGACGGTTCAGAATAATAGGGGCTGGGTAGAAATAACTAACCCTACGTCTAACGATGTAATATTTTCTATGGATCGTCCTATTGAAGCTGAAATATTTAATATTGAATGTGACAGTACTGAAACTTTATCAGACCGCGCTAAAGATGTTTTATCTCGTCTACGAACCGATCATCTTAATTCGGAAGAACTCGCCAATTTACAGCGTTTGTGTTCTAACTACGCGGATGTGTTTTATCTTGAGGGCGAATCACTTTCGTTCACCAACAAGATCAAACATAAGATTAGGACTTATGACGAAATTCCAGTACATACCAAGAGCTATCGCTATCCTTACGTTCACAGGCAGGAGGTCAGAGATCAAATAAATAAGATGCTTGATCAAAATATTATAAGGCCATCAGAATCTGCTTGGAGCTCTCCCATCTGGATTGTACCAAAAAAAGCAGATGCCTCCGGTAAAGTTAAATGGCGTCTTGTCGTGGATTTCAGGAAAGTTAACGAGAAAACGATTGATGACAAATACCCTATACCTAATATAACAGATGTATTGGACAAATTAGGTAAATGCCAGTACTTTACGACCCTTGATTTGGCCAGTGGATTTTATCAGGTTGAGATGGACCCCTCCGATGTTCATAAGACAGGGTTCAATGTAGAAAACGGGCATTACGAGTTTTTAAGAATGCCCATGGGGTTGAAAAACTCACCCTCTACCTTCCAACGGGTTATGGACAATGTCCTCAGGGGCTTACAAAATGAAATTTGTCTAGTATACCTTGATGACATCATCATTTTCAGTACTTCGCTTCAGGAGCACATAGTTAACCTCGACAAGGTATTTAAACGATTGAGAGAATCCAACTTCAAAATTCAAATGGATAAATCCGAATTCTTGAAGCTGGAAACTGAGTTTTTAGGTCATGTTATCTGTAAAGAAGGCGTTAAACCAAACCCGAATAAAATTAAAGCTATTGAAAATTACCCCATTCCTAAGACTACCACTGAAATCAAACGTTTTCTCGGCTTGCTCGGATATTATAGGAAATTTATTCCAGACTTCGCTCGTATCACTAAACCACTAACCCAATGTTTAAAAAAAGGTTCAAAAATCACGTTGGACAACAAGTACACCAGCTGTTTTGAGCATTGCAAGACACTCTTAACTAATGATCCAATCTTACAGTACCCGGATTTTACACGTGATTTTATATTAACGACTGATGCATCCAACGTAGCTATAGGTGCTATCTTATCACAAGGCACTAAGGCCTCCAATAAACCGATTGCATATGCATCGCGGACTCTTAACAGCAGCGAGTTGAATTACAGCACCATCGAAAAAGAACTTCTAGCTATCGTTTGGGCAACTAAGTACTTTAGACCGTATCTCTATGGCCGTAAATTTCTAATTCTCACGGATCATAGGCCTTTACAATGGGTAGTGAATTTAAAAGATCCTAGTTCAAGGCTTACAAGATGGCGCTTGAAGCTAAGTGAGTATGACTATAAGGTCGACTACCTACAGGGAAAGTGCAATACTAACGCCGACGCGCTATCGCGAATAGAAATTAATAATGAGGAGCTCATGTCGATAGCAGTTAATCCATCGGAAACTGACCCTGAGTTAGATGAATCTCGAACTTTAACTGCTACAGAAACTGAAGCTGGTTCGAGATCTGCCACTGTTCATACAAATAGCGAAAGCCCCATTTTAGAGGTCCCAATTTCAGATGACCCCCTAAATAGATTCACGAAGCAATTAATTTTCAACGTTGTAGGTGACATTAAGAGTAGACCAGTAGTCACTAAGCCGTTTGACACGCACACACGAACATCTGTTCAAATATCTGCATCTAATATAGAGGAAGATATCATAAATGCGATCAAGGAGTACGTCCACCCTAAGATAAAAACCGGACTTTTAATAAATCCTTATTCGGCTATGTACACTATCGTACCTATTATACAAAAAACGTTCAAAAATTCGGCAATGAATTTTACACTAACTAAAACAGAATTAGAGAACGTTAGGGAATATTTAAAGCAGCAGGAAATAATTAATAAATATCATGATGGGAAGACCAATCATCGCGGCATCAATGAATGTTACTTAGCGTTATCCAATAAATATTACTGGCCTAAAATGCGAGAACACATTACTAAATTAATAAACCAATGCACTATCTGCGGCCAAGCGAAATATGATCGCAGTCCGACAAAGCAACAGTTTAAGGTGGTACCACCCGCTGGCCGGCCCTTTGAATTAGTTCACTTAGATCTTTTGACTATTAAAAGTGAAAAATTCTTAACCATTGTAGATGCATTCTCTAAATATGCACAAGCCTATCATATAAGAGACGGCACGGCTGTTAGTGTGGTTCAAGCCCTATTGAATTACTGTACTCATCATGGTATACCTATCACTATAGTAACTGATAACGGAACCGAGTTCACAAATCAGCTGGTTGCGGAATTTGTGAAGATGCATAAAATTCAGCATTATAGAGTGGCTCCTCATTCCCCGAATGAGAATGGTATTGTTGAAAGGTTCCACTCCACGGTACTTGAACATCTCCGTATTCTAAAATTAGGACAGAAATCTGAATCAGTAATTAATCTTATGCCATATGCCCTTCTGGCTTACAACAGTAGCATCCATAGTTTCACAAAATGTAAACCATTAGAGGTAGTAACGGGACACTATGACCCTCGCGATCCCTTTGACGTAGACCTGTCCGCCCATTTAATCCAACAGTACATGACTAATCATAAGAATAAGATGACTAAAGCCTATAACACGATTCACGACATGTGTAGTACGACTCGTAAAGACCTGACAGACCACCGAAATAGAGAACGGGAACCAGAGGTTGAGTACTCTCCTGAACAACAGGTTTTCGTGAAAAATCCGTTTGCTTCCCGACAGAAGTTAGCTCCCCGTTATACACATGACGTCGTAATGGCAGACCTCCCTATTCATATTTATACTAAGAAAAAACGAGGTCTTATTGCCAAATCTAGGCTAAAGCGTCTCCCTAAAAATGCCCAATTGTTACAAGACCCTCGTGATAATTCACTTGCTCCTGGTACCAGCTTTGATATTTAACAGAGAAAAAGTGTTCAATTTAGACATTGGAGAATATTTTGATATAATTAAGTTAGGTTCATATTATGTAGAAAATAAAATAGTTATAGTTTTAAATTCCCAATAGTGCTTTCATCGTTGTATGTTATGTATAAATTATCAATTATACCTAACAAACACCATGAGATCCTTACTCCTCCTTTCCCATACCTAGCTATCCATGAGAAAGATTTCAAGCACATTGAGGCTGAATGCCCGAAGACCAGTAAATGGTACCTCTGCGAGGAGAAGAAAAACCAGCAGAATCGATCACCAGACGACTGCATCCAGCATCTCATCTCAACGCAGCAGCGGAACGACGCATGCAGCCCTACCACTATCACCCAGTCCAAGCCAGCATACGAAGAACTCGATGAGAAACACTACACCATCAGTTTCCCTATCTTAACAAAAGTACACCTATCCTGTGGACAAAATCTCTACCAAACCCTACAAGGCAGTTTCCTCGCTATAATTCCCAAGCAGTGCTACTTAGAAACACCAGAATTTACGATATCCAACACCAATGATCGGTTGAAGGGTCAGGTATTGAAGATAATGGACTTGCCCAAGAACAATGTCGTAACCCCATCTTCAACTCCTTCATTCAAACTAAACTCTATCAACCTGGACCAGCTTCACGCCACTAATAGGAAAATAGCGCTACAGTCCCCACTTCACCTGCAGAAAGACACCGAATATACCCTATACCACACAGCGATCCCTATGTATGTGGTTCTATCCAGTGCATGTGCACTTGCTAGCGTCCTTTTATACAGAAAGTATAAACTTAAAAATAATTCACATAAAGTACAGAAAGCAAGTGAAAGCCAAGCTGAACCTGATCACCAAGCAATCTATTCCCTACCATCTACAGGAAGGGTTGACCGCACTCCAACCCCAATCCCAGCTCAATTTACAGAAAGCTTCAATACTCGCTGTTCTTCGGGGAGAGGTGTTACGCTAGGCGCCTCTGAATAAACCGATGACAAGACAATACCTACTTACCGCGCACCTTGAACTGCAGCTTGCGTCAGCGCAATCAACGCGACGCACGACACAGTTACAGAATCACCTAGTTTTAAGATTTTGGAAATGTACTCATTCTGTTCTCACACTTAGAGACTCAATCATTGGCAAAATTAATTATAGATTTAAATTAAAAATCTTCTTTCCTTTAAACCCGGTCGGCAGCCTACGTATTTAGTGGTACTACAACCACTATTTTTAAAAACAGCATAACAATAGCAGTGGACTTCTTCGGGCTGATGATGATGCTGATGAATAGTAACAATATTGGTTAGAACTATATGCCATTACATACTTCGACGCTCCGTGGACGAGATGATTTACTTTTATCAGAAATATATCTCATGTACCTAGTCTTCTTCATATAGTGTCACTGGATCTTTCGAAAAGAAGTGTGGAGAAAGGATTTTAAGTGCGCCTCACGGAGGCTTCTTTTGTGCACTTGACACATATTTTCGAATCTTTTAGATTCTACGACAAAATTACACTTAGGAGCTAAAAACACAGTGCAGCACATCCATGTGGGTAGGCAGTTCCATACAGAACGTTAAGAAACAGCTTGACGAGATTTCAGTTTTTAGTTTAGTTGGTAGGTCACACGTCCACAGTTTTCAAAAACAAAAACAAATATGTATATAAATGTGGGTAGCCTGCATTTTAGAGGCAACTAAGATTCTTTATTTTCGATATTCAAAGAGGCTGGTCTTACATGGTACTTAATTTTTTAAAAGGGTCGATCCACTAAGCGTAGCTCTTTAAGCCACACCATATATACCACTCTACGATATAGGTAGATACCTGTATTATACACTGAACCACACACTAACTCAGATAAAGTTTTCCCTGCATAAGTGACTTTAATACTTAAGAGTTTGTGATCGTAGAGATGCACGACGTTTCTGACCCAACTAAGTATTTTTATTTTGCGTAACCATCTAAAAATATTTGTAATACAGTAGGTGTAACAAGCACCTGTGTCACTAACTACTTTTAAGTGAAAATGCACTCTGAAATGAGATCAGTGGTAGAACCCAAAAATTAGGTTTTACTTTCAATAAAAAAATTATTGGCCAGCACATCATCGTCGTAAAGGATGGGCTTACAAACAGATGGGGGTACTTATTTACTGCACCTTGTTTCACTACATATAACGCATAGTTTACTACATACAGTGTAGACTGTAAGTACTAGAGCCAACACACAACTGTGCAAGTTGTTCATCAGTACAAGCTTGTAGGTACATTAGAGTACGCAAGGGCAGCAGATGTTCTGTCCCATTGTTACATTACAACTCATTATTGTTAATAAACATTTACTGGTATCTAATTATTCTATTATTATTCTCAGGACATTATAACCTTACAAAAACATCTCCCACCACCCAGTGAGGGTGTGCTGCTTTTTTTTTTTTTTTTTTTTTTTTTTTCACAAACACCTATTTGCGAAGGGTGTATATTCAAAATGATCGGATTGCTATTGTGAGGAAACAGCACTTTCTGGGGCCAGGCCAGGCCAGGCCAGACCAAAATTCACAAATTCCACGTGATGGAACACAATAACCACACAAAAACCCGAAACCCCTGCGAGGGGCCGCTGTTAGCTTGATTGGATTTTTCTTGCGAAAAAACATCATATTCAGGAGCCAATGTCCACTAAAACTTTATACAGACACATGCGATGGGATACAGTTACCAAACACCCCTGAGGGGTGGTTGTTAGCTTAATTGGATTTCTCTTGCGCGATCCCATCAGATTCAAGAGTCATGATCCACTCATCGTTTATACAGCTCCATGCGATGGAAAACCGTTAGCCAAACACCTAACCTCTGAGAGGGGTGTCTCTTAGCTTGATTGGTATTCTGTTGCGTTAACTCATCAGATTCAGAAGCCATGGTCCCTCAACGCTCATACCGCTCCATGTGAAGGATTACCCTTACGTAAACACCTAACCCATGCGAGGGGTGGTTGTTAACTTGAGTGGATTTCTCTTGCGAGAACCCATCAGATTCAGGAGCCATGGTCCACTTACCTTTTATATAGCTCCATGCGATGGAGTACCGTTAGCAAAACACCTAACCCCTGCGAGGGGTGGTTGTCAGCTTGATTTGATTTCCCTTGCGAGAAGGCATCAGATTCAAGAGCCGTGGTCCAGCCACCGTTTATATAGCTCCATGCGATGGAGTACCGTTAGCCAAACACCTAACCCCTGCGAGGGGTGGTTGTTTGCTTGATTGGATTTCTTTTGCGAGAACCCATCCGATTCAGGAGCCTTGGTCCACTGAAATGTATACAGTTCCATGCGATGGAGTACCGTTAGGCAAACACCTAACCCCTGCGAGGGGTGGTTGTTAGCTTGATTGGATTTCTTTTGCGAGAACCCATCCGGTTCAGGAGCCCTGGTCCACTGAAGTGTATACAGTTCCACAAGATGGAATAAAGTTAGCCTAACACCAGACCCCTGCGGGGGGTGGTTATCGGCTTAATTGAATTTCTTTTGCAAGAACCCATCAGAATCAGGAACTCAGGTCCATTAAAAGTTTATATCGTTCCATGCGCTGGAATAGTTTTAATAACGGCCTACCCCTGCGAGGGGCAGCTGTTACTTTGATTGGGTAGCGATTCCTCTTCTTATGGTTGACGAGTTCCCTCAGCTGGAACACAGCGTTTCCAAATTCTTAGCGTCACCTTTGCGCAGCTGATAGATTCTGGGGAACAGAACACCTTAGCCGCCAAAAATACTTAAATAAAATATACAAAACTCCGCATGTAATAATACGACTTGTAAAGTGAAATAATAAAGAGGATAGCAAAAATGAAAAAAAAAACCGAGTTTCTTCTGCTTTGCCACTCAGATTCTCAAAAATTAACTTCAGCACTCGTATAATTAATTGAAAAAGAGAGAAGATTACAATATATACTTCGTGCAATTATATATTAAAATTAATATTTATTTTTCACAATGCAGTAGGCACATTTAGTAATATATGCATTTTAATTGATTTATCGTAATTATCATACATTTCTCCCCACTTTGTTTGATCCCAAGTCTATGAAGCTTGGAGTATGATACAATTTACGAGTTTAAAGGGTAAGACCGTAGTCTCATAAGACGTCTAACCTAAGCACCAGTTTTCAACAACTCCAGGACAGCTACCCATTTTAGCTTCCTCTCGATGTTAAAGGATTTGAGTTCGATTCATTCCCTCATTGCAAGGCCATTGATGTTTATGACGTCATTATCATATTATCACTTACCTCAAAACTAAGATTTCGATATCACCGATAGCCATCTTATGCTACTACTGCACGTGGGGCTACCGCTTGTGTAAATTACTTGAACATTAAATATGCACATTAAAACTTACATGCACAACAAACATACAGGATAACTGGTTATTTACATAACTGTAATAACGTGATCCAAACGAACTTTTCGTTAAAATTGAACACGTTTCATATAAAGAGGGTACTCACGGTTTTCCCTCTTTGCACAGTATAACACACTTATTCACTAAGTAAAAGAATTAATTCTTCACTTTTGTATGAACAAGGATTAAAATATTTTAAGCAACTGTAGTCGCAGAGATATCTGCTGAACACATGTTGCTTCGACGGAAAACAAAACGCCAATGAAGAATAAAGATGGCTGCCTCAAACGCGCCACTCTGCGGTGGTGGTAGGGGAAATGACGGAAGGGTAACATGACAGGCTGTCATTAGAACCGTCAAAAGTCAAAGATTTAGGGCGGAAAACGTAGTGTCTATCTCAAATAAATAAATTAATCTTCGAATAAGGTCAAGTCAAATTAATGAGGGATTTTCACGGTATGAAAATTAATGAAACGGTTTAAACTTTTAAAATTCTCACTGCTCGCTTGGGTGTTGTAGAAAGGTCTTGTGTTTCCACACCACTTTCTTGCATTTTTTTCCGTTCTGGGGCATTTTGGGAATCTAAAAAATATTTTAAATGAGATAAATAAACGAGGCCGTTAATTACTATTTCAGCCGAGCATTGTATACTTAGTACTATTCTCTAATTTGCGAGGAAACAAAAAACAAATTAATTCTAGAATCAGAAGTTTACTTCTTCAGCTATGTCTCTCAATCGAGTTTTAAATCTTATTCAGCACCCAACGACTAAGTACCTACTTAGTATTTATTAAACAAAATAAAATTGTGATAAACCTAAGAGAACTTAACATCCACAGCACAGAGTAGGTAGGTAGGTATCAGATTTTCATTCCCGCCAATTTGACTGTGCGCGGTTTTTTTTATCATTTAAAAAAAATTATTGTGTACAAAAAAAAACGAAACGAAAGATGTTTCACATTAATATGATTCCACAACATTACAACAGTCACTTCATAATCCTTATATCAAGATATCAAGCTAACTTACCTTAAAACCTCGGCCTGCGTCCATGTTTTCTATACCCATGCAGAGTCCATGTGATACCTAATTACACCTAAAAACGATGTATGCAGAAACTAAACCATGTGTAAAGCAATAAATGTATTGAGTATTGAGTACTTAGTAGTCATGATCCCCCAGTAAGATTACACTAGGATACCCGTATCGTGGGTACCAGGAACTACGAGTGACCCGCTACAAATATTTGCAGATATTACAAACATTTATCCCGCAGTAAACTCATTCAAAGCATTGAGTTATATGCATAAAAAACGGAAACTAAAATATTATCGATATAGCCAAATTGGCTGGTGTAGTACATCACTAGCACAGATGCCTAAATCAATACATTTTATTTTACAATAATTCATGGTTTTACACTTAGTTTTCATCAATAACGCTTATGAATATAAGACATAAGACTAACATGAAATAAAATTTAATTATTACTGTTTTTCTGGTAAAAAATCTCGCTCTTTTAGCATGTAAAAAGATGAAATATATTGACTAAGACTTACGTATTAAATGACTATTCCGGGTCTTTTACACCTCCTTTTGTTGTTCTGGAAGAACAATACACAGCAGAACAACACATTTTTTCACTAGGTGAATTGATTTTGTAGAAACGCTTTATTTTTAACACAATTTATTGAGTTTTCTCAGCACTGCATCACAATGTTTTGTCCAACATGTCGGAAATCAACAGACACGATTTACACAGGAGTAAGGTGTTGCCAAACTTACATCTACTTTCTCTTCTACTCGTAGCTACGTTCCGTGGGATAGACAAAGATAAGATCACTGGTGTAATACACAGCTAAGTAAGAGCGGCAACGCCTTATCGCGGCTTCCATTTGTGATTCCACTTCCCTGAGTCAAACTGTCATATCAGCTGTACTTTTATTATTTTTTATCTTTGTCCAGGCTAAAATTTTATAACATTACCCCTCGTCTATCGTTTTCTTCTTCAATATTATTAATACTTTTCTTTCAGATATTTCAACCCCATAACATTAAATTAACATAAATTCATTTAATCAATTTATTGCTTGATTCATGTGGTAGGGTTTTACTGATCTTCAAAGGAAAAAAACGTCTAGGACATGAGCCGCAAAACCAATTAGATAAAACGCTCACAAAACGATTGCTAAATTATTATTTATTTTATAATAAAAATAAAATAATTTTTATTATAAAATAAATAATAATAATTGGAACGTTATTATTAATATTTTTATTCGTGACCGGTACCTTCAGTTGGTAGGTACATAAGTATTGCCTACTTTACTACTTACAGAGTAACAAAATAATACACAATGAAAAGTTGTTTGGTAAGTTTTATTTATAAACTGGATTCTTAATGTCCTTCAGCAATGGTCATGGTCATTGTGTCTGGTTCGTATTCGTGATCAATCATCCTGTTACTGATGATGTGCTTGTACACAAAGGCTGATTTTCTAGGAGTGCGCGTGCGAGCTGGATCCTCGAAGTTGACGTTGTAAAAGCCGAAAAGTTCCCTGATGGAATGAAAATTTTATATAAGATTTATTTAAATGTAAATATTTTGGGATCTCAGGTTGTGTGATATTATAAATGTAGTGTCTATGGTTATGTGTAGGTAGAAGAACCAACAGCTATTGTAAAGGGGAAGTAAAAATAAATGGAGACTCCGAACTGGAAGAAGAAACGTAGGACGCCTACTCACCCGAATACATTGATAAGATGGAGAGGGCTCAGAATCATTCTTCCTAGAAATGTTAAGGGGAGGTATAATAAGTCTGCAACTGACTTCTTCAGACTGATTCAGTCCGATGACTGTTGAAAGCTGAGAGTAAAGTAATATTTTGCATATAGTAGGTAGGTACTCACGTGTATCCTTCCATCCATTCAAAGTTGTCCATCAAACTCCAGGCCATGTAGCCTTTCAGATTAATTCCAGCGTCCAAGCAGTCTAGAACGCTTTCCAAAGCAGATCTGTAGTACGTGATCCTATCATCGTCGATCAGGTCACGGTCTGGGCTAACAGACCAGCCGTTTTCGGTGATATAAAAAGCAGGGCTGTTGTATCTCTTATCGAGATGGTTGACGGCATTGAATAGACTGTCTGGGGCGAGCTGTGGAGTAAATAAATGACCGGTTAACTTGGTTAACTGATCACTGATCTCATCTGAGATTCTGATCGGTTTGAAATGAGGTTTATATGGAATCACGCAAAAACTCTAGGAGACTCAAGTAGACATTCGTATTATATCAGTGAATCTCATTCTGATGGTAGAAAAAGTGCTAATGGCTCTCAATTATCAAAACTTACGAACAACCATGAAGAAGCTGACGCTACCCATTCCTCAGGAATTTTACTGGCGGAATTGCTATCCATGATTGCGGTTGGTTCAACATCTCCATAGTCATAAGGGTAGATCAGTGCTGAGGTATAATGGTTGACCCCAAAGAAGTCACTAGCTCCTCTTACGAACTCCTTCTCTTCGTCGCTGAATGAGGGCATGCGGGAGTGAGAGTAACCCTGCTTGGCACTCTTCTCCGCGACAACCGCGGCGAGCTCTTTAGGGAAACCACCTTCCGCAGAGAAAATTGGCTCGGCGTAGATACCCCACTGTGAAAGAAAAATACATTAATATCTAAAGTACATATTGATTAGAGTTTTGTTTTTAGATTGTTTATCTGATCTTGGATAAAAATATTGCCGGTATTGATCCTTACTTCAACTTGCCGTTTCAGCTCAGCTGCAACTTTGTCTTCTTCAGCATCAGTTTCAGCTACGAACCAGTTAACACTGATAGTGATTCCACATTCTCCTCCCTGCTCTGCCTTGAACACATTATTATACAAATGGTATGCTTTAGCGTGTGATATCACGAGATTCTTAGCACAGATATAAGTCCCAATAGCAGTAGCATTAACCCTAGGAGCTTTAGTTGTGTAGCCATATCCTTCGTAACAAATCTCTCTTGGCTCATTAAAAGTGATCCAGTGTTTAACCCTGTCTCCAAATTTTTCATATGCCACTCGGGCGTATTCTTCGAACCACTCGGTTATCAATGGATTTTGGAAACCTCCTAAGTCTTGCAATTTCTGAGGGAGATCCCAGTGGTATAGCGTGACCATGGGTGTGATGTTGTATTTCAGCATTTCGTTAATATAGTTGTTGTAGAAATCAACGCCAGCTTGGTTGACTTTGTGGGATAAACCTTCGGGTAGAATCCTAGGCCAGGATAAGGAGAAACGGTACGCGTCCAATCCAAGTTCCCTCATCATCTCCACGTCTCGTTTGTAGTTGTGATAAGTGTCTGCGGCGATGTCTCCATTGCTGTGGTCCTTGATTACAGTAGGGTTTGTGTGGGTCATTCGGTCCCAAATACTTTCCCCTTTACCTGTAAAAAAATACACAATCAAAAATCGTTTGTCCAGTGGTAGCACAAGGGTTACTTTGAAAAGTCTTAAAGCCAGGCGAATCTAGGTACCAGTTCCATGCGAACTTGCCTTGAAGAACCGGCACCAAACAACTACGCCTTAATTCCTACCGTTTTATTTTGTAATGATCCTTTAAAAAAATAGATTAGTACTGATTATTACCATCTTCATTCCAAGCTCCTTCGATTTGGTAGGAAGCTGTGGCCGTTCCAAATAAGAAATCATCTGGGAACTTCCTCTGCTGCTTCATGACAAGGGCATGGCAGCACGCTGCTGCGAGGAGACTAGAAGATGAAAAGATTTTTCAAGTCAATGCACACAGACAACCGTTCTACCATAGCTAGTAATAGGTACCAATTTTGTTCAAGGTAATTTTTAGCAATGTATAAAATCTTAGATTTTTTTATATTGTCTAAGTGAAAGACTTAAATTATCACACCATAATGATTATGAAACGTTTTTCATATAAATAGGACGACAACATAGTGGCCAAGAACCTTCGTAGGGTACCCTGAAGTGGGTTAGACTGGCATAGGAGTCGTGGACCGTGGTACATGGCATAAAGTTTAGGTGAAAGAAAGCCTTCCTCTGAAAGGCTGTGGATGATAATTATGAAATACTTAACTAAGTTAGTAAGTACCTAAACCTAATGAAATACAAATCGATAATGAAATTCATTCTATTTTTCTAAATGGCTTATGTTAATTTTAAACAATAGGTATAAATATTTGATCTTCATACCATAGTGCCGCGCTGCGCTTCATCATTACTGAACTCGTGCCTAGAAATCTCAATCGAAACTTATATACAAACAACTGCACCTATCTATGACATGTGTGTATACATCTATCTCAAGTGGTGAATACTTGTGATAAAGTATGAGTGATTGTGATCTATTCTTCTGTAGAGCACTGTTTATCAGTAATCTTGTTACAAGCGCTCTATGTCTAAGCAAATTCTTTGGTATCGCTCTTGGTGAGCGGACTTGTTTCCGCAAGTAGGCCACTGGTGGGCACATTTTTGTTTCTTTTTTTTTATATAATCTAATACTTATAAATATTGCAGACAATCCACCCAATACTATCTAGCCCCAATTTAAGCAGAGCTTGTACTATGGGAACCAGATAGCTGATAGTTATAATATAATAGGTTCTACGATTATGCCGAAACCGGCATCACGATGTTTTCCTTACCCGTTGAGGACTGGCATAATGCACATAATTTTACGGCAGAAAAACTCCTTGGTGCACGTTTGTATTTGAACCCATGACCTTAGGATCGGAAGGCGGGCTCGCCACCACTGTATAATGTATAAGGTGTAAAAAGATTGCTGCTTAAAACTGGGCGCGCTAGCGAGACCAAATGGCATTATTGAAGGATTTTGATATTAAATAATAATGATTTTATCAAATAGTGGTTCTGCTGTCCAAAATAATATGAATGGAAAACTAGCTCTGCTGTGAGATTTACTAAAAAAATTGTGGATATTTCACAGATCAATAACTAGCTTCAAACTAAGCAAGTTTGTAGGTAAACAGTTATGTACCTCATAATCATTGCAACATAACACTTGCACACATAACAATGTATTTTACTGATTACATTTTTAAAATACAAAATCTAAACTTATACTTTTATACAGCTAGTAGGTAAAGGAAAAATAAGGAGTCACGGAATCGATAACCTTAAGTATTAAATCGAAAGGTCATGCTATTTGTAGGTCATTATTTTATCCTGATAAGAAGTAGGTAGTTCTGCTATATTTAGTACCTAGGTAGGTATTTATGTGCCTAAGCTTTTCTTGTACATAATAAATGGGTGGTGAATGACAATCCTAGGCCCGTATGCAGAAACAGTGCTTTAGTGAGTGGTCTGAGTGACTCAAGCAAATATTTTTGACACTTTTCAATGGAGAACTGTATATCTATGTTTTTGTTTTTGATTATTTATTTGACAGTTCTCCATTGAAAAGTGTCAAAAATCTATGCCTTAGGCTCGAGCTCGACTCAGGCCGAGATTCATCGACGTGACTTTGCTTTACAGCAAAGGAGTCATCGCAAAGTAAGCTTTGTTTATCGAAGTTTACCTTCAACATTTTGAATAAAGAAGAGCTTGACAGAACTATGAAATATATTTTTGGTTGAAAGTAGAACTTTCCATCAAAGTAAAGTCAAAGTACGGTCTATGAATCTCAGCCTCAGACTCAAGCACTGTTTCTCCATACGGGCTCTATTTATCTTAGCGTCAAAGCAGAGATACAAATCTCATGATGACTATTGACTTTGAAAAGATAATCTTTTTGAGCGGGTTTGAGCATTTTTGAGGTAGGAAAAAAGCCGTCACGCGTTCACTTCTTTAGGCATTCCCGGAATGCCACGATTTATTTATAATTTATATTTTCACTGTGCTAGTATGTAGATAAAACCGACTGTAATGTAATCTAATTCATCTACAGACAGCACTAAGTGCTATCGAACCGAATAAGTACTTGTAAATTGTAAGTACCTAGGTACATACTACATAGGTAGTAAGTAGGTACAAGTGATTTCTTATGCTGTGAATGCTGTCAATCAGACACCACCACTGCCTTGGTTGGTAGGACCACACGAGTGTCACTGGTATCACCATATCAAAGATTAGATAGTACTGAAGTATAATTTATTATTTTCACCAGAAACTCATATTGTCAATAAATAAACAAGATAGCGCGAGAAAAACACTTATATTTTCATCGATAATGCTAGTCAAAGATCACGTGGGTTGGTCTGACTTACTTTAGAAATATGAAATGAAATGAAACCGCTAACAATTTGAAATTACTGCCGTTACGTGTTTTATTTCGGGCCCTATTTTAAGTAGGTACCTACTTTTCGCAAGTAGATGCATTATGTAACTACACAAACACAATAAAATTAAAAAGTAGGTATGCGTGATAGTTGGAATGAAAATTTATCCACTGTCACCCGTGATAAGCTGTTATCCACTCTTCCCATAGCTACCTAACTATTTTTACGCTAATGAAATAAAGCTTAAATTATTCTTTCCTTATTATGTACTTTAATCATAACAATAAAGTTTTCATAGATTTATAAAAACCGCCTCGGCTTTGTTTTTTAGATGTGAGTAATAGCTTCTTGAGGAAATACCCGGCATGCCTTTAAAGTCACTGTCAAAAGTCAGACTGTTGTCAACTGTCAAGTCAATACAACTTCAGCGGCATATTTTGAAAACAATAAAATCAGCTGGCCGAGCGAGTGCTTTCATTCTGGGCTGTTTCTGTGAGTAAAAACTAATTATCTACAATGATAACAAGATAAAACACTGTGCAAATACATACACGTACAGCTGATTCGTATGTTTTAATTCCATACTAGGTAATTACTGATAGCTGTGAAGTGAGATTTTGGATATAGCTTACAAAATTAGTACTTACGAAAATCTATAGTCATGAAGTATGATATTATAAGTTGTGTCCTTGGGTAAGTTTGCTCAACGTGAGACTGTCTAATAGCGTGAACAAACGAAATAAGCCGAGAACCGTATGAAAATAACCTAAAATTTTATTGTATGTATCAAAACAAGCCATTGTTTTCCTGTGGCCGTAAAGTTAATAGTTTTAGAACACCTAATAAGCCATAAGCATTTACCGGTAAATGGATCGACAAGTCTTGACATAGCATTATTATTATATTATTATTATGAGCCTTCTATGTCCCACTGCTAGGCAAAAGCCTCCCCCAATCCCCTCCACTCTGTGCGGTCCTGTCCTGAAGTGTTCCACTGTGTTCTGTGCTTATCGAGCTCGTCTCACCATCTTGTTTGGTCTGCCGCGACGCCTTAATAAAGGTAAAATAAAGACTGTATTACAATGATCGCTTGGTGGAGAGCACTGGTTGTCTAGTGGTAGTGGCCCCGCTTTCCGATCCTAAGGTCGTGGGCTCAAATCCACTCGTGTACCAATAAGTTTTTCTGACGAAAAATTTATGTACACTATGCCAGTACTCTCAAAACGGTGAAGGAAAATATCGTGAGGAAACCGGTGTGTTGTAGAACCTAAAAAAGTTCGAGCAACACGTGTCAAGGGTCACGCAAAAAGGGCCCACCAGCGGCCTACTTGCGGAAAAACCTGCCTGCACATCAAGTGCGTATGATAAACTTGTCGAAACTTGTCATAAGCATTTATTGGTAAATGGATCGACAGGTCTTGAAATAACATTAGAGGTAATATAAATATTGTATTACAATGGTCACTGGGTCCACCCTGCAACAGTCCAGGCCTCCAGGCCACCTCCACTGGTCTACCAGCACACCAAGTTGACACCAGGCGACTTACTGACATTACCAATGGCTTTGCCCCATATCCCACTGAGCATACATTGATATTGTCGGTTAAACGATGGTAACATTTATTTTTATGCCAACATTTTCAGAGTCATAGCCAGTGCTAAGGGATGGACAGATACAAAACAGCGCAGCTTTCCAGACAAGTTCCTGTTTGGGACTGCCACAGCAGCATACCAGGTTGAAGGAGCTTGGGCCGACGATGGTAAGTTTAAAAACACCAAATATTGGCATTGCGGGACATCAGTGCAGATCCTATTGCTCCCAATTCTAATTCTAATTCTAATTTGATTTGGGGCAATACAATCTGCACTGACGTCCCGCGATGGGGTGTATTGTGCATTGTCCCCCTGACAAACCTCACCCCAGCCAGCACAACTCCTTAAAGTAACGGAGAAGGACTTTGGGTTGGTGGCAGCAGTGCTCCAGTGAACCTGATGGTGACACGGATGTGGATGTGGAGGGACAAGACTCAATAAGTTCCCTGAGCCCTGTCTTGGACCTCGCCTCTTCTGTTGCGGAGCAGTGCAGTACCAGTTATTGCTCCCAGTTCAAATTAGAATTAACTACTACATTTCTAGGCTTGATTGCGTGGAACTCTTCATCTAGACTCACCTAGCTTAAAAATGTTATCATTTAGCTGAAATAGGTTTTTTTTTTCAACTGAAAAATTTCTTTTTAGATATCTAGCTGACGGAACAATCATAATTGCCTACCTCTAGTTCCCATAGTACAAGTTCTGCTTAATTTGGGGCTAGCTTTCTCTCGTGTCTTGCCTTGTTTCTGTGTTGTCTGCTTTTGTTTCACATTTTAGAAATCTTATTCTAGTACTTTGGCCTCCCGCGATACAGGCTTGTCCTAGTGCGGGGACCACCAGTAAATAAGACTGTAATATGTTCTTTGGTAAATAAATGATTTTGTATTTTTTTTTTGTTTTGTAGCTAGTGTTGTGTGGATTATACACAATATTTATATAAATAAATCAATAAAAATTGTAGACAGTCAACACTATCTAGCCACAAACTAAGCAGAGCTTGTACTATGGGAACCAGATAGCACAGATATTAAAACCAACCCATAGTTTTCATAAAAATCACGCCACACCATCTTTCTGCACGCCCAGGAAGACTGGCAGACAATGCTATTAGCATTAAGTCCTCCTAGCACTAAATTGTGTGAAAGTTTTAAATAAATAAATAAATAAACTTTCAGGCAAAACCGAGAGCATATGGGACAGGTTCACCCACACCCACCCGGAGCTGATAATCGATGGCCAGAATGGGGATGTAGCTTCGGATTCATACCACTACATCCATCGAGATGTGGAGATGCTGCGAGAGTTGGGAGTGGACTTCTACAGGTTTTCTATTGCCTGGACTCGGGTCCTGCCCACTGGTAACAGCTTTACTGCTACTTTATTAATTTACTAGCGACTTGCTTGGGAACTTAACTGTTCCGTAGCCAAATGGCAAAAACGGAACCCTTATAGATTCGTCATGTCTGTCTGTCTGTCTGTCTGTCCGTCTGTATGTCACAGCCATTTTTCTCCAAAACTATAAGAGCTACACTGATGAAACTTAATAAGTAGATGCATTCTGTGAACCGCATTAAGATTTTTTCACAAACCTATAGAAAAAAAACAATAAATTTTGGGGGTCCCCATACTTAGAACTGAAATTCAAAAAACTTTTTTTCTACGAACCCATACGTGTGGGGTATCTAAATCTATGAATAGGTCTTCAAAAATGGTGTTAAGGTTTCTTACATCGTATCATATCATATACATATTTCTAAACTGAATAGTTTGTGCGAGAGACACTTCCAAAGTGGTAAAATGTTGGTTCCCCCCCCTCTAACTTCTAAAACAAGAAGAAGGATCATTCAATAAAAAACATTAAGAACGAAGTGGTAGTTTCTTGCCTGTTCTTCTAGGCTTGGTTCTAGGAACTGGCTCCTAGACTAGCGTTGAGACGTTTGATAGTGATCCTTGTGATCTGACTAAAGATTTTTTTGAATTAATTGTCTATTTTATTAGGCATTGCATTGTAAAGCACGTTCCTGACGTGCGTGACCTGCGATGTTTTATCAGTAGTTTAGAGCGCTGGTGGCCTAGTGGTAGCGGCCCCGCCTTCCGACCCTAAGGTCGTGGGTTCGAATCCAGTCGTGTACCAATGAGTTTTTCTGCCCAAAAATGTGTGACACTATGCCAGTGCTCTCAAAACGGTGAAGGAAAACATCGTGAGGAAATCAGCATATCGTAGAGCCTAAAAAGTTCGAAAATATGTGTCAAGTGCACGAAAGGAGCCTCTTTGAGGCGCACTTATAATCCTTTCACCACATTTGGCTCGAAAGAATCAGTGACACGATAAGAAGAAGTAGGCCTATCACAAGCTCAGTCTGGCTCTGTCTCTGGCTCTGGTTTTGAGTCTATGTTAGTGCTCACCAGTGTGTACTGTGTGTCTGACGTTTTGACGTAGGATTTATTTAGTCAACACACACAGACTCAAAATCAAAGCCAGAGACAGAGCCAGACAGAACTTGTAGTAGACCTACTGGTTCTTGTTCCATCAGCTACTTGCATAAAAAAATCTTTTCCAGGGTTCCCGAACAAAATCAATGAAAAAGCCCTCCATTACTACGACACACTAATCAACGAACTCCTAAAGCACAACATTCAACCAATGATCACATTATACCACTTCGATCTACCCCAATCACTCCAAGACTTAGGAGGCTGGGTCAATCCCCTCTCGATATCATGGTTCGAAGACTATGCAAGAATGGTCTTTAATAGATATGCAGATAAGGTTAAATATTGGATAACAATAAATCAGCCGAACAGTATCTGTGTTGAAGGGTACGGAGACGGTACTATGGCACCAGGTCTGAGTTCCAAAGGTTTTGGAGACTATTTGTGTATTAAGAATGTCTTGTTAGCTCATGCCAAAGCTTATAGGCTGTATGAGAAGGAATTCAAGATGAAATACCAAGGTTAGTTTGATAGGCTTAGTTATTTAATTGTTTTGTAAATAGGATCACTTGACAGAACAGTAGAAATAAAGCCTTAAGTTTGTAACCTGTTTTTCTACGCTTGGTCGCATAGAACTGGCAGCTAGTTTAAGACATTTTAAAGTGATCCTTGCAATCGCAAGGATCACTTTAAAATAGGAGGTAAAATAGTTGAATCCAACTAAATCCCCTTCTCTTTTGGCTTTACTCTGACTTATCCTTGATTTGACTCTGACTCTGACTTGACTCGGACTTCAACTCTACTTTGACTCCAACTTGACTCCGACTTGCATCCGTCTTGACTCTGACTTGACTCTGACTTGAATCTGACTTGACTCTGATTGGACTCTGACTTGTCTTCGACTCGACTTTGAGTAGACTTCGACTTGACTCCGACTTGACTCCGAACAGACTTCGACTTGACTTTGACAGAAAGATAATGATAATGATATGATTTCAGGTTCTGTAGGCATAGCTATAGCTGTGAACTGGATAGATCCGTTAGACCTCAACTCTGAGGCAGACAAGAAGGCTGCTGATATTGCACGGGCTTTTACTGTGAGTATTTAAGTGCACTAAGTGCTTTCAAACATTGAAGGAAAACATTGTGAGGAAAACTGGCATATACTGCCTAAAAGTTCATAAAAATCGAGAAATTTCAGAAAAAACTTATGTGATAGAAAAGGATAGACATAGAAAAGTCTCTACGTGTTAGAAAAGGATAGACGTAGATTTTTGTAACATTTTGCATTGATGCTGTTCCTATTAGTTGTAGCGTGATGTTATGTAATAATATAGCCATCCTCGATAAATGGACTATCCAACACAAAAATATTTTTTCAATTCGGAGCTGCAGTTCCCGAGATTAGCGCGTTCAACCAAATAAACTCTTAGCTTTAATATTAGTATTGTTAATAAAGTTTTTTTTATTTTTCAGATTGGTATCTACATGGACCCTATATGGTCCAAAAATGGTGATTTTCCTACAATAGTGAAAGAGACTGTTGCTAGGAAAAGTAAAGAACAAGGATTTGGTAAATCTAGACTACCCTCATTTACAGCTGAGGAAATAAAGATGCTGAAAGGTAATTATGACATGCAAATACGGAACATTTTGATTTTTATTCTCTTTATTCTTTACTAGCGGACGCCCGCGGCTTCGCTCGCCCCTTTGCCGTTACGCCCCGTTGATTTTTCTTTTAAAAGTTTTTCCTCTTTTTCTCCGCTTAGGGAAATCATTTTCCAATTTCCTTTCTTAGTGCACCCCTATGCTATAAAAGAAACATACCCTCTGAGTTTCATGCTTCTAGGACTTACGGTTTAGGCTGAGCGTTGATTGTCAGTCAGTAACGTTAGAGTTTTATATATTTAGAAATTGTCAACATAGAAAAATACATTTAGAAAACTTAAAATTAAGAGTGTACAAAGGCGAGCTTAACTCTAAAAAGAGTTATGATTTTTGTTTTTTTAAGTACAAGCTCATTCTAGATTAGAATCTTTAGTAGTGCTGCCGGGTAATTGTGTAATTATGTTGCTATCAAAAGTTAGATACTAACAAAGAACAGCGATTTGTTGCCATCATATTTCGACCGCTATCTATCAGTTTTTTTCAATCAAATGCTTGTTGCAATCCTCAGTTTTTACATGATTGTGATGGTTATGATTTTAGTTAATAGCGTTGCCTACCCTTTTTTTTTTTTTTTTTTTTACGGGGGAAAATGCTTTACGCATGCCTTCTACTTGGGGAAGAGTAGGAGGGGATGTCAGACTCTCTGTCATACTGACTAAAATCCCACCGATGTTCCTTCACTCACCTCAGTGCCAGTGCATCATCGAACCACTCCTCACCTGACGAATGGTCCGATGCTGCATCAGAACTTGACAGAGTCACGGGGTCCCGATTGGATTCTACCGCGGCTCTGTCGGTGATAGTTCGCCTTGGGCGAACCCCTCTGACCTCGTTAAGAGGTGGATGTCCTGGAACAATTCCTGCAATTGGTAGCCTGTGCAATGCTGGGCTAAGGCTCCCCGCACTCAAACCCTGCTGGCCAGCGTTGCCTACCCTGGAGGAACTTTTTCACGTTTTCCTTGAACCTATACATGTTAAGTCATATTTAAAGTATCGTTTTTCCAGGGTCTTCAGATTTCCTAGGCATGAACCACTACACGACATTCCTAGTCAAAGACGCACAGTCTTCCTTTGACAGTCCATCATTCGCTGATGACATGGGCGTGGAGCTCAGTCAAGGAGCTGGGTGGAAGCAAGCCAAGTCTTCTTGGCTGAAGGTGAGGATTTAAAATTAAATCTAGATGATTTAATTTAAGTAATAGGTAAAGAAAAAAAAAACTGTCCATGAAGGGAAGTGATGTCTGTATCTATCGTCATCATCATCATCATCATGATGATGATAAATAAATAAATAAATATTGTGGACAATTCACACAACACTACCCAGCCCCAAACTAAGCAGAGCTTGTAATATGGGAACCAGATAGCTGATATAATACTTGAATACATTTATTTTTTTTCATGATGATGATATCGTGATGTCTGTATCTATCGTACAGGCTTTTAAAGCTTAGTAGAGGCATCTGAGTCTAAATAAATATGGTGGACAATCACAATATGGTGGGCTAGTATCTAGCCCCAAATTAAGTCGAGCTTGTACTATGGGAACTATATGGCTGATATTAATACCTAAACACAGTTTTTTTTGACAATTTTCGCTTAGAATACTATGCTGCTATACCACCATAAAAGTTATGAAAGTGGCTGTCCGAACATATTAATTTATAACTGGCTTCAAATTTAAAAGTATAAAAGTTATCGCTTAACTGGCCTCTAGCTCAGTTGGTAGTAGCTCTGCCTTCTGCGCCGTAGGTCGTGGGTTCGATCCCCACCGAGAACAAACATTTGTGTGGTGAACATAAATGTTCTCTGTCTGGGTGTTATATTGTATTATAAGTAGTATTTACAAAAAAAATGTATTCAAGTATTATATCAGCTATCTGGTTCCCATATTACAAGCTCTGCTTAGTTTGGGGCTGGGTAGTGTTGTGTGAATTGTCCACAATATTTATTTATTTATTATTTAACTTCGTCATTGAGATTGGTCCGGTAGAATTTTATAAAATCGGTTTTGCAGTTTGGCTCTTAGTTTTTTTCTATAGTTTTTTTTTCACTTGTTTTTTCCAGAGCGCCCCTTACGGCATTTACAAAGCCCTAATCTACCTAAACCTTCAATACTCCTACCCTTCTATCATAATCACTGAACATGGCTGGTCCTCACCCCCCGGACTTAAGGACAAGGGTCGTGTTGAAGTGTTGAGGGGTTACCTAGCAGCTTTGTTGTTGGCGCTCGAAGATGGAAGCAATATTGTTGGATATACGGCTTGGAGCTTGATGGATAATGTAGAATGGACTGCTGGGAACAGGTTTGTTTACTTCTAGTTAAATAATAAATAAATATTATAGATAAATAATAAATATTATAGACAACAATTTTGACAACCCTCACAGGTTACAATTATTGGTTAATCAATTTGTTTTGTCTGGTTCTGATTTGGATCAGTTGAGCTATCTCTAGATCGGTTGTGACGGTCTGCAGATAGCTCAACTGTTTCTTGTGTATTATTTACATTTTGTAAATTTGTTTTGTAATTTGTTAAATTGTAAGTTTTTTAGTGTAAATAAATGAATGTTATTCATATTATTATTATCGTTGTCAATTTTTAACTGTGTACCTTTCTGCTATAGTATTTAATAATAACTGTTAATATTTAGTTAAATTGTAAATCTAAATTTTGCATGCCCTTATAGAGCAGAATTACAAGGGACACAAAGTTTTTACCCTTACCAACCCTTGTACCTGTTTACTTTTTTGTATTGAATGTCTTAGAATGTTGATTTATTTGTTTTATTTCAGTGAGCGATTCGGTCTCTACCAAGTGGACTTCAAACACGCGAATAAAACGCGAACAGCACGTCTCTCCGCGCTCGTTTACAAGAAAATTATTGAAATGAGGGTAGTCGATGAAGCATGGATGCCGCCAGACTTGAACATACAAATAACGCCTAGAAAACGAGTCAAAACCGAACTGTAGATTGGTATTAGCTCTGTCTCTGTTTGACATTACGCTTTTGTAAGAGATAGCAATAGAGGTCTCAAGTCTATTATTTATTTTTTGATAGTTTTTTATGTAAAGTACTATATTTTATGTTATTTGTGGGTGTGGTTGGGAATAAACTGGTTTTTATTTAATATTTTGTTTTATTCTTCGAAACCATATTAATATAGAACGGTAGTTCAATCCTTAGCCCTAAAAAAATGCGAAAGTAACTGTCTGTCGCGCTTTCAAGCCACAACTACTGAACCGATTTAAAAGAATTTCGATACATAGAAAGTCTAGAGCCTGAGAAAGGACACTACTACTACTACTACTAACACAAAGAGCATGGATTTACTATCTACCTCTTCCCTGACAAAGAGGCTTGTATTAAACGGAAAAAAATCTTGGGCACATTATTACTTGCATTACAACGCCATCTATGTATACCGGGACTAATTGATTGGGCTAATAGCTGGCCTATTTAGTTTAAAATGTTTGCAATAGATGGCGATTAATTACTGTAACTTATTCCGCTACTTACGCAATAGATGGTGTGGATAGCTAAAGCTTCTCGCGGTAAAACAAAGAGGTTGGGAAACCCAATACAAGAATTTTTTAAGGATGGGATAAAAGTGTTGACAGGTGGTAGGATACTTCAAGTTTCAATTACTAGATGGCGCTGTGTGGTCTATCGAAGGTAGGTGGGATGCTGTGCTGTGAGTACCTACGTACAGAAGTAGTAGTAGGTAACTCTAATAACAGAAGAAAGAAGAAAAAAAGAAAGAAACTTGTTTATATAACCCACACGCACATTGTATTGTAGCCATGTAGAAGGTAACAAAAAACTTAAACAACTTAAAGCTAAAAGTAAAATAAAAAGAAAATTGGTACAAGATGAAAATAACAAAATCTAGGTATGCATTTGTTTGAATAGGTATTATAATTATCTTAAAATGGTCACTGGCAAAAGTAGATTTAAATGTCTGGTTTATGTATTTAGTTACGCTTCTACTTTTAACGCTTACGGTGCAAATTAACTTTTCACTTTCGCTTGGTACCATTTTAAGTTTTCACGTAGCGTTAAGAGGGCATCACACAGGCGACTCTCCATACAAACGTAGTCCCCTATTTCCTCCCTGGATAATGCCTCTAGAGTAACCATTTTTTCTCATAAAATCCAGATCTGCTATATACGTGCTCGTATGTTTTCCTTTTTGTCAGAAACTTATTGATAAAGACAATATGACCCTCATATGATTTATATGAAATATGAATTGGAGGTGATATTTTCTTTATCAATAAGATTCTGAAAAAAAGGAAAACATACGAGCACGTACTCGTATATAGCAGATCTGGATTTTATGAGAAAAAATGTTTACTCTAGAGGCATTATCCAGGGAGGAAATAGGGGACTACGTTTGTATGGAGAGTCGCCTGTGTGATTCCCTCTTAAAACGTAAGAGAACGTAGGTAAGAGTAATTAATAATTAGGCAGGAACTTTCATCAGTTTGCAATTATGTACCTACATACTAGGTTGAATATAGGTAAATAAAAGTACCTAGGTAGTCAAATTCCTTTCAGTTATAATTTATATTTATTGCTGTACCAACTTAAATTAGTAGGTAGCTACATAAAATAACTAACAATAAATAATATATTCAAAAAAAGTTACACTACAAAATCACCCCACTTTTGTCCGTTATCAATGGATTCTTTATCCAATTTTTACACTCATTATATTCGGTATTTAGCCTCCACTAAATAATAAGTTGAAAACTAACAATGGACCATCGCAAAAAAGGCGGTAATACTCAAACAAACACGGCGGGTGGCGCGTACAATAAAAAATCTACAAACATTGATTTTGAAACAAATACCCTATTTTTGCTACCGAGAACCACACCACCTTTATATCTATAGTGTTAAAAGCTAGTTTTGTGTGTTGTGTTTGAACAAAAGCTGTTGAAAAGCAATGATTTGTAAAGCTACCTATAGATTGGGTACGATAAGTAGGTAGCAAAATCGGATCAGTTTATTCGGTCTGGTGTGTAGTGTTTTTATTATTCTTCGATAGCTTTCACAGCTCAGTTGGTAATAGCTCTGTTTTGTGCTGGAGATGGGTTTCTGGACCGCATCTTAGCAATGTCGTCGGTCCATCGGGAGGGTGGACGTCCTACGTTTGTCTCCCGGTTCGAGATCGCCAATAGAGAACCTATAAAATAACTTAGCTAATTTACGAAAATATTGATTCTGTCGGCTACGTAGCAAACCCGTAGCGCTCTTTTCTTAGTTCTGAAATTTTCAACGCGCATAATCCAATTATATTTTGGTGTAGTTGTACTATTTAGCGTCATCACAAAATGCTCCTTTCACCATATAACTTCAGCAGATTTTTATACAGTCATAAAATGAAAAATACCTTATTGCATAATAATTACTTTCCAAACTTGACTTCTAGTCAAGCTTCAAGTTAAAATAATTATAAGTTTAAAAAACTTGAGAAACCGACTTCATTGTCAAACGGCTAAACCGATTTTAATCAAATTTGTTTGGGACAATCTGGACGTAAGAATAACCAAATAAAAAAAATAATTTTCTAAATCGGTTCATAAATGACGGAGGCATGCAGTTACAAACATTAAAAAAAATATTTTAAAAAAATGGCAACACCGATTTTAATAAAATTAAAATGGGACCAATCTGGAAGCAGTACCTTTCAGATAAAAAAATATTTTTTCAAATCGGCTCACAAATGACGAAGTTATGCGGTAACAAACATAAAAAAAAAAAATAAAAAAAAAAATAAAAAAAAAAAAAAAAAACATACAACCGAATTGAGAACCTCCTCCTTTTTGATTGGAAGTCGGTTAAAAAGAAATATATTCTTTACATCATCCTTCTTTCCTTTTTCTTAGAATTTTAATGTTTATTGATGTTTAGTGTTTAGTGCACGAAAATAACCTTTTTGAGGGACACTTAAAATCCTTACACCACACGGGTCAGAGAACTAGTGACACGATAAAAAAAAGAAGGATCTACAAAAAGTTATTTTACACCTTGTATACCCAAAGTCTTACATCTTCGTCACAATCCTACAAATATGGCCGCCACAAATACCTTGGGTGAGGGCTGAGGGGGGCTGTTTTATTATATTCCCGCGTATGTGAAAAATGTATGATGTTGATGATTCTTGTATGCGACGCCTCTTACGAGTCTATATTGTGCGAGGGTGCTGTGGAGTTAGACTCTTTTTAACGTTTTTGTACTGCAGCAATGATGTTATTAACCAACTTCAAATAAAAAAGGTGAAGTTCTCAATTCTTATAATAATTATAATATAATAGAAAATTATAATAGAAAATTTTATTAAGTTATTATTAGCTTCCAATATATTATATTGGAAGCTAATAATAACTTAATAAAATTTTCTAGAAACTAGTCAGCCATAATAACAGGTTTATCACGGATACGAATTTTCGTATTTCGAAATTCATTCAGTCGTTTTTTTTTTAAATGTTTGTTATCGCATTTCTTTGTCATTTATAAACCGATTTAAAAAAACATAGGTACCTGAAAAGTAATACCAGATTGGTTAAACAAACCAATTTGCAGTTAGCATTATGCCTTAGAGCTTTGCGTGTGTCTCGTGGGGGTGCGTACTACCACCATGTCTATTTCTGCCGTGAAGCAGCATTGCTGTGTTTGGGTGTGGGTGCCGGTGAAATTACTGGCACGTGAGGCTGAACATCTGTATGCCTCGAGTTGATGGACGCAGGCAAGTGCATCGTAGGGCACGTTCCTGACGCGCGTGACCTACGAGGCAATGCTTTGTTAAAGGCGATTGTTACCAACCATAGATGCTTGTTCCATAAGCTGGTTGTATAAACAAAATAGAAGGTATTTAACAGCAAGTAGTAATATAATAAAAAGCTCTCTCCACATTCCAGTCCTTGCCTCTATTCCATATCGCTACCCTCTCAAACTGGAGCCGCTAAGTAGCTTGTTCTAAGTTGAGTTGTCGGTCTGTTTGTCACTGGTATTTGTTATTTTGGTATTTTTCTCTGACGGAGCGCATCGGAACATTTAGAATTTGAAAATATCCGTCTGAAAATACTTAATAAGACGCTGAAAAGCGTGAATCAACTCCTCACTCGCGCAATTTGACCTTTGAAAGATATAAAAACATTTGACTGGCCTCCCAGCTTAGTTGGTAGTAGCTTTGCCTTCTGCGTTGTAGGTCGTGGGTTGGATCCCCACCGAGAACAAATATTTGTGTGGTGAACGCAGATATGATTGTCGCAGAGATGTTTGTTCTCTGTCCGGGTGTTAAATTGTATTCTAAGTGGGTATTTACAATAAAACATGTGTATAAGTATTATATCAGCTATCTGATTCCCATAGTACAAGCCCTGCTTATAATAGGCTAGATAATTTTGTGAAAATTGTCCGCAAATATAAAAAAAACATTGCACAAGTTGGCCTAACTGGTTTTAGTAGGAAACCTTTTAAGTAGGAAAACGTGTTGGGATCAAAATTATTATTTGCTTAACTGTAGTTGCTCGCGATTTTCAATAAATAAGTTCAGTTATTTTACTGTTTGGGTGATCTTGGTCTGAGTGCTAATTAATATATTCTAAGTAGGTATTTACAAAAAAAATGTATGTAAGTATTATATCAGTTGCCTAGTTCCCATGCTCTGCTTAATTTGGGGCTATAGTGTTTTATGGAGTGTCAACAATATTTATTATTAGTTTTAAATTTTTCTTGTTACACCCTGTACAAAACCGATATTTTTATTTAGTTTCAAGCAAACCCACGTGTTTATCTAGTCGCACAGACAAATCTAATTCTGTAATGCGGTATCATCCTGACTTTGATCTTATATTATACATTTCGAGTGCTTTTATCATATTTTCAAAGCTCTTTCCTTCTTTGAGGGTAATTGATCGGATTTTTGAAGCTTTTGCAGGTTTGTGTTTTCATGCTTTAGTCTTGTTGTGTAGTTCTTTCGAACCACCGTGGTGAAAGGATTGTAAATGCCGTTAAAATTACTGGCACGTGACGCTTAATATTTGTATGTAGGGCACGTTCCTGTCGTCCGTGTCCTATGACACAATACTTTGTTACACGCGATGGTTACCACTTAACATCAGATGGGCCATATTATTAAGTTGTATAAATAAAATACCACTTAATAATAGCACTTATCAAGTCTTATAAAATCCGCAAAATATCGGCAACATCACAGCACTCTTAGTCAATGATTCAGTTCACACAAGGTTCACACTAATAATTCTACATTCAAAATAATTCTATAAGTACTTACATTTTAAGAAAAAATCCCACTGTCCACACTATAATAAAACGATATAATGGATTTAAGTGTACCTTGTTCGTTTGTCCGTTTAGGATAATCTGATCCAAGTTTTTTGCGTGTATGCTCGTGGTATACGTAATTTTATTATGCTTTTATAGTGGTAAAGTTCAATATTATACATAGGTGCCTGCCGACAAAAGAGATGCAGGCAAAAACGTTTTTATACCGTCGTACCATCTTGTCCAATTTATCTTTGATATTCTTCTAAGACCATGAATTCCTTACGGAAGGAAGGATTTCCTTGTCTCTTCTAAATTAGTTATATTCTACCTAATTTAATAAAAAAAATAAAATAAATCTGTCAAAAAACCTCTTTGGTGAAAAGAATCTCGTTTGATTGAAACAAATAAACGAATCGAACGTGTTTATTTTAAAATAGGAGCGAACACATTTGAATTTCAAAAATCGAATTTCTTATTCCCATTTCGTCACTCGTCCGTAATCCATTGGTTCCTTGAATTACGCAACCTTTGTTAAGTAAGAACCCCACTATCTATTGTTGTTTGAAGACCGCTCAAGTGTGATTTTAATACGATAAAGCTACTTAGGCATTATTCGTATTTCTTTAGATTACTTTGTTCAGTCACCGAAAGGTATTATAGAATTTTTGGTCACTTACAAAGAAGATACGGAGATGGTGATCTGTCTGACCCATATTTTTATAGGCATTTTGTTACTTACCTACATTTAAAATTTTTGATTACTATAATATTTCGTACTACATAACGTAACATTGTAAAAAGGTACTTACTATTCTCTACGTTAGGTAGCATTCATTACGAATTTTAATCTAGGTACCTACTGCTAAAAATTGGATTAAAAATAAGTAATAAAATATGTAAACTTTTGGTATAATGTAGGTAAGGTATTATCCTATTTTTTGCGAAAACTCGTGCTATTTTTATGTTGGTACTATTAGAGTTAAATTCCAAAAAAGTAACAAGACGAATTTATGTTTGATTCAAGATAGTGAGTTGCACTAAATCCAAGCTAATATCGATTCAAGCAAACACTTCCAAGAAACTGTTACGCAAAGAGCACTTCGCGCCAATAGAGTTTTTTTTATGTTGGTAGGTATTGTCTATGGTTCATTTGGTACGTTCGAAAACATTGTCACGGGCTGACGCACTCGCTTAGATTGCTGGCCGAATGTCGCTATTCCAATGACATTTTTTCTTTATAATCTTAGTGTTGGGATACGTTCGAGTTGATAAGTTTCGATAACAATATTTTTTCGTAACTTAATGTATCTTGGTGGTAATTGCTTTCTAAATAAGTCAGATTTTAGATTGTTTTAAAAATATAGTAAAAAAAACAATAATTATTATTAAAACGTTTAAAGCATATTGATGCTAGTTACATCAGTTGGTATTATGCTAGTTTTATTGTAGTAAATACCTTATAGTATCAACGTTGTTGCCCGTTTGAAGGAGAGTTGTTGGAGTTACCTCAGTTTTGTTTGAAGGAGAGTTTTACTTATAGTGAGACAATTTTTCGTCTCATGTACCAACCCACTAGTAACTAACTTACTCGCATCTATCGATATTGTCCCATCCCTATTACAACCACCGACAATCGCTATCTCATCATCAGTGTTACCAGAAACACTTTCGGTGCCATTATTTGGTAACATTATACGATTGTTTGGATTTCTATGGAATGTTAACAAAACACATCTATGAGACAATCTGTTGCTACTTGAGGCTACTTAGCGTTTTTTTGGGATTAATCTTTGTCACTTTCAAAGTCGGAGTGAGTGATAATACTTAGATAGAAATAGGACGCTTGGTTGAGTATTTGGAACGAATTGAGATTAGTTGTTTGACGGGCGCGCCAAAACGTTGAAAATAAGACTTAGGTATAAATACTCCTACTTAGAACAGGCTAAGAGCCAATTTGCTATTCCACCAATAAATACTCCTCAGAATAGACTAAGAGCCAATATTTCTACAATTTGTGTCGTAGTAGGTAGCAATAATTGAATAGGGTCGAAATTGGGTAGTTTAAATTAGAATACGTCGTCATCATTTGCGATCAAACAACAGTAAATACTTTTTTCACATTACGTATTAAAAATACAACAAAATAAGCTTTATTTTAAATTAGGAACGGTACTAAAAGCAGCGATTTCCTGCAATTTGTAAAAGGGCATCTCCCACAAATCTATTCATTAGAGTAACAAACAAGTAGCGTTTGGCGGTTCGCACGCGCCGCCCATTACGGACTTAATTTAATAAAACGCGGGAATATGCCGCCCTCGTGTGAATGGGCTTTATATGGACATTAGAATAGCTAGAGTTGTTGAAAGTTGACTATTTTTAAAGTTCAGTATAATATAAAATACCTTAATTGTCCAGCATGGGCTGTTTAGATAATATAACAAACAAAAACTATTTAGCAAAAAAGCTTTATAAAAGTATTTTTCTCAAACATGTTCGGAAAGACATTATTTTGTCATCATAACCTTCTTCGAGATAATTCAAAATTGATGTAGGTACCTACTGGCCAAATACGTGCGAGCAGTTTGTGCGAGTTTAAAGTTTGGTTACCGGTGTGGATAACGGTCATTAACCCAGAGTGACATGTCTATTCCATCTGTAGCTCTACAACCATATCAAAGAGCGCACAAACGCGTGGCGTATCAATACACCTCTCAAATCCTATTGTGTACTACTTCACTTTCCACTCGTGTAGTAGGCCCTTATTCCACCGTGTAGTGCGCCCTTTAGCCTTGTTAGCTAAAGCTTTTAGAACTACTGCAATTATAACAATAACTTTTCGCTTACAAATGAGACCTTTTTATTTTTCCCATAGTTTTTATTAGATTTTTTAAAGGGTCATGCTTAAGTTATTTTTAATAGGAACTTTTTTAATGAAACTACAATGATGTTGGTATAATGAGGCGTCCCACGCTTCGTCTTGGTCGTCATTCGAGAACCTTTATTTCGCAGCGGTTGTCGGTTCTACGAGCTATTTCTATGAGCTTATAGATGATTTTGCATAGTTTACGAAAATGTAATTGCTAGGATAGAAACTTAAGAAACCTGGATAAGTAGGTATCTACAAATATTTCAAAGCGATGCCTACCGTGCATGAAAACAGAAACAGTCTCCAGAAGATGCTATTTGGTTTTATTTTATGAAAATGGCAAACGCACGTCACGTACGTCTTGCGCACGTCTAGGCGTTCTGCGGTGGTGATCAGTGAAACGCTGTCAAATACCGCTGTCATATTTTATAGCGTTCCATTGATTACCATCCCAGAACGCTTAGATCAGCGCAAGGCGTAAGGGTGTTTTTAATTTGACATTTCTAAATCACACATTTTCATTACAAATTTTACTTCAATAAACAAAATTATCATCGATAGATTCAACAGACATTGGACATTTTTCATACAACATCAAATAGAACTTTCCAAATTTCCCAAAAGCTGGGTCTATTTGTAATTTTGGGTGCTTCAGTCGACGCGCCCGGTAAATATAAAATCATAAAATCGAATGAACCAACAAGCAGAATGTACAGGTCGATCGCTTCAACCCCGAATCCCGCTCATCCTCAAATATACGACCCAATCACCTCAGCAGCTCTACCAAACTCCCCCCAAATCCCCTAAAACCAACGCCAATTCCCCCAAACAATACAGCCAAATGGAAAAACGGTTTCCCGCCTAAATATTCCACAAATCCATTTAGGCGACTTCATTTCTACACTTACCTAACACGTAATAAAGGGAGAAAATGAAATAAATAAATTCCTAGCTAACTGGAAAACGCGACAGTGAAAGTTAATTTGAAAATGGAATAAACTCACGGCCAATAGGAACGCGCGCAGAGGGAGCGACGCCCAATCGCGTCGTCGGGATTTTCGCGCGCTGAATTTTTATTAGCCAAGATAATAACGCGCCATTTTGTGACAGGTCTGTTTTTCGTTTTTGGGTTTCGGCGGGTAGATGGAGAATCGGTGTACCTGTGTGTAACGTTGGATGTAGTCCAAATACACAGTGACTATTAGGTAGATTATAGCAACGGCTGCAAGGTTATGTTAGGATCACCTGTGATTTAATATTTCCTCGCAAATATTTCCTAGTTTCCTACTAATAAATAAATAAGTAATAATATGTTCCTATTCTTGTGGTGTACAATAAAGTGTTATCTATCTATCTATCTATCTAAGTAGGTACTTACTTGTTTGATTATATACCTTCAGTAACAATAATAGAGTTTAGCCACCACAATGCTGTTGCCTGTCAGTCAGTTTGTAGCTACAAAAGGTGGGCAACACAGAGCATGGACATCACACATAAGTTTTAGTTACCTACTTAACCTTTGATAAAATGTAACTTAAGTACCTAGGCATTCACAAAATTAATTTATGTATGCTATTTTCTATTACTAGCAGTTGGTGCCCGAGCTTCGCTCGGTATTTTTTTTTTGGATTACTTACAATCATACTGATTAAATATTAATATTTTTCGATCTTACCGACATTATAATAAACTCCACTACTCGTCAATAGATGGCGTTCTCTGTCCCACTAACTCATGACTTAATCAACAGATGGCGCTAGGAGTTATGATTTTATGATAAAGTTGATAACTTACTTTACGATTAAGGGGACATTTTCTAAAAATGAATCCTAGCTAGATCGTTTTATCGTCCCCGAAAACCCCTGTATACTCAATTTCATGAAAATCGTTGGCTCAGTTTCCGAGATCCTAAATACATATATACAGGGTTATTCATTATTAACTACAAATACTCAGGAATTAGGTTCAACAAATAGAATAAAAAATATTTATGAAATTATTTTTTTTAAATTTGATCAAAAATTTTTTCAAGTTTTTGTATCAAAATTTTATTTTTATTAATTTCTTTACGGCTATTGCATAATGATTGCCACGGAGAACAGGACGATGACCCACCCAGGCGATGACTGAACGCAGAGTGTCACTCACGGTGCGCGGGCGCGGATCAAAAGTCAAAATAGGTCAGGCGCCAATGATTCCTTTATCGATTTTCTCGGGATTTTCATAACAAAACTTAAAAAAAATCATTTCATAAATATTTTTTATTTTATTTGTTGAACCTAATTCCTGAGTATTTGCAGCTAATAATGAATAGCCCTGTATATACAAGATTTTCTCGTTTAAAGGTACCTATAAGATATTGTTGGTACATTTATGTGTTGACATTGTTTGTCCATAAAGAACACATTGTATACAGAACCCTCTGTACTTGTAAGTCCCTCGCCCCTTGATCCCGGCTTTACCTCAGGACGTAAATGGTGATAGGTACTCTGTACGTGCCCAATTTCCCGCCATCCTATTCCGTTTGTATTTAGTTCTTTAAAAACGTATGTTTATTGTATATGCTGTAAGCTACGGTATAATTCGTTTATTCGCATAGGTATAGCAACCTTTTCTACCAAATATCGATTTATGTATATTTTTTGCTTTTTATTTTGAGCTTAAACCACATAAAACTAACTGTGTAGGTGTCTAGTTTCTTAATTGGTCGTTAGTATTATGTATAGTCAAGTACTAGATAGGCAGTATTAACTGAGTAGGAATAAGAAAGTTCTAGGTACCTTAAGTACCTATTTGCTTAGTCTTAATCCATTTTTGGTTTTTGTTAAAATAATGTTTGAACTTAGACGCTTTATAAAAACATGCTAATTGCTACTGTCTATGAGGGTGCTAAGGGTGTTTTATAAATAAAAAAGACGCTCTCGTAAAAAGTAATCCAATTTTAATTAACTCCAAGTCACATTTCATTGAAATAAATCCTTCTTCAAAAAGAAATAAATTCCACCCAGCGAATAATCCAATTTCAAATTCGAATTCGGAACAGTCGATTGGCGCGCGGAAACGGAAAAGGCGGGAAATAATTAGCCTGGTCCCGCACTGCCCGCAGGCAAAGGAAGTCCCTCGCATTCTACCCACTCCGGGAAACGGAAAATTTTCGAACGAGTTGTCGTATTTTACCGTCGCACTTGGCATTTTAATATTTTTCTGAATTGTTGTAAATTTAGCTGAGTTTTATTTAAGACTGGGGTGAAATATAACATTTTTGCTGAAACTCCTAGCTTTTGCTTAAAAGTTTTTGTCGGTACTATACTAACCTTATTAGTAGGACCTACTTCCTAAAACTCTACTTTCTTTTAAAATATAAATGTTAAAAAGGATTATATGTGATTTAAAGCAAGCAAGTTCCTAAATATATCATGTTCAGCACTGGACAGTGAAATAAGTATAAAATCATATTATAAAAAAAAACTTAGTACCCATCTACAGCGCCATCTTCTAGGTTACAAGAATCGTTTGGTTTAGGGTTTAGCTATCTCAAGTCTCACAAAGCGACAAAACAAAAGTGCCACATAATGACGTACCGCCATATTCACAAACATCACAAGCCACAAACATGAGGCATATAAACTTAACAACCATAAACATAAGCATAAACTTATAGAAACGAAAAAAAAAGATAGCACAAAAAGACAATCTAAAAAAAAACATGACACTATGAAAATGTTTTTTAACCGACTTCCAATCAAAAAGGAGGAGGTTCTCAATTCGGTTGTATTTTTTTTTTTTTATGTTTGTTACTGCATAACTTCGTCATTTGTGAGCCGATTTGAAAAATTATTTTTTTATAAGAAAGGTTTCCCTTCCAGATTGGTCCCATTTTAATTTTATTAAAATCGTTGCTGCCATTTTTTTTAAATAATTTTTTTAATGTTTGTAACGGCATGCCTCCGTCATTTATGAATTATTTTTTTATTTGGAAGGTTATTCTTATGTCCAGATTGTCCCAAACAAATTTCATTAAAATTGGTTTAGCCGTTTGACAATGAAGTCGGTTTCTCAAGTTTTTTAAACTTATAATTATTGTTGCTTGTTTTTCTCGGTTTGGTCGCGTCGAACTGGCACCTTAACTCACCTAGCTTTAAGACGTTTCAAAGTGATCGTTGCGATACTACCTACTGAATAAATAAATTTTTGACTTTGATTTCTGATTTTGAATCCGACAGAAGTGAAAACGTGAACAACTATCCTTAACGCAGTCCATCCATATTTTCTTTGGTCTACGTCTTCTTCTATAACCACCATTCACATCCACGTAGCATCACCAAGAAATACTACAAAAAAAAAATTTGGTAAGTAGGAAAAAAAAATATCTTTCCCCGTGCTTATCCACTGAAGGCAACCGGTTATGAATAAGGTATTTTTCTTTGGTCTACATCTTCTTCTATAACCACCATCCACATCCACGTAGGATCACCAAGCAATAATAAAAAATAAAAAAAAATAGGTACGAACAAAAAAATCCCCTTTCTGCTCAGCGCTCGACAAGGCAACACGTCCTAATAGTGCACAGAGAGTCGATTTTCCTGAGGATGCTTCGTAGAGAGGCGAAACACGTGTCGAATCTTATTAAGTTTTTTATTTCTTGTGGTATAATTGTTGTGTGTACCTTATTTCGCTTTGTATTTGCCACTTGTCTGTACGGGCTGTTTAAAACCAGCTTAGTCTTTCAACTGGGCTATTGAGTATTTTTTGCCACTTGTCTGTACGGGCTGTTTAAAACCAGCATTAGTCTTACAACTGGGCTGTTGAGTCTGTTTGCCACTTGTCTGTACGGGCTGTTTAAAACCAGCATTAGTCTTACAACTGGGCTGTTGAGTCTGTTTGCCACTTGTCTGTACGGGCTGTTTAAAACCAGCATTAGTCTTACAACTGGGCTGTTGAGTCTGTTTGCCACTTGTCTGTACGGGCTGTTTAAAACCAGCTTAGTCTTTCAACTGGGCTGTTGAGTCTGTTTGCCACTTGTCTGTACGGGCTGTTTAAAACCAGCATTAGTCTTACAACTGGGCCATTGCTTCTGTTAGCCACTTGTCTGTACGGGCTGTTTAAAACCAGCATTAGTCTTACAACTGGGCTGTTGAGTCTGTTTGCCACTTGTCTGTACGGGCTGTTTAAAACCAGCATTAGTCTTACAACTGGGCTGTTGAGTCTGTTTGCCACTTGTCTGTACGGGCTGTTTAAAACCAGCTTAGTCTTTCAACTGGGCTGTTGAGTCTGTTTGCCACTTGTCTGTACGGGCTGTTTAAAACCAGCATTAGTCTTACAACTGGGCCATTGCTTCTGTTAGCCACTTGTCTGTACGGGCTGTTTAAAACCAGCTTAGTCTTTCAACTGGGCTGTTGAGTCTGTTTGCCACTTGTCTGTACGGGCTGTTTAAAACCAGCATTAGTCTTACAACTGGGCCATTGCTTCTGTTAGCCACTTGTCTGTACGGGCTGTTTAAAACCAGCATTAGTCTTACAACTGGGCTGTTGAGTCTGTTTGCCACTTGTCTGTACGGGCTGTTTAAAACCAGCATTAGTCTTACAACTGGGCTGTTGAGTCTGTTTGCCACTTGTCTGTACGGGCTGTTTAAAACCAGCTTAGTCTTTCAACTGGGCTGTTGAGTCTGTTTGCCACTTGTCTGTACGGGCTGTTTAAAACCAGCATTAGTCTTACAACTGGGCCATTGCTTCTGTTAGCCACTTGTCTGTACGGGCTGTTTTAAACCAGCTTAGTCTTACAACTGGGCTATAAGAATTCTTCGCGGAGTGGGGTGCACACACAAGTCTACATTAAATTAGCTTACTTAGATTAGATTAGCGGATTAGTACTATATATTTATTGTTCTACTTAATTTATGTTTAAAAAAATCCCCCCAAAAAAATATTCTTCCGCGTGCTTTTTGCCTATGTTAAGAACAATTTAATAAAGAAAGCGTACCTACTATACTCTAGATAGCTATATATATGAATGATAAAACTGCGTGGCCCGATGTCCCGGTCACTACCCCTAAGAAGCTAACATGTCAATTTGCAATGTCTGTACCTACTATTTCGTATCTTATTTTATATAAGCTGTGTAGATACTATAGTATAACATTGAAGCGTAGCGTGTGCTGTCTTTGAAACTTTTGCTTTTGTATTATTGCATTGCATACGTCTGACTAAGTGAAGTGGCACCACACTGGAACTTCACTGCTATATTATTTTAGACTATTTTTGATTTGTAAAAGGATCATATAAAAAAACGGTAGGAACCGAGACGTAGTTTGTTGCCTGTTCTTCTACGCTTGGTCGCGTGGAACTGGCACCTAGACTCACCTAACTTTAAGACGTTTCAAAGTGATTCTTGCATCGTACTGAATAAAAAATTATTGACTTTGACTTTGACTTTGCTTATCCACTGAAGGCAATCGGTTATGAATAAGGTCTTCTATATGGTCTTGGCAAAGAACAAAGCGAACTTTACATTGCAATTCCAACTGTACGATAACTCATTACAAGACGCGCGATGAAAACAATCAGTTCCGGAACTCGTTGCAAGACTGTTCTGGGTTCGACACTTTGGCAAGTCTTTTCTACAACTTACTAGCGGCTGCTCACGGCTTCACTCGCTATTTTCCCGTTATTTTTTCGGCATAGAAAGTTTTCTATGTCCCTCTTCAGGTTCTAAGCTACCTTTCCACCAATTTTCAGCCAAATAGCCGGTTTAGCCGTTCTTGAGTTATAAATACTGTAACAACTTAGGTAAGGTAAGGAAAATACTTACCTATTTAAAAAAAGTATTTTCAGTTACAGCGGTATTGTGAAACGTGAGCACCATTTTAGCAAATGACTGGCCTGATGTTAACCGGTAACCATCGCCTATAACTGAACATTGCCTCGTTGGTCACGCACGTCAGGAACGTGCCTTACGATGCACTGTCCTGCGTCCATCAACTTAAGGCATACAGATGTTTAGCCTCACGTACGTGCCAGTAAATTCACCGGCACCCACACCCTTCAAGCCGAAACACAGAAATGCTGCTTCACTGCAGAAATATGCATGGCGGTAGTACGCACCCGGACGAGCCACACACAAAGAGCTCTACTACTACTATTACTATTTTTATTAATCTATAATATTCCAAAACTTATGCTATCAAGGTTATGCTATCAAGCTAAGACGTCTGTCGCAGTATTAAATACTGCACTTAGCAGCAGATATCAACTCCATCTTATAAGGAGTAGGTATATCTAACTCACTTAGGAGACGAAAGTGTATACTTGCTCGTAAGTCATAGCTTAGGCCTCGGCTACACGTTCAATCTCTTCTCAACACGCTTTGGCAGAGCGGCTTTTGCAATGCGCCTCTATTCGGCCAAACTGGTGAGTATTTTTTTTATACAACCAGCTGATGGAACAAACATATGACCCCCCTGATGTTAAGTGGTAACCATCGCCTATAACAAAGTAGTCGTAGTTCACGCACGTCAGGAACGTGCCCTACGATGCACTGCCCTGCGTCCATCAACTTGAGGCATACAGAATGTTCAGCCTCACATGGCAGTAATTTCACCGGCACCCACACCCTTCAAGCCAAAAGACAGCGATGCTGCTTCACGGCAGAATTATGCATGGTGGTAATAGTGCACACATCTTTGTGTGCGGCTCGTCCGGGGACGATAGTGGAGCGTGAACTACGAGACAATACTTTCTTATGAAAATTGTTACTACTTAACATCAGGTGGGCCATTAGCATGTTCTATCATCTAGTTGTATAAAAAAATACGCCTTTCGCGAGCCGCATTCTAAAGATTGAACGTGTAAAAAGCGCTTATTTCTCAACTTAGCACATAGCACACACGCACACCCCTACATGCACACACACACAAACTAAGTGTATGAGTAAGTAATTAGCGAGTCCCTCTCGTAATAACTTTATTTATTTCGGTGAGACGTCTCCATTTAAGAGATGTTTCTTGTAGAGAATAATATTCTTGATACTTTCGAATTTAGGTGCAATTGGAATAAGTATCTAGAGAATTTATATGTTTGCTGAGTGAGAGAATGTTGTTGTAAATTTTTATTGTTCATAAAGTTTCGAAAGAGGTCAATTTTTAAAAACATCAATTTCAAACCCAGAAGTGAACAAAGATAATTATCATTATTATCATCAGCCTGAATAAACCTGAAATAGGACTCCTCATTAGTGAGATTTGCTTCTCAGGAGGTTTTTACTACTCTTGTTGTTTTACGTACTTTTTGATAAAACATTTAACATTACATTTTTCATCTTAAAGTATCAAACCTAATTGGTCGCAGTGTAAGAGTTTATTCATGCTCTTTACAAAATATCTCAAAGGTGTAGCCAAGTTACAATATGCGGTATAGTCGAATGGAAAACTCTTTTCTCAAAAAAAAAGTCAGTTTCCAAACGCCTTCAAGACACCGCGTAACAACACAGCGCATGCAATGACAGAATCAAATGACAGCATAGCTCAGACAATGACAAATGAAAAACTCCTAAGTGATTTAATACAAGAAGCATCATTAAATACTTTAGTAAGCTGTGTTATAAAAACACGGACCAATAACATCTAGCATATTATTAATCCTTTCAAATTATAAACTGAAATCATAAAAATTGTTGTCCCACAACGGAAATCGAAACAGCTCTCTTCTTCAGTCCGATAAGTGCGTATATAAGTCGTTGTCTACGCTCAAAGACTTCATCATCGTATTAATCAAAACCGTTTATCCCCGTAGATTAATTAACAAACCGATGAGACACCAGAAAAAGTTTGACAAGTTGTAATAAGTAATTGGACCACTGTTCCGCTCGCCTGTACAAAGTACTCGCTAGATGTCGCTCCCGCAAATTTGGCGGGCGTTGCTTAACATTTAAATGTTGAATCATACTCACCCCCTCGCTGCATTAGTGAGGATAAGCCTTTATAAGCCCCGGAGTATTCATTTATGAGAGTCTATAAAATATTTGGTTTTAATGTGAGTCTATGCTATTGACCTATGATTATAATATGAGTTTTACCAAAAACCATCATTTAAATTTCAATAAAATAAATAACATACTTACTTAAATCTCATATTGCATAATCATGGTAGAAGTTCTATGTATAGGTGTGCGTCTATGGTCAAATAAAGTTTTTGTATCACGGCTAATGACGTCACTGTTAGTTTTTATCTCAATTTCTGTTGTATTTTGACACAGTGACGTCACCGAGTTTATATAAACCAGCCTAAAAATGTACGCGCCACCACCACGTTCTCTCGACGTTGCAGCTAAGAACTTCGAAATGATCCTTGTAATATTAGCGATAAAGAACAATTTACATTGACTGACTGAAGTAGTGGGACTTTGAACCATCTCTCTACGTAATTTACGTTTATTTAGAATCCCATTTTAATAAACAATCATTTTGAGCAGCTGTTCATAATGTACTTTGAAAAAACCCTTATTCTAAGACGGTTTACCAGTAATCAAAACTTATCCCTCCTAATCCAACAGCCAAAACCCGGCCACCCCAAGAGTGTCGCCAAGAAAGTAAACAAGTAAATTCGGAAGTAATAAGGAGCTTGCTAATCAACGCTGTAATCAGGATCTACGACCCTTGTCCACGGTCCCTTGGGATCGGTATCATTTGACGTTTTACATTTAAAGACGAAGAAGAAGTTCACTGGACAAACATTTTGCAAGAACGATTTTGAGTCTTCTTCTTTCAATGTTAGAAGAGGTTGGTTTTCAAACTCTTTGTTTGGGTTTAGATAAATGTTGGTCTATATTTTAGTTATTGACGACTGCTTGAAATATATCCTTACGATGTTGTTGAGATATGAATTGGGGTCGCTCTAGTACACTTTGTCTTTCCGATCGTCTGCAGTATTTGCTGCGCCGCGTCATGTCTGTTGTTTTTATCTTTGCTGAAATAATCCGTTCCAAATTCAAAATAAGATGCAGTTGTTTTTTTCTTTTTCCTAGTGCTGGGAAAATTTATGAACATCATTCTGTTACGATTTTTGAATAGTTCTTTTTTCAAAAATATTTCTAGCAATATGTAAATGTACCTAAATCAACAATTTCACTAAAGAAATATCGTGAGTTTCGTTTTATGTTTCAATTAACTATCTATACCTACTCTTGTATTTCGTGGTATTTGCTCAAATATTTAGATAAAAACTCAGCGAGCGTGTTTTATTACTCTTGATATTTAGAGTCCTTTCATGTAGACAAAGCGTGTCAGAGACTGATCAGAATGGAATGGATTCGGGAAAGGCGGGAACACGGGAATGCCATCACGGTGTCATTTTAGCGTTTGGATTTTAGGTGTGTGTGGACGAGAATATCGTGAGTGAGTGGTGTGATTGATTGTACGTAGCAGGGATTCAAAACATTTCGAATTTTCGCAATAAATTAGCTATAGAATTTTTAAGTAAAATCTATAATATGAGTGGAAGAAACTCTCAGTGGGTATTACACAGAATACAGAAAGAAATATGTACTATGTATTCAGTAATGGCACATTTTTGACCAAAATATTCTGATGGTCATGCTCAAATAATAGTTCAAATGATTTCGAGCTTTTGTAAACTGATCAAACGTCACGTGAACTCCACAAAACTCATCAAAAGCTAAAATGTCCATGGAAAGTCATTAAACACGGCGTTCCATTTTCACGCTCTATTCCACGCGTCCTTGTTGGAACGTAAGTCTTTGAGCCGTTTGAAAATCGAAGCCGGCCGCGTCAATCAGCCAAATTGGAGGTCTGCAAAGAACGGAACGCACTCCATTGCTGCCGTTCTCAATACAAATTTCGAATTCGTATGATGGTAGTGTTGTGCATTTTATGATGAAGTAAGACTGGTTCATTTAATCATGTTATAATAAAGACTCTTTAGAAATCAGGCTGACCAAAACTCAAATCATAATTGTGTCTAGAATCCCGTGATTTACTAGATGATGTACCGACCGACGCTACTTTTGACTAGTTAAATCGATGTGCGTTAAATACAGTGTTCAACTCTGGTGACAAGAGTTTTAAGACCGTCTTATGGCCCACGTCATGACTACATTAAATATATAAACTTATCAACACAATTCATCACCATTGGTTTATGCCCTGTAAATTGTCATTGAAATGTTGTACTAAAAAATAAATAAAAATTACAAACTGTATACATTTTAGAGCACCCCACTGTACTACGATTAAGCAGCCATTGTAAGAAATATATTATTAAATCTATGTCAATTATGTGACGTTTTTTGTGCTCAACCGATTTTATCAAAATCGGTTTAGCATTTTGGTCATGAAATGATTTCTAATTTTTTTTAAACTTATTATTTCTTAAACATTTCGTGAGCGAGGACAAGGTCAGTCTTCTTTTGATTAGTCGTAAAGTCCCAGCACTATCAAAGCGTTCGGAATTTGAATGTATGTGTGCTACATTCTGATTACATTGCAAATTTGCAATGCACCTTCTTGTTTGGAGTTGGACGTTGATTATCTGATTCTGCTTTTCAGGTCTGAATCCGAATACGAGCCTATTAGCTATTGAATAACCTTGAATAACGTTGAATTGAAAGGTAGCAGCAATACCACCGTACAAATACTAGTAGTAACTAGTAGTTGTTGTAGAGCTCATTGTGATGGGTTCGTCCGGGGAAGTAGTATATGCCTATTTCTGCCGTGAAGCAGCATTACTGTTTCGATTTGAAGGTTTTGGGTGCAGGTAAAATTACTGGCACGTGAGGCTGAACATCTGTATGCCTCAAGTTGCCTGCCGTAGTGCCTCAAGTAGGCTTGCACAGCACCTACACCATCGCATGGTATAGTCGGTCTAATCTACAGGAAAGACATGGGCAATACATGCAGAGCTTACGAAGCCATGGGTTTTATTGTGATTGTTTTTTTCACCGTTTGAGAGCACTAGCATTACGGACTTAGATCGAAAGAGAACATTGTAAAACTCGTTTCAGGTACTTTTATCTTACACAATTTTTTTTATACCACTAGCTTAGAAACGAGCAAATGGCCCACCTGATGTTAAGTGGTAACCATCGCCTATAGGTCGTGGAACGTGCCCTACGATGCACTGCCCTGCGTCCATCAACTCGAAGTATACAGATGTTTAGCCTGACGTGCCAGTAATTTCTATCAGCACCCACATCCTTCAAGTCAAAACACAGCAATGCTGCTTCACGGCAGAAATAGGCATTTCTGATCAAAATGATGATGCGTGTGAACTTAGCAGATCATTGTCCAGCAGATCAAAAAAAAAAGTGAGTTCTATTCGCATGCAGCATAGTTCTACAGTTCCTGATACTTTTCAGGAATAGTTCTGGCCCGAAAACCTGAAAAAAACCAATTGAAAAAATGCTCTGCCAACTTCCCGTAGCAGATCATTTTTCACCAATAAAATAAAAAAAAATATGTTCATGTGCCTAAAGCTCTGCTCTACAGTTCCTGATACTTTTCAGAAATAGTTCTGGCCTGAAAACCTGAAAAAAGTGATTTGAACAAAAAATAATAATATTTTTTTTATGGATTTAAACAGTTTGCAAGAGCTAGAACTCTTTCGTCTCTCATAGATCCATACTAGAGCTACTACCTAGAACTTGAATCAAGTCTGGAACTCACGCAAAAAAACCAGCAGAGCAGGGTTGAAAGTTTAAAATATTTTTTTTATAGTGTTAAGGGGTTCGTACAAACTAGCACTCTCGCGTTTATCATAGGTCCTTATAAGCCCTATAACCTACAAATTGAATCAAGTCTGGAACTCACGCAAAAAAACCAGCAGAGCAGGGTTGAAAGTTTAAAATATTTTTTTTATAGTGTTAAGGGGTTCGTAAAAACTAGCACTCTCACGTTTATCATAGGTCCTTATAAGCCCTATAACCTACAAATTGAATCAAGACTGGAACTCACGCAGAAAAACCAGCAGAGCAGGGTTGAAAGTTTAAAATATTTTTTTTATAGTGTTAAGGGGTTCGTAAAAACTAGCACTCTCGCGTTTATCATAGGTCCTTATAAGTCCTATAACCTACAAATTGAATCAAGTCTGGAACTCACGCAGAAAAACCAGCAGAGCAGGGTTGAAAGTTTAAAATATTTTTTTTATAGTGTTAAGGGGTTCGTAGAAACTAGCACTCTCGCGTTTATCATAGGTCCTTATAAGCCCTATAACCTACAAATTGAATCACGTCTGGAACTCACGCAAAACGTTCAGCAGAGCAGGGTTGAAAGTTTAAAATATTTTTTTTATAATGTAAAGGGGTTCGTAGAAACTAGCACTCTCGCGTTTATCATAGGTCCTTATAAGCCCTATAACCTACAAATTGAATCACGTCTGGAACTCACGCAAAACGTTCAGCAGAGCAGGGTTGAAAGTTTAAATATTTTTTTTATAATGTAAAGGGGTTCGTAGAAACTAGCACTCTCGCGTTTATCATAGGTCCTTATAAGCCCTATAACCTGCAAATTGAATCACGTCTGGAACTCACGCAAAACGTTCAGCAGAGCAGGGTTGAAAGTTTAAAATATTTTTTTTATAGTGTTAAGGGGTTCGTAGAAACTAGCACTCTCGCGTTTATCATAGGTCCTTATAAGCCCTATAACCTACAAATTGAATCACGTCTGGAACTCACGCAAAACGTTCAGCAGAGCAGGGTTGAAAGTTTAAAATATTTTTTTTATAGTGTTAAGGGGTTCGTAGAAACTAGCACTCTCGCGTTTATCATAGGTCCTTATAAGCCCTATAACCTACAAATTGAATCAAGTCTGGAACTCACGCAAAACGTTCAGCAGAGCAGGGTTGAAAGTTTAAAATATTTTTTTTATAGTGTAAAGGGGTTCGTAGAAACTAGCACTCTCGCGTTTATCATAGGTCCTTATAAGCCCTATAACCTACAAATTGAATCACGTCTGGAACTCACGCAAAACGTTCAGCAGAGCAGGGTTGAAAGTTTAAAATATTTTTTTTATAATGTAAAGGGGTTCGTAGAAACTAGCACTCTTGCGTTTATCATAGGTCCTTATAAGCCCTATAACCTACAAATTGAATCACGTCTGGAACTCACGCAAAACGTTCAGCAGAGCAGGGTTGAAAGTTTAAAATATTTTTTTTTATAATGTAAAGGGGTTCGTAGAAACTAGCACTCTCGCGTTTATCATAGGTCCTTATAAGCCCTATAACCTACAAATTGAATCACGTCTGGAACTCACGCAAAACGTTCAGCAGAGCAGGGTTGAAAGTTTAAAATATTTTTTTTATAATGTAAAGGGGTTCGTAGAAACTAGCACTCTCGCGTTTATCATAGGTCCTTATAAGCCCTATAACCTACAAATTGAATCACGTCTGGAACTCACGCAAAACGTTCAGCAGAGCAGGGTTGAAAGTTTAAAATATTTTTTTTATAGTGTTAAGGGGTTCGTAGAAACTAGCACTCTCGCGTTTATCATAGGTCCTTATAAGCCCTATAACCTACAAATTGAATCACGTCTGGAACTCACGCAAAACGTTCAGCAGAGCAGGGTTGAAAGTTTAAAATATTTTTTTTATAGTGTTAAGGGGTTCGTAGAAACTAGCACTCTCGCGTTTATCATAGGTCCTTATAAGCCCTATAACCTACAAATTGAATCAAGTCTGGAACTCACGCAAAACGTTCAGCAGAGCAGGGTTGAAAGTTTAAAATATTTTTTTTATAGTGTTAAGGGATTCGTAGACACTAGCACTCTCGAGTTTATAATAGGTCCTTATAAGCCCTATAACCTACAAATTGAATTAAATCTGGAACTCACGCAAAACGACCAGCAGAGCAGGGTTGAAAATTTAAAATATTTTTTTTATAGTGTTAAGGGGTTCGTAGAAACTAGCACTCTCGCGTTTATCATAGGTCCTTATAAGCCCTATAACCTACAAATTGAATCACGTCTGGAACTCACGCAAAACGTTCAGCAGAGCAGGGTTGAAAGTTTAAAATATTTTTTTTATAGTGTTAAGGGGTTCGTAGAAACTAGCACTCTCGCGTTTATCATAGGTCCTTATAAGCCCTATAACCTACAAATTGAATCAAGTCTGGAACTCACGCAAAACGTTCAGCAGAGCAGGGTTGAAAGTTTAAAATATTTTTTTTATAGTGTTAAGGGATTCGTAGACACTAGCACTCTCGAGTTTATAATAGGTCCTTATAAGCCCTATAACCTACAAATTGAATTAAATCTGGAACTCACGCAAAACGACCAGCAGAGCAGGGTTGAAAGTTTAAAATATTTTTTTTATAGTGTTAAGGGGTTCGTAGAAACTAGCACTCTCGCGTTTATCATAGGTCCTTATAAGCCCTATAACCTACAAATTGAATCACGTCTGGAACTCACGCAAAACGTTCAGCAGAGCAGGGTTGAAAGTTTAAAATATTTTTTTTATAGTGTTAAGGGGTTCGTAGAAACTAGCACTCTCGCGTTTATCATAGGTCCTTATAAGTCCTATAACCTACAAATTGAATCAAGTCTGGAACTCACGCAAAACGTTCAGCAGAGCAGGGTTGAAAGTTTAAAATATTTTTTTTATAGTGTTAAGGGGTTCGTAGAAACTAGCACTCTCGCGTTTATCATAGGTCCTTATAAGCCCTATAACCTACAAATTGAATCACGTCTGGAACTCACGCAAAACGTTCAGCAGAGCAGGGTTGAAAGTTTAAAATATTTTTTTTATAGTGTTAAGGGGTTCGTAGAAACTAGCACTCTCGCGTTTATCATAGGTCCTTATAAGCCCTATAACCTACAAATTGAATCAAGTCTGGAACTCACGCAAAACGTTCAGCAGAGCAGGGTTGAAAGTTTAAAATATTTTTTTAATAGTGTTAAGGGATTCGTAGACACTAGCACTCTCGAGTTTATAATAGGTCCTTATAAGCCCTATAACCCACAAATTGAATTAAATCTGGAACTCACGCAAAACGACCAGCAGAGCAGGGTTGAAAATTTAAAATATTTTTTTTATAGTGTTAAGGGGTTCGTAGAAACTAGCACTCTCGCGTTTATCATAGGTCCTTATAAGCCCTATAACCTACAAATTGAATCACGTCTGGAACTCACGCAAAACGTTCAGCAGAGCAGGGTTGAAAGTTTAAAATATTTTTTTTATAATGTAAAGGGGTTCGTAGAAACTAGCACTCTCGCGTTTATCATAGGTCTTTATAAGCCCTATAACCTACAAATTGAATCACGTCTGGAACTCACGCAAAACGTTCAGCAGAGCAGGGTTGAAAGTTTAAAATATTTTTTTTATAGTGTTAAGGGGTTCGTAGAAACTAGCACTCTCGCGTTTATCATAGGTCCTTATAAGCCCTATAACCTACAAATTGAATCAAGTCTGGAACTCACGCAAAACGTTCAGCAGAGCAGGGTTGAAAGTTTAAAATATTTTTTTTATAGTGTTAAGGGGTTCGTAAAAACTAGCACTCTCGCGTTTATCATAGGTCCTTATAAGCCCTATAACCTACAAATTGAATCACGTCTGGAACTCACGCAAAACACTCAGCAGAGCAGGGTTGAAAGTTTAAAATATTTTTTTTATAATGTAAAGGGGTTCGTAGAAACTAGCACTCTCGCGTTTATCATAGGTCCTTATAAGCCCTATAACCTACAAATTGAATCACGTCTGGAACTCACGCAAAACGTTCAGCAGTGCAGCGTTGAAAAATTAAAATATTTTTTTTATAGTGTTAAGGGGTTCGTAGTAGGTTATAGGGCTTATAAGGACCTATGATAAACGCGAGAGTGCTAGTTTCTACGAACCCCTAAACACTATAAAAAAAATATTTTAATTTTTCAACCCTGCTCTGCTGAACGTTTTGCGTGAGTTCCAGACGTGATTCAATTTGTAGGTTATAGGGCTTATAAGGACCTATGATAAACGCGAGAGTGCTAGTTTCTACGAACCCCTTAACACTATAAAAAAAATATTTTAAACTTTCAACCCTGCTCTGCTGAACGTTTTGCGTGAGTTCCAGACGTGATTCAATTTGTAGGTTATAGGGCTTATAAAGACCTATGATAAACGCGAGAGTGCTAGTTTCTACGAACCCCTTTACATTATAAAAAAAATATTTTAAACTTTCAACCCTGCTCTGCTGAACGTTTTGCGTGAGTTCCAGACTTGATTCAATTTGTAGGATATAGGGCTTATAAGGACCTATGATAAACGCGAGAGTGCTAGTTTCTACGAACCCCTTAACACTATAAAAAAAATATTTTAAACTTTCAACCCTGCTCTGCTGAACGTTTTGCGTGAGTTCCAGACGTGATTCAATTTGTAGGTTATAGGGCTTATAAGGACCTATTATAAACGCGAGAGTGCTAGTTTCTACGAACCCCTTTACATTATAAAAAAAATATTTTAAACTTTCAACCCTGCTCTGCTGGTCGTTTTGCGTGAGTTCCAGATTTAATTCAATTTGTAGGTTATAGGGCTTATAAGGACCTATTATAAACTCGAGAGTGCTAGTGTCTACGAACCCCTTAACACTATAAAAAAAATATTTTAAACTTTCAACCCTGCTCTGCTGAACGTTTTGCGTGAGTTCCAGACTTGATTCAATTTGTAGGTTATAGGGCTTATAAGGACCTATGATAAACGCGAGAGTGCTAGTTTCTACGAACCCCTTAACACTATAAAAAAAATATTTTAAACTTTCAACCCTGCTCTGCTGAACGTTTTGCGTGAGTTCCAGACGTGATTCAATTTGTAGGTTATAGGGCTTATAAGGACCTATGATAAACGCGAGAGTGCTAGTTTCTACGAACCCCTTAACACTATAAAAAAAATATTTTAAACTTTCAACCCTGCTCTGCTGGTCGTTTTGCGTGAGTTCCAGATTTAATTCAATTTGTAGGTTATAGGGCTTATAAGGACCTATTATAAACTCGAGAGTGCTAGTGTCTACGAATCCCTTAACACTATAAAAAAAATATTTTAAACTTTCAACCCTGCTCTGCTGAACGTTTTGCGTGAGTTCCAGACTTGATTCAATTTGTAGGTTATAGGGCTTATAAGGACCTATGATAAACGCGAGAGTGCTAGTTTCTACGAACCCCTTAACACTATAAAAAAAATATTTTAAACTTTCAACCCTGCTCTGCTGAACGTTTTGCGTGAGTTCCAGACGTGATTCAATTTGTAGGTTATAGGGCTTATAAGGACCTATGATAAACGCGAGAGTGCTAGTTTCTACGAACCCCTTTACATTATAAAAAAAATATTTTAAACTTTCAACCCTGCTCTGCTGAACGTTTTGCGTGAGTTCCAGACGTGATTCAATTTGTAGGTTATAGGGCTTATAAGGACCTATGATAAACGCGAGAGTGCTAGTTTCTACGAACCCCTTTACATTATAAAAAAAATATTTTAAACTTTCAACCCTGCTCTGCTGAACGTTTTGCGTGAGTTCCAGACGTGATTCAATTTGTAGGTTATAGGGCTTATAAGGACCTATGATAAACGCGAGAGTGCTAGTTTCTACGAACCCCTTTACATTATAAAAAAAATATTTTAAACTTTCAACCCTGCTCTGCTGAACGTTTTGCGTGAGTTCCAGACGTGATTCAATTTGTAGGTTATAGGGCTTATAAGGACCTATGATAAACGCGAGAGTGCTAGTTTCTACGAACCCCTTTACATTATAAAAAAAATATTTTAAACTTTCAACCCTGCTCTGCTGAACGTTTTGCGTGAGTTCCAGACGTGATTCAATTTGTAGGTTATAGGGCTTATAAGGACCTATGATAAACGCGAGAGTGCTAGTTTCTACGAACCCCTTTACATTATAAAAAAAATATTTTAAACTTTCAACCCTGCTCTGCTGAACGTTTTGCGTGAGTTCCAGACGTGATTCAATTTGTAGGTTATAGGACTTATAAGGACCTATGATAAACGCGAGAGTGCTAGTTTCTACGAACCCCTTAACACTATAAAAAAAATATTTTAAACTTTCAACCCTGCTCTGCTGGTTTTTCTGCGTGAGTTCCAGACTTGATTCAATTTGTAGGTTATAGGACTTATAAGGACCTATGATAAACGCGAGAGTGCTAGTTTTTACGAACCCCTTAACACTATAAAAAAAATATTTTAAACTTTCAACCCTGCTCTGCTGGTTTTTCTGCGTGAGTTCCAGACTTGATTCAATTTGTAGGTTATAGGGCTTATAAGGACCTATGATAAACGCGAGAGTGCTAGTTTTTACGAACCCCTTAACACTATAAAAAAAATATTTTAAACTTTCAACCCTGCTCTGCTGGTTTTTTTGCGTGAGTTCCAGACTTGATTCAATTTGTAGGTTATAGGGCTTATAAGGACCTATGATAAACGCGAGAGTGCTAGTTTTTACGAACCCCTTAACACTATAAAAAAAATATTTTAAACTTTCAACCCTGCTCTGCTGGTTTTTCTGCGTGAGTTCCAGACTTGATTCAATTTGTAGGTTATAGGGCTTATAAGGACCTATGATAAACGCGAGAGTGCTAGTTTGTACGAACCCCTTAACACTATAAAAAAAATATTTTAAACTTTCAACCCTGCTCTGCTGGTTTTTTTGCGTGAGTTCCAGACTTGATTCAAGTTCTAGGTAGTAGCTCTAGTATGGATCTATGAGAGACGAAAGAGTTCTAGCTCTTGCAAACTGTTTAAATCCATAAAAAAAATATTATTATTTTTTGTTCAAATCACTTTTTTCAGGTTTTCAGGCCAGAACTATTTCTGAAAAGTATCAGGAACTGTAGAGCAAAGCTTTAGGCACATGAACATATTTTTTTTTATTTTATTGGTGAAAAATGATCTGCTACGGGAAGTTGGCAGAGCATTTTTTCAATTGGTTTTTTTCAGGTTTTCGGGCCAGAACTATTCCTGAAAAGTATCAGGAACTGTAGAACTATGCTGCATGCGAATAGAACTCACTTTTTTTTTTGATCTGCTGGACAATGATCTGCTAAGTTCACACGCATAAAATGATGTTGTAAAAGTGAACGAGTGAAATGAGCGTCAAAGTGGCAGCAACTTCTAAGCTTTTCAATAGCAAAAAGCAATCAATCAAGCACATATGCGCATTAAAACCTATCCAATCAGAGCTCCAATACAACACTAAATTACCAAATAACTGACGACAAAACGCTCCCGAATCCTCTTAGGGGGATATTCTTTGTGCTGCCCCCAAATGCCAATCTGGGAAGATTGCTTTTTTTCTTTTGTCAGTTTTGAATACGTCTGAATACGTCGCCCGTGTGTAGTCGATTCGGTTCGCTTTGTAGATGATTAAATACTGGGCAATAGTGATGGGGTTGGTCTTAATATGCATATTGTACATTGTATATTGGAACCAAACAGAAAATTTAAAAAGAAGGAGAATTTTAAATTTAATAAGAAAGAGAAGAGAAAGAAATTATTTTAAGAAGATAAATTTACATTTAATAAGAAATATTTTTTATCAAGGAGCACACAGACGAACGGTAGAATACAAGCCGTAATTCGTTGGCCTGTTCTAGAAGGCTTGGTTGCGTGGAACTGGCACCTAGACTCACCTAGCTTCCAGACGTTTCAAATTAATTAATTCAATCACTTGAAACAATAAAATACATAAATATTGTGAAAAATCCACATACTTAACACTATCTAGACCCCAAATTAAGCAGAGCTTGTACAATGAGAACTAGATTTATCTGATATAATACTAATTATGCATTATATTTTTTGTAAATACATAGGTACTTAGAATACAAAATTATACAACACCCAGACAAAGAACAAACATCTGCGTTCACCACACAAATTATTTTTTTGGTATACCAATAAAGTTATATTCTATTCCATTGTTTGGGTAATCCAAACAACAATTTTCTTACGTTTCCCATCCCTTTTCCCATACGCAAACTTCTTTCGACAAACATAATAAACCTTTTCCAGTCGGCTTAAGGTCGTTTCTTCAAATCATTCGGCCGTTACGAGAATATTTTCGGCCAGTACGCATTCACGAACCCCGATTGGTTATTTAATGGTTTCCTCATTCGTTGTATGGTGATTAATTTGACGTTCGACTTTTGAATGTAGCATTGTTATAAATGTCACAGCGCGGTTTGATAAAAAAAACAATAGCTTATAGAAGTGAAATTAAGTCTTTTGAAGAAAAATATCGGAAACCAATAAGTATTTTAACATTGCAACCTACTTATTATGTAATATTTAGGCATGTTTAGACGTGGCTTTTGACTATGCAAGTAAAGTTACAAAGAGATTTGAAAGAAAGTTTTACCACATTGAATCAAAAGAAAAACGTATTCAAATTATAAAAGTTCTATCAAAACATTGATATTCATTTCATAAGTCGAAACACCTATTTTCCGAGTCGGTAAACTCTCCAATGCCGATACAAATCCTGAGGGAATATATTGAAAAAGACACGCCTCAACTTTTAATATGAAAAATGGTATTATCATACGATACCAGTGTTGCTACACTGAATAAAATATAAGTTTAGAAAAATAGACTTTATACCAACGTAATAGAGGTGAAATGTTATTGACAATATTGAATATCGAACGCAAGGACAAAGTTGTCGTAAAAAATCCTATGCAAAAGCGTTTTGCGTGATTTCAGAGAAAATTCAACTCTATTAGTTAGAAAATAAGGAGTTTGATAGAAGTAGAGATAAAATGGTTTCCAGCGATATCTTTTTCTAAGTTGACACTTCTAATAGAAGAATTGTTTAGCATTCAGTCAAAGACGGTTTTTTCAATAAATATTAACGAGTTTCAATGTTATTGGATTTATTCAGATTTTTAGAATAAATTGGTCTAGTCTAGATTTACCTTTGTGAACAAAGAACTTGTTTCGCTCCAAAGATGTAGTTTGTTATAAATGTTATTAATTATAAGACCTTTACGAATTTTCTTTTAGTTACGTACCTGGTATACCTCATTATTATTATATTTGTGAAAACTTCTTGACGTAAGCATTTTTTCAAGATTAAAAAAAAAAAACTTGACTAACGTAACCAACATCTCTTCGGCAAAGATCGTCAAACATCGTCGAAAGTTTCGGGGGAGGGAGCTCAATGACGTGCCCATTTATTTTTATGGTTTAGGTACACATTGAAGAATAAACGATTAGTTTGCCATTAATCTTAGCTTTTAGGCTGATTTATGCGGGGTAAGTGAATCCAAATTCAAAACAATTAGTCGGTGTTGATCTGAATAAAACCCCATGTAATTTGATTTGAAGTAAATAAAGCGGTGTGACTGTAAAGTCAGCGCTGACTTAGATTTGTATATTCACAAGCAAATAGTTTGAGGTCAGTAGCACTGGCGCTGCTTCTGAACTTACGCTGTACAAAACTAGTTTTATTTTATTTAAGCACATGCGTATTTCTTAAACAAACGCAAGCATTTTAATCATTCTGCCCTTTGCGACAATAAGAGCAAATAAAAAAAACAACCACGAATGCGTGCTGACTTCAATCGAAAATGGAACGTCGTATTTTTTTTTCTACCGTACCGTGACAAAAGCTTCTGCCGTCAAAATGCCATTGCTTAAATGAAAACGCAGTCATTCACGAGTGTGGTGGAATGGAAAAATCATCGGGTGAAATGTCACCGGCTTTTCCCGGTAAAACTCAATTCAACTGCATTGATGTAGAAAGAGAGAAAAATATTTAAATTTATTCGTTTGAAAGACTACATCGCGCCTAGCTTTGCTTTGTATGTGCGTATTTAAGATTCATGTGACACAATGTAAGCATCGCGTGTGTCACGCTAGTGCGTTTTGTAATTTACACTTATCCCGACTTACATAAACTAAAGCTCTGCATTTTTGTAAGTCACACTGATTTTTAGAAGTATCAAAATAGAAAAATGTATCTTCTTTGCTAATTATCTGTGTATCTGCTACGAGCTACGACTTTCGTAGATGGTGCTACGAGATCCGTAGCGTGCTCATTATTAATGCATTGTTTTAAAATTGTTATGATTTAAACAAAGGAGTTTTAAATCTTCACAATAAAAAAAACAGTAGGAATAAAACTATTTCTAAGTCTGAATAGCATTCGAAATTTGAATACGGATGTCAAGATTCAATTTTCGAACTAGAACACGGTATTCGAAATGTAAAATTTGAAACAGCTCTAAAAAGATGCCTGTTTGAGGTGAACGCGGGCGTTGATTAGACGAGCGAAGTATTAGGTGTGCTAGGGATGTCACAACCATGAAAATATTTATTATAAACATGTAGACGATGCAATGAAGGCAGTATTTATTTTTTTGTACTAGCTGTAATTATTATTATCACAGAGGTCGGCTATGTAGTTTAATGATGTAGTATATTAACATTGTGTTCAGAAAAGTGTTGCCTTATTATTTGAAGGTTCCTTAGAACTCACAGTTTTTCAAATCCACATCAGTAAATATATGGGTAGAGTTCATTTGTATTTTTCACTAACTTTCTTGAATGTAAGTATTCAATGGTCGTTATCAAATCATTTTCTAACGTTGGATTTTGATAATTAAAAAACTTTACTTTGATTCATCTCCACTTGAATAATGCAGACAGTATTTCCGAATACCTATAATTTGGACGTTTTCAAAATAGGTATCTTCTAGGTGAGCGCGCTACACTGTTGATCGCATCATCATTAAATATCACGTGAGATTGCGGTCTAGCGTTAGCCTATAAGTTGCAAAAAAAATAGGGTTTTCACCAGTCTGGTTTAAAAGAACCAGTGACACGATAGGAAGAAGAAGCAGCATGTAATATTGACAAAGCCCTGAACAGCTACAACAACTTGACATGTTAGAGTTGAAACCTAGTGTAGTCGCATCATTATTAAAATGGTATTTTAAGAATCATTTTATTTTATTTTAATTTTAGCTTAATGTTTTTTTGACAAAGTTCCTATACAAGTGCAACACAAACTATGTTATTGTTTTTATGTACCTTTAACGTAACTAAGTGTTCTTTAGGTTTCTATGGTTTTAATAAATGAATTGAATTGAATTGAGTAATAATAAGTAATCTATAAGCTGACAACCCTAGATGCATGTTCGCAGAGCCGCGATTGCCGCGTCTTGTCGCGCTCTGGGAAATCAACGCGCGTCACAGCGCGGAGTACCAACGATTACTATCCAGATTCCAGTACAACCTAACTACGCCGGTCAACGCCACACAACGCACAGCAGGGATATATCACACCGTGAAGTTTCATGCGATTTTTTAGCTTTGACTGGCCTTTCAGCTCAGTAGCTCTGCCTTTTGAGCTGTAGGTCATGGGTTCAATCCCCATCGAGAACAAATTTTCGTGAGGTGAATGATGTTTGTTCTCTGTCTGGGTGTTAAATTGTATTGTAAGTACCTTAGTGCTTACAAAAAAATGCATTTAAGTATCAAGTCAAGTCAGTTATCTGGTTCCCATAGTACAAGTTCAGCTTAATTTGGGGCAAGTAATTATTTATTATTCGTGTACATTTCAATGGCTAAGTGTGAAAACCGATCGAGTTCATTACTTGAGATTTATGTCTATAGTAGTTTATTCTTCAAAAGATTCTCTACAAAAGCACCACGGTTTTCTGAAAAAATAAAAATGTTAACATAGTTTCATTTAGAGTCGAACAATAGCACGTTTTTGGTATAAAATCAGTTTCCAATCATCTCATCATTAATAACAAATTAAACGAATATCGATTCTATAGCCATTTTGTTTTCAACCTTTTCTTCTGACTTCAAATCAAACATCTAGCGTTCCTGTTTTAAAAATACCGGCAGCAAATAAAACAACTTTTTAAAATGCGTAGTGATAATAAGGTTTGAAGCACACAGTTGCAATACATTAAGTGCCGTTATAAATATATTCAAACAGTAATAATCTAAAATTAGTGAGTATCATTAGTAAGCAATTTATTGTACCTAGATCATCTGGAGTAAAGTAGGTTATACCAATCATAATTATTATTAATGAAATACGTAGTAAATACAATACTATAAATCAAAATATGAACCCCCAAATCAACAAATACGTTCTCTATTACAATAAAATTTAACACAATTACATTACTACAAACATAATAACGCTAAACTAAAAATCATTCTGTTCACCCTACGCACCAAATAGATATTTTTAATATACTCTAACTGCCGTTACCACACCAATTTCAACTATAGCGTATCGAGTTTAAGGCACATATTGAAATGCCAAAATTACACGCATGTAAGGTTTTGTCTTGAGAAGTAAGTTTCAACTCTTTATTGAAAGAAATAAGGCATAAATTTGAAAAAAGAAGACTCGGCCCGTTACAATCATAGAAATCACTCGAATGGGAATGAAAAAGGTGTCAAAGATCGAATTTACGATTCATTATACTTAATCCGGACAAAAATGGGGGAGCTTTTTCCCACTTTTCAACTTCTACCTTATTTCCGTACGAAGAAGGTTGAAATTGCTATGAAAGATTATCAGATTCGTTTTAAAAAGTATAGGAAAGCACGCATGTAAGTGCCTTTGTGACAGCAGATGGTTCTATCGTGTTCTAAATACAAAGTAGTTATTTGAGTGCCAGTATTTTATATTGATTGGTTGTGGCTGTTGGCGAGTTGTGTGGATTAATTAAATGTACCATGAAACTGCTAATTCCTTTTTTAATTAAATTTCAAAAGGTTCTTTATTTTTTTATTTAACATCAACTACTATTTTTGTGTTGCCATCGTCACCAGATTATGAAATAAAAAAACTATAGGTTTTTTTGATTGAAAATCAATGTTGTCTGTCACTGACACACATAATAAAACGTGTCTTAACTATTTATCAAAAGATACTGCAGCTTTTAATTTTACTTATTAAACTAAAAAATTGTTCAAAAAAATAGCTTACCACAATATTTATTTTTCATTATTTTTTATTTCGTCCAAAAAATACGCAACAAAAATACTCGATCATTACTTACTCTAAGCCCAATTGACATCTCCATCCACAAACAAAACTTAACCCTTATAATAAAATGATCATAAAAAGCCCCCGATACAGACCACAGTGGCAAATAAGAGGAACGAATTGAAAATATGTGTCGGGCCCATTAGCCGGGACATAACTTGGTCCCGTGGGCCATGGCCAGAGCCTAATGTACCATAGAGGGACATAGAGTAAGAAGCTGTGTACAGAAATGACCATTCTTTGATTACAAGAATTTAATAACGTGCTAAATATTAAAAACTGAGTGAGATTTGAACTCACGGTACGGATATGCGATGACCGCTGATAGCCTAATGATACAAAATTAAAAACAGTTGGAAGCTTTTTGTATTATAATATTTACAGCAAAAGGTGATAAATATAAAACTTTAAAAATTTTATAAAAAAGGATATTACATAAAATGACAAAGCTCCAAGCCTATAGACGCTACTGAAAAAAAAAGTTGTTTTAGATTATGCAACCTTTTTTCTCTGAGCCACCAGTGTTTTTTACATTTTATCTCAAATATCTGCCATTTGACCATGATAACCTGAAAACATTTTTACAATAGACAAAAGAGGAATAGATGCTTTGTCTAGTCTATGGCCGCACCCGCCCCAGTGTTTTCGGTTCGACAAGAGGGTCGAATTTCGCGCCATTTGGCCAACCGGTCGTGTAATAGCCCCGTTAGGCGCGATGCACACTGAACGGTACAAGCACTTAGTAAGATTAGTTTTTTGAAAAACCAGTCTTTGAAAAAAAAAGATTTTCTTAGAAAAACATGAGAAAACGTGCCTATAAATAGAATCTTACGGATGGATTTTCAAAAATCATGAAAGTACTTCCATAAATGTATTTAATAATTTTACTGTAATTATATTTTTTGTGTACTTTATTATTATTACCTCAGTCGTATATGAAACGTGATGGAAAGGAAAAACAACGTACGTTGCATAATAAAAAGTAAATTCATTCATTGCGCTCAATGTACCAACATCCTTACAATCTCTAATGTTTCTATTCAGCCAGTATTGTCTATTTGAATTCCAAATAAGCCTGTTCGAAATTCGAATTGAGATGTTTGTTTATGATTCAATGGTTTTCGATTCGTCGACACTCCGGCTAGAGTGGTGTCGTGTATCCGATTAAAGAGATTGGATTGGCTGGTTTGAATTTGAATTTAGAATTAAACTTTTAATTGTGAAAAAAAGAGCATTAGGAAATACGAGGTGTAACTAATTTACTGGTAGAAATCAACCATTAATTACGTCCTACCTACGCTTTAGACTTTTTTAATGTGTTTGGTTTGATATGACTATGTATTTTTAGCGTTATTCTAAGCTAAGCAACACGCGCGACCAAAAGATCAAAGTCGTACTTCATCAGACCCCCTTGGCCATTCCCCTGGCATACTCTGCAGTAATTACTCCATTACCGATGGACATAGATGCTTTGTTCAGGACAATGTAGGGATGAAATTGGAGTAGTCGATGGAAAAATATCGATAGCGTTTAGTTTTGATGGTCAGATGATAATATTGCTTTATGCGATCTAAGTAAGGTACTTAGGTACTTATACAGGATAGTTTTTTGAGAAGGGCAGTGATGGCCAAGTCCACGTATGCAGAAATGAAAATATATATAATATCCAACTTTGGTTTTAAAATTTAATATGATAAATTAGATTATCTTTCTGACTTCAAAATACTTAAATCGAAGTTAAAAAATGTTTATTTAGTTGTACCACAACACACACTCTTAAAAAGTTTTCAAGCTCTTAAGCAACTTGATTTCATTTTTTATTATATTAATTTCTTAGTAAATCATAGTTTTCATAATTCTTGTGAAAGCTACCTAAGTAATTTTTACAAAGAAAATAAACAAAAATGATCCAATAAAAACTGGAGATTTCTCCAGAGACTGACCATAATTGGCCAAAAATATTTTCACCACAATGCTTAAAAAGCACTCTGGCAAAGCCCAGAAGTAAGTTAACAAAAAGATTGCCAAAACTGCACATGTCTCTCCCCCGGGATGTTGATGGGACGTTAGGGAGCAGCTACTTAATGATTATAAACACTAGTTAAATGATTGAATGGTGAGGGTGCCGAATGTACGAGATTAGATGAACGGTCGCATTGTGTGTTTTTGATGACGTGCTTTATATAGGGTTGTTTGTTTGTTTAAACTTTGGTCTGACAGCTCAGTTGGTCTGCTTTCTATGCTGTAGCTTGTGCGATCAATTTCCAGCCTGTGCAAGTATTTGCGATTAACATCATAGGTTTAGAAAGTGATGTATCTAATGTCTAGAAACAGATTGTTTTAGTATTTAATTCATACTTAAGAGCTAGACGAACGGAACCGATAAAAATGAGACATCAATAACTCAACAGTTTTTTTATCATATTATTATCTTGATTTTGACTTTGATTTTCATAATATTGGCCTAAACCAAGGCCAAACAAAGCTAAGACCAACATAATGGTAGGACAGAAATCTCAATAAAGTGTTATCTATCTATGTAACGTAACGTTATCAAAATTAATTTAGTTATCTATCTATGTAACGTAACGTTATCAAAATGAATTTAATAATCATACCAGACAATTCTAACAACCACTAATATACCCCCATTAGGCACAGATTAAAAATCACTGCCACATCTAACGGGGGTGGATAATTGCTAAATCATGTAACCCTACCCGCGCCGCGGGGGTAAATGTGTGTATTATATTGGGGTTGTCAATTTGTTTGTTTGTTTGTACCAGAGGATGTGCTTGAGATGTATGGTTAACCTTATTGAATTGGATTAATACGAAATTGACTGTTTTACCAACATTTTTAACCAATATTTTTTTTGATGTTTGCTATCGTATAACTTCGTAATGCTTGAGCCGATTTGATTTTTTTTATCTAGAATGGTATAGTTTCAAATTGGTCTCATAGAAATTTCATCAAAGTCGGTTAAGCAGTTTGACCATGAAGTCGGTTTCTCAAGTTTTTAAACTTCACTTGTTAAGATGGTAAAACATGTTTGACATCTTTTTTTAAACATAAAAAGTGTTTACCAATAATGGCAAGACAGTCTTGATGTTTTCTACCTTCTCATCAAAAATGTATTGTTGTTTTTTGTAGGTCTACTCTAATCACTTTAAAAAGTAGTGGTCATCTTTTTATACTCTGTAAGAAAACATACAAAATATGCATATTAAAACTCCCCATTTATATTAAAAAACTCAATTTCGGCTCAAAAAACTCGTTTATTAAAACAATAACTTTTTCCCCCGAAGCTACGCACTTTGAAGTGAGCATTAATTACGACTGGCTCAAGTTACCCTTCTACCCCTTCATGTAACGATGTGTGGATCAATATGAGGTTAAATTGTAAAAATAAAATATTAACTACGTAGGTGGATATAATATTTGTTTTGACATGATAACGTCTTATAATTCGATGGAGCCGGCTGCAAGCACGAAAAAACATGACTCATGTGGCGTTACCTCGCTCCGAGGCGTTCCATTTAAGGCTTGAAGTGCAAGGGTATGACGTTGTCACGTTCAACTATCGTCAGTAAACCGACTTTTTTATTTACATTTAAATTTATCGGTTCAATTAAAACCGATGTTATATGCAAAAGTAGGTTTTTTTTATCAATGCCAAGCCTGCTCATAAATGCTCTTGTAAAATACGGTGCTCTTATAAAACAATAATTCATAATAATGGCCTTATAAAAAGAAGACTTTACCATAGTTAAAAGAAGAATAAACAAATAAGTAGGTAACTAATAGGTAAGAAGGTGGTGACCGCAATCCATCATGTGGCCAGTCTGCTCGTCTGTCAGTCATGACATAAAAAAGGTAAGTACTTTAGTTTACAGAAGTTGTCTTTGTTCACCTTGTATTACCATTATTTTCTCAAGAAGTAAATTATGGGTATGTCTAGTGTACTATTATCATAGTGTGTACCGTTTATCTGTCCAAATAATTATCACACTACAATAAACAACAATAAATTGTCAACAAATCGGTAAATTCGCAAATTACCGCCATCTGCTCCCATTTGACAGATCCCAAAGGGTTTGGCGCGGTTTTGCAACTGTCAAGCGGCCATTTTGAACCATAGACTAAATTTGCAATTTTACGCGCCATTGACTTCATTCTCGTTAAATTAAGCGAAAGTTTAGATCTTTTGTTTTTTTTACTGTATGGCAATTTTGCGAGGCTTTTAACTGTTAACCAAATTAGCGGAATAAGTTTGAAGATGATAGTTTACGTCTGCTACTTTTACTACAAACAGCATCTACAAGTAGTTTTTTTGGTATGAACCTTCAAGTATAGCTACCAAGTGTTATAGGAAGGTACGCCATTAATCTAACCTAAATATTTTTGCAGACAAACAATTATCTATTGGAAACCCCACGGTCATACCTACCTTTATTTTTTCGAACGATATTCGTCGAATAAAAATAATTGTTAGTCCTTGTTTTTGACATGCCTTATCAAAAGGTGGCTATATTTTATTTGATGGATATAATGTGATCAAAAAAATAACTAATTAGGTACATTTTTGAAAAAAAAATAGTCTAAACTTAATTTAAAATAACCCAAACGAACTTACGTCATTTTTGTTTTAATTGTCTTCTAATTTTAAAATCCAGTAGGTTGCTTCCAATCAATATTCTATATTTGAAATCAAGATACAAAGCGGACGCGCTATTCAAACGGCATCGATGCGTGAAATATGCGAACTCGCCACAAAAGGGCTAATAGCTCGTGTGAAGTACCCTTAACGCACGCCAGTTTGCTGGTGTAAGGTACAAGACTTGGCGGAAATCATGCTAAAATATTATAGATATTTTGGACAATCCACACTAACTAGCCCCAAATTAAGCAGAGACGAGACAGCTAGAGTCTGATTGAGAGTGTGTCACAAAAAATATGCTTGCCTCAAACATTGTTTTTGCACACTTCAGCTCAAACATCGCGATTGATTTTTGATGTTTGTGAGCCGTTTCTAGTTTTTTTCAGTCCAGTGTTTTGGTTGCATATCTTTGTAAATTTATTTTGCCTTAGAAATCATAAATAATTAAGTAACCTTAATTTATACCTACTGCATAAAATTTGGAAACAAAAGACTTTAACGCGCTCTTAGATAAATTTCAAAGTAAGCTAAGTTTATTTTTATCTAACTAGCTGATGGAACAAGCATATGAACCACCTGATGTTATATGGTAACCATCGCCTATAACAAAGCAATGCCTCGTAGATCACGCACGTCAGGAACAAATTCGCTATGAATCGTTATTAATAACGTAAATAAGGTCATTTTAAACAACTTTTACTCATCCTTGTAAGATTTTAATGATTCTTTGGAAAAGGTTACCTTAGGCCACGCCTAAATCAATTATCTTAGGTTACCTTTTAGATTTTGTTCTAAAATTGTTATTTTTTTACTGAGAGAACGCTAAAAGTGCGTAAATAAGTCTCACTAAAATCAAAAGTTTTATGGTTTCCGGGAATAGAGACAGTAGTAAAAACATGAGCAATTACGTGTGTATTAGTGTGTATGTCCTTCCCTGGCTGCCCGCTGGCGGAGATCTCAACGTCGATCTTTTCCGAAGAGAAATCAGTGACAGTGAAACGAGTTGATTGGTTTTTTTTCACCTTGAAAAATACTTAAACCCGCCTTTAAAAGTTTTCACTTCAAAAATACAAATAAATACATGAAAAACTATATTATAAAACCTCTTTTTTTTATTTACAAACAAATGAGTTACAAGTTAGTAATATACATTGTTTGTAACGGTCTAGCTGAACTAATTCTTGTGTATTTTACATATTTTGTAAATATTTGTTTAATGGTAATTTTCATTGTTTAAATAAATGTATCCTCTAAAAATAAAATATAAATGCAATATTATTTGTATTTAGCAAAAGCGATTTCTTATTTGTATCTGTAGAATGAATCGCTTCCGCTTATAAATTGTAGCAAATAATATTGTGGCGGCAGAAAAATATTATTTATCTATGGTACAATCTGTAAGTCCTTTGTCGGAGATATCTGTGCTGAGACTCAATTTTTTGCAAACAAATACAGCTTTTTTTAGTGGCGTCTGTCTAGAATTTTAAGGTTACAAGGACGAAGATGGTGAGGTGAAATAGATGCCTACCATAATATATATTTATTTACCTTTATGGTCCATAGTAACCCAAATCAGAAACAAATGGAGACATTTGCCCTGGAGTGGGAGAAGAAAGGGAGAAGGAGAGAAGGAAGGGAGACCTTTTCCTTGAATTGGAACACAACGGGGTCTTAATAGATAATAATAGAGGACAATTTGGGCAAATCTAACTTAAGTCTTGAGTAGGTACATTTAGATCACCTGCGATGGCGATCAATGTCACTGTCAAAGTTGGCGGCAGTATGACAAATGACAAATTACAGAGATATTTGTCAGAGTTTCATCGATCGCCATAACAATATTTGCAGTGGAAGCGGGCTAAATAATTATAAGTATTTCTAAATAAAAAACAAATATTTATGTAGTGCATAACTGGGATTCGAATCCACGTCCCGTATCCCTATTAGGGCCAAGATAATTAAAAAAATAGAAATACTTCAATAATTAAACCAGTCCATTCGTAAAAGGAACAAAATGTGTCATTTAATCAACTAGTGATGTCCACATCAGAGGGCGTAATCCGTGTACAGTTCACATTAAAAATGGATGATGGGGTCAATTCTGTTCATGTTTTTTTAAGCTGTAACACAAAAAGAAATCAGTGGCACTCCTAGAATGTCAACAGTAGTGAAAATTTGAATAATAACGTGTGTATGTCTCTCCCTGGCTGCCTGCGGGCGGACAGACCCCGACTTTTCACGAAGTTTGTCGATCTTTGCCGAAGAGGTGACGGTGACGCGTTTAGTTCATTGGTTTTTATCCCACCTTACACAATGCTCAAGCCCGTCTAAAGAAGATTTCACTTCAATCAAATTACCATGCTTAGCAAACTTTTTAAGATCGTAAAAAAACTAAGATTAGTGTTTTGGGCCAAATCAAAATGTATCTTATGTTATCTAAGTTTTACTTATTTTTCATTTTTTGTTTTTTCCGAGGGGCCAATTACATATTTGACATTATTTACAATATTGGAGTGAAACATTGCTTTTTGAGTACTTTGAATAGATGTGATTTACTTACTTACTCTTACGATTTATTTTTGTAAATGTAAAAGCTCTTAGCTCCTAGTGGTGACTGTACTCCGTCTCACTTTTTGCCTCCCATTTGGCTACCATTTTTTAATTCTTTTGAAGCTCTCTGTACAGCGGATTTTTGTAAGGGCTGTGCGTGATGGTTGAAGAATTTTACGATGGTTTTCATCGATTAAATTAGTAACTTTGGTTCTTTAGCGAATTACTACATTAGTACAAGTTGAAAATCGATTTTGTATTAAATGTATAAATTATAAAATATGCAAAATGAACTGACCGACTTCAAATAAAAAAGGAGGAGGTGCTCAATTCAGTTTTTTTTTCAACGTTTGATATCGCTTAATTCTGTTATTAATAAGACGATTTGAAGAAATAAATATTTTAAGTAATATTTTCAGATTGGATCCATAAAAAAGTCATCGAAATTTGTTTAATATATTGGCCGTCAAGTTGCTTTCTCAAGTTTATCATCGATTTATATTAATACAAATACAAATATTTATTATCTTTCTTTAATCTAGAGTAGGTACATTTCATAGTTTTGAGACCCTCTTTTAAGCATAGAAATACCTGGGTATCTTAAATAATATTTGAATAAAAGAATACATTTTTGAATAAAAACTTAAAAACATAATATTATTTAAGTTTTTGATTACTTAATAACATTTAGAGTTATCGATAAAACGTGTTCCCATCCCTATAATCCGTACATTTGGCTCATATTCAATTTTTTCATCATTCGCTCCAATCCTTTGCCGAAACCGTACTTCGGAGAGTTTTTACTTTTTAATTCGTTTTACAATGATAACTAGGCGCGGGGTGAAAGAACGCTTTTTTATTCGTCGAGTATTACTTTCGGTACGGCTTCCGCGCTATGGTGGTTTGCGTTGCTGCTTTTAGATTCAAACTTTTCGAATTCATTTTATTAATTAAATAAATAAAAATAATGTGAACAATCTACACTACCTAGCGCCAAATGAAGCAGAGCTTGTACTATGGGAACCAGATAGCTGATAATTAAATACTTATGTAAATACCTATATACCTACTGAGAATACAATATCCTATAACTCCCAGACAAAGAACAAAGTGTGTTTACGACACAAATATTTGTTCTCGGTGGTGATCGAACCCACGACCAATGAGCCGTAGGTCCGTAGGCTTTTTGTGTCGTAGGCGCAGAAGGCAGAGCTATTACCAACTGAGCTGAGAGACCAAAGAATCAGTTTCAATTAAAAAACAGGTCATAATCTACGGCTTCGTTCCTGCTGTTTTTTGTATGATCTAATGTAACAACAAGATTGGATTCCTATCATAATTGGGTAAAAAGAACGCTGTTAATGGAAAAAGCTCGAGTCTAGACGTCTTCAAAAGTCATGAGCCAGTAGGCCAGTAGTTTAAGCCAATGAGCCAAACTTCGAATCCTTAACGCGAGCAGAAACTGGAAAGCAAAACGCGTAAATATCAGTTATGCAGTCATTAGTCTGGACCGCCATTTTACGAGGTTCGTGAGTGCTGTGACGTAACGAATGTCCGAACACACTCGTATACCTTCGATCTTTTTTTTTCTATGACCATAGACAAATAAATGACAGATGTGTTTTGAATTTTGCGTCTATGATTGTTATGTATTTTAGAGGCTTTTATCAAACTAGAGATAAAAATAAAATACTGGGCTTCACAGCTCTTCCTTTTGCGATGGAGTACGATTCGCACCTGTTTTGTCAGACAAAAATGTAGTCTGGGCCGCCATTTTACGTAACGAATGTCCGAATACACTAGAATGTTCGATTTTTGTTTCTATGCATTTTGAAATTTGTTCCTATGTTAGTGCAAAAAAGTTTCATAATTTTACACCTCAAAAACTAAAAAATAAACTATGCAGGTTTGATCAGGTTGTAATTTTGGTTCTGAGACAAACAGTTGCGTGTACCTAATGTTAAGAAAAAAACTCGCATTATGACGGGTTCAAAATGTGAGTTTTTGTTTTTGAAAAGTTTATTAGAATACCACTTCAGATTAGCGTGGTACGGGCATGTCATGCGAAGGGAAGAATGTCATGTAACGAGAAGAGTGCTAGATATGATTGTGGATGGGTATACTCGTAGAAGTAGAGGTAAGTTAAAGAAAAGATGGATGGATTGTGTGAAGGATGACATGGGTATAAGAAAGGCTGCTGAAATGACGGCCAATAGAGGAGAGTGGAGAACGAAAACCTGTTGTGCCGACCCCACATGAAGTGGGATAAGGAAAAGAAAAAAACAGGAGCCTCTGAGGCGCACTTAAAATCCTCTCACCACACTTGGCTCGAAAAAACCAGTGACACGATAAGAAGAAGAAGGATAAGAAAATTATGACATCAATGCGGTACAAGATGATTCATAAGTATATAGCCGTTAAATTTTTCGCAAAACTTAGTTAATTTTAAACATGTCTAACCCCTTCCAGGGTTGTATAAAAGTGCCTAAAACGAATTAAAACGCACCCCATCTTCAAATTACCCCTTATCTCGATTAGCGTATTTGAATAAATATACAATTACTAAAACCATGTTTTGACCGGCGAATGCGTTAGATTAATGCAACTTTAACTTTGAGATAACCTTTACAGATAGTTATGGTGGGTGCACATCAATTTAGTGGATCTTGTACTGTCATTGTTATGAATAAATGTCTTAAAAATATCAAAACTTTACTTTAGTTCTTTACTGACCTCTCAGCTCAGTCGGTAGTAGCTCTGCCTTCTGCACAGGAGGTCGTGGGTTCGATCTCCACCGAGAACGAATATTTGTGTTGTGAACACGGATGTTTGTTCCCTGTCTGAGTGTTGTATTGTATTAACAAAATTATGTATACAGGGTTATTCATAATTAGCTGCAAATACTCAGGAATTAGGTTCAACAAATAAAATAAAAAATATTTATGAAATGATTTTTTTTAATCTTTGTTATGAAAAACCCGAGAAAATCGATAAAGGAATCATTGGCGCCTGACCTACATATTTTGACTTTTGATCCGCGCCCGCGCGCCGTGAGCGACACTCTGCGTTTAGTCACCACCTGGGTGGGTCATCGTCCTGTTCTCCATGGCAATCATTATGCAATAGCCGTAAAGAAATTAATAAAAATAAAATTTTGATACAAAAACTTTAAACAAAATATAAAAAAACCATTTCATAAATATTTTTTATTTTATTTGTTGAACCTAATTCCTGAGTATTTGCAGCTAATAATGAATAACCCTGTATAAGTATGATATCAAAATCAAAATTAAAAGTGTATTTATTCAGTAGAATCACAAGAACCTCTTTGAAACGTCTTATAGCTAGGTATCAGATATCTGGTTCCCATAGTACAAGCTCTGCCTAATTTGGGGCTAGATAGCGTCGGGGTTGATTGTCTACAATATTTAGGTATTTAGCTATTTTTTTTATTAATTTGCCCCTAGTAGAATTATATCTGTAATATACTTACTTACTACTTATAAAAATACATAATTAAAGTTCAAAAAATGTATATATTTTTTGAACTCGTCACAAAATAGATAAATGTCACAGCAGATGTCACAAATAAAAAAACTAAAATATAGGTGACAACTTTCACCCTAATTCGTATTCCATGTTTAATTGCCACGTTAATGCGAGTAACAAATTAATGGTTTTTACTATTTCAAATGCGGAGTCCGTAACGGAATTCAAACTAATGGTCCATTTTTGAAATAAAATATCAGTTAAGTTAATCTAATGGATTGTCTAACAGCAAATAATTAAATAGAATCAACTTAAGTACTTCTATAATTGATTTAAAAATGAAATGAAATTCCATTAAAAATTAAAAAGTCTTCGCAGTTTTAAAATCCAAGAACTAAGTACTAACGTATTTATAAAAATCTACCTAGACATAGACATATAATTATATTTATTTACTGCATAAGCATACCTAAAAAAATCTTGTTCCATGGTTCCATGCACTATAGCATAAGGGCATGAGCTAAAAAAAAATCATCTAGAATAGATGCAAATGTAAAATAGAAAATAAAAATAAGGACACTAAAAGAAAAAAGATACATTATATCGATACTGGAGAAATCTCTCGTGTTTCAGTGTGTTTTTTGTGTTTCAATAACAAAAGAACCTTTCAAATTCAAATCAAAAAGTATTTGGTCATAAAGAGTCACTTTGAAACGTCTTAAAGCTAGGTAGGACCAAGCCTAGAAGAACAGTCAACAAACTACGGCTTGGTTCCTACAGTCTTTTGTATGAAACTTTAACTAAACAAAAAAATATAGCGGTGAAGATCCAGTGTGGTGCCGGTCATACTTAGTGAGAGGCCTAGACTCAGTATATTGCCTTAGCTACCAGCCTAGTACCTATCGGTTTATTTAAAAAAGCAGAGCATACAAATACAATTTTTATCTATACACTACGTCAAAAAAGTATATAGGTAGTTGTGTAGTATTTATAGTCTGTAGGTTTAATAATATTTATGGTTTTAAGTTTAGCTTAATACTCATCTAATGGGAAAATAATTTAGTAAAACGGTGTCTTTAATCTGTGTTTTTGCATTTTTATTCACCTTTACAAATAATACAGCATAAAGCAATGTATCTTCTATTTTCAAAGTAATAAGGTCCAAAATAACAAACGTTTGGTGTCTCTAAATAACTATCATTTCAAATCTATGTAACTCGACCCGTCTGTATTTACCTATTCATTTTAAAAAGGGAACTTAACGCCCAAATCGACGCTTTAATACTGGACAAAAAGAAAATAAACTGCTTTGTATAATTCGACAAACTTGTATATTCAACCATTAAAAATAATCGCGATAAAATCAACTGTAACGTCTCTGTAATACAGCTCATAATTAATAGTAATGGTTTGAACAAGCACACACTGGCACAAAATGCAAACAATTTAAAAAAAAGCTCCCTGCTTTTTTAAACTTGTAATTCGTAGTTTCAAATTGCGAATGCGGCATTCTTATTTCAAAATATCAGCGAGGTGTCATTGGAAACTCCCCTCAATATACAGGGCGCTCTGAATTTTAGTCAAGACATCCTAAAATAATACGTTTTAATTTTAAAATAATATATTTTGCAAAGATACATAGGTATTTTAAATTAGAAAAAATATGAATATAATATTTTGCAAGGTTGATGATAAGATAAATAACGTGTTATCTTATAATCAACCTTGCTCTTCTCATGTCTGGTTTGAGAGAACCAGTGTGGTGAAAGAATTTTAATTGCGCTCAGAGTTCAGAGAGGCACATTTCGTGCACTCGACACATTTTCAAAACTTTTTGATTAAATTCGTGCCGATTTCAAACGATGGAACAAAGACAACTAACTAGGTCTTATAAATGTATTCGTTTGTGTACAATAAAGTATCTACCTATCTAAACTAGGTATAGCTTACTCATAAACTTTAGCAAAACCACAAATCAAAGCTTCATCACGATAACCAGATAAATCGCAATAAACAGGGGGAAAATGAATAATGAACGCTGATTCCAAATGTAAACAAAACATCAGCTTGTCACATCACACGACCGAAATACAATCAATTACGCGAACTGAATAATTGAATACCAATACCGGCGGAAATAGAACAGCCAATTAATTATCCTTTGTTTCATCAGACTTGGCACCATAATAATCACTGTTATGTTAAAATAAGCTCAATCAAATGTTTTCCATTATGTAGTTTAGTTTAAAACTAAATAAAGTTAAGTATTGCAATTGTTTTAGTAAAGTTAGGATTAACCGTGACGTAAGCGTGAATTTTTCTTCTTGTGGGAGGATTATCATGAATTATGATAATATTGTGGACAATCCATGCCTCACCTATCTAGGCCAAAACTAAACAGATCTTGTACTATGAGAGCTGAATAATACTTTTGTTTTTTTTTTAACCTATAGGTACTTAGAATACAATTAATACCCAGACGAGAAAAAACATCTAGGCTTAGCACAAAAATATTTGTGCTTAGTGGAGATCGAAACCACGCCTTCCAAGAGTAACATGGATCGAGACGATGAAATCGCGGGAAGTCAATGTATGGAGAAAGCTCAAAATCGATCCCCATGCCTATCATGACGATGATGAATAAGTATTTAATGACAAAAAACAACGTAAATTATAATAGTTCATTAGTTTTTATCTAAATGTTTTATCCCAGGAATTCTAATTGATTAATACCGTTGGTTTGAAGCTCCTAGGTTCTCCTGGCTTTTCTCTCAACGTGCTTATAATTGTGTAGATAAAAAATAGGTAAACAAATTCAAATTATGTTGCCGGTAAAACCGTCAACGTGTGGGTATCTGTAGCATGCAAAAAAGTGGGAACTTAAAGTTTTCTATACACCAACAGCAAAAGTCTTGCCAGTTGAAGGACAATCTTTGTAAAGTTACATCCTCCTGTATCATCGCAACGAAAAACTTTGAAATTGGAATCGAATGTTTTTAAATTCTAAACGTCAATGGCTGAATTTGTCACTGAACCTCAGATTTCACGCTGATCTTACAAAAGCATTTAAGTCTTATTTTGTAGGTGTTTGAGTTTATAATTAGTTGTCTTTTGAATTGCTCTTTTGTTGAACGTCTTACAGTTTTTGTCGAATGATTTAAAATTCTATCGATTTTTAATCGATATTGAATCCAATTTTTTTATTCTTTGTCAACAATTAAATCAAAAATTTTAATCTTTGTGAACAAAATGACATCTAAATCTAATGCAAATAAATGTATTTGCATTAGATTTAGATGTCATTTTGTTTATACAAAAATATGTAGCGTGCTATCAAAAAACTCCGTTTTTATGCACCTCTTATAGGCACCAGAATAGAAATAAGAAAACATACAGATAAGAAATAGGTAGTAGAAATGTGTCACCATAGACCATAGATATTTGTAGAAACGGACATCATTGTCTATGCACAGATGATTCGATAAGCTAATCGTATTAGGCCAGCATAACAAGCCGTGTGCCACGCTTCGTTTGTATGTCGGCTAATTTATTGTCTAATTACATGTTATAAATTATTTTAGCTGTCTTCCGTGTTTCCGTCAGTCTTTAAGCTTCTACAGTATACAAGCAGAGCGGAATACGCTGAGCTGCTGTAAAATGAATTACTTAGAATTATTAGAGCCGTATTCAGAAACAATGCTTGAGTTGAGAGTCAAGCATAGATTTTTGACACTTTTCAATGGCAAATATCAATAAATATATGCTTGAGGCTCGACTCAGACTCAAGCATTGTTTTGGCATACGGGCCTTAAAAATATAATTTCTTTGACTTTCTTTGATATTGTTCTAATAATTATTTTATTTGTACACTGGCTTTTTTTACATCATTTGTATTAATGTGTGCTATGTGTAAAGACTATCTTACAAATTCGTATATATTTATTGAGTAGATTAATGACCCTTACTATTAATATTTTAAGTTTGAGTTGTGTTAATTTAGATAAAACTATTTTCAGAAGAACATGCTATACTTACTGGAACATAAAAAAAATCGCTCCGCTTATAACAATGCCATGAACCTAACTTAATTTTATGCAAATAATATTCAAAAGCCAACCAAAACATCGGTGAACACAAATTAAATTGTTCTACGTATATTGGATTATTTAATTGTTTTTTTTTTTGTCGTTGGGAAAAGAACTCAAATTATACAACACGATATAGGCACTTACTTACCAACATACTTATTAAAAAAAATTGCCAGACATCAAAGCCTATCAAGCCAAAACTAAGGAAAGCTTATTATAAGCATACATATTACAATGTATGTATTTCTTTACTGGTATTTTTTAAAACGAATAAGTAATAGAAACAAGTAGGTTGTCATGTAGAGCCGTTATCTCTGCTTTTAATATTTGCATTAAATGCTTAACTTTTATTCTAGTCAGCATAGTAAACGGTATAGTCTGCGTCAAAACTAGATGAAGAGTTGGTAGTAGCCTTTAAGTTGGAGGCCGTGGGTTTGATCCCCATCGAGAACAAATATTTGTGTGGTGAACTAGATGTTTTGCCTCTGTCTGATTGTTAACATTGTATTTTAAATTATATTTACAAATAAAGTGTATTTGAGTATTATATCAGCTATCTGGTTCCCATAGTACAAGCTCTGCTTAGTTTGGGGCCTAGATAGTGTTGTGTGGACTGTCCGCATTATTTATTTATTTATTTATTGGGTCTAGATAGAGTGGTCTGAATTGTCCACAATATTGAATTACTTATTTAATTCAGATAGGTACTTATATCGCTGACTATACCACCAGATGACCACACGCGTCACGTAGCGTGCTGATATTTCATAAATTACGAAATAATGTTTTTAATTCGACCTCGTATTCCGTATTTAATTAAACTCCCGAATTCTGAACTTATGCGCGTGCGTCGTTTAAGGGGTCACCAATTTGTTTCTAAAAGCTATGTATATACAAGGTGTATCTAAATATGTGTACTATGCGAAGGTGGGGGGTTTCAGACCACAATGGCGATCAGTTATGGAGGGGAGATAATTAAAAATTCCTATTTTCAGTTTCCCATACAAAAATATTTAATTTCATAATGCCTAAATAAATTGACAACCCTATCCTTCTAACCTCTTGACCCCTTGACCTACTACCTCTGTAGGTCTACTACTACTACCTACTACCTCTGTAGCTGAGTTTAGGGTTGTCACTTTGTATAAAGTCAGCTGTTAATGTTGAAACTTCGTTTCAGTTTTTTTCAGAGATACCAATCGAAGTTCGAAAAGTCGTTGAACAAAAGTTGTTCCCCGGGGGGTGGAAATTCACCCCCCTTCAGGATAGTACACATATTTTGATACACGTTGTATATAGGTATATGTTTAAAATACTCAACAATTCAACAACAGTCTTAAAAACTGAATAACTAATTAATTAATCTAGTCTATACTGAATGTATTACGCGGGTATTATTGCGGAAATTACCTTATTTAAAAAAAAATCCCATATTTCGGTTAGGTTGCAATAGCCGTGCTGGAAACGAGCAGACTCAAAACTCGAAAAATAAAATAGTTCTCTGGTTATAAGGTTAACATAGAGACGGCATATTTTTATCAGTCGGATAGCGAAACTACAAAAAAAAAACTAACATAACATCAGGTGGGCCAAATGCTTGTTCCATCAGTTGTATTAAAAAAAAAAAAAAATTGGTCTAAGAATATTTTATTGATGACACTGCCTACCCTTAACTAATAATAAGTCACAAATTAAGAGCGTCTGCGCTTGAACCCCAAAAAACATTATCGAAACTCGATCGCAAATTAGGCGATCTAACCGCGAGATAGCTTCTGCCGTAATAAGGCTGTTGTCACTTTCAACCTCCTTATATATAAAATACACTTTATTTCGACTGCTATTAAGTTTATTTTGTATTTAAAAGTTGTTCTACTGACTTAAATAAAAAGTGAAGCGAAAAAATGCTGTCAAAACTCGACTTTAAAGTGGAATATTGAATAAAGAATTCCACAGTCAAAAAAAAAATTAATATTCAATGACACTTCAGTGAACATACTATAGTATATTCTGGAACTTAATAACGGTACTTTTTGCTTGTATGTTTGTATTTCGAACAGTTAGAAAGATGTTAAAAGTGATCGTTATAACAAACGTATAATTAAATATTTCTAAATAAGTGCTAAATTGTGATCAGACACATCAAATATTTTTTTTATTTATTTAACTGGACGATGCTTTTGAATATTATTATGTTGGTAACACTGTAAACATAGTATTTTTTATTCATTTACATTTCATGTGTATATGATTTTGAATTTACTTTTTTAGAATTGATTTGAACTTAATAATCATTATTAATAATAACAATAACTGACTGAACTGACACAAAGAGAGCACTGGTGGTCTAGTGGTAGCGGCCGCTTGCTAAGGTCGTGGTTTCAAATCCAGTCATGTACCAATGAGTCTTTCTGTCGAAAAAATTATGTGCACTATGCTACTGTCAAACGGTGAAGGAAAACATTGCGAGGATACCGGCATGTCGTAGAACCTAAAAAGTTTGGATACAATATAATTATGTATCGAGTGCACGAATAAAGAAGCCTCTCTGAAGCGGACTTAAAATACTTTGACTACGCTGATTTAAAAGAAAGGATAAGAAGAAGACTAGAAGAAGACGAAGCTTGAAGAAGTCGTCCACTGGATCGACACATCATAACCAATTAGTTTATTAAATGTGTAAGTTATGATGTTGGTATCTTTAGTAGTAGTAGAGCTCTTTGTGTGTGGCTCGTCCGGGTGCGTACTACCACCATGTCTTTTTCTGCTGATGAAGCAGCATTGCTGTGTTTCGGTTTGAAGGGTGTCTGTGCCGGTGAAATTAGCAGCAGTTCCTAACGTGCGTGACCTACGAGGCAATTTTTTGTTATATAAGTGATGGTTACCTCTTAACATCAGGTGGGTCATAAGCTTGTTCCATCACCTAGTTTAATAAAATATAATAATAATGTCAGTTTTCCAATCGTGTGCAGCCGGGGCGCGTCGCTAGTATTATATATTGTTATAGGTTTAATGGCTCCAAATGACTATTCAAACAGTTACCTAAGTATTTACCTTCAGTGATCAAACTACAAACACGGCATTCGCTCGTTAAAACATTAATACCCCATCATGGGGTATCTATGGTTATGGTGACGTCAGTTTACGCCCTTGCTCTTACTGAGCATTGGCTCAAAGAGCCAGAAATAAAAAGTGTCCACATTAACGGATACAAACTTGTATCCAAATTCTGTAGGAAAACTATTACCCATGGTGGTTCGTGTATTTATGTCAGGAATGACCACAAGTGTGTAGAAAATGTAGATTTAACTAAATTATCCGTAGAACGATACTGCGAGATTTCAGCGGTTGATCTTGTTGACTACAAAATGACAATTGTGTGTGTTTACAGAACGAATCTTGTGAGTACAAAAGACTTTTTTGAACACTTTGAGGTATTGCTTGATAAGACCAGTGAGCTTGATATAGAATGCATTGTTGTGGGAGACTTCAACATAAACAGCCTGGGCGATGCCCCTGCTGATCGACATGATCAGAAACGACTATCTGACCTGCTGTCTACCCATGGCATGACAAATGTAGTGGACTTCCCTACACGCATAACGTCACATAGCGCTCGGAGCATTGACCATATTTATACAAACCTGAGTCCAGATGATGTTACAGCCAGACCTATTGTCACAAACCTAAGCGACCACCTTGCAATCCGAGGTGAGACTCTTAGGTGTCTAAGCCCCTCACTAAGGGAAGAAGTAACTGTGAGAAATTATTCCCGATCAAACTGCTTAAACTTTATAGCTGCCCTGATAAGTGTAGATTGGGAGGAACTAAAAAGTCGGTACCCTGATTGTCCTGACCAAATCACATCGTCTACCATTAAGATAATCATTAACAAACTTGAAATCTGTTTCCCACTGAAGAAAGTATTAAAGAACAATAAACTGAAATCATGGATCACTGATGACATTGAATCATACAGACAACTGCTCTTTGACATTATAGAAATAAGTAAATTGACCCCGGATAATGATAATTTAAATAATTTAATTTTAGGCCTAAATACTAGGTATGATGACATGATACAGAAACAAAGAACATCCTTTTACACAAATATCCTATCTAACAGTAAAAATACCTCTAAAGCAATGTGGGGGCTTATTAATAAACAGCGTGGTAAATCTAACACTTGTAATATGAATTTTACAGAAATAGTCAGGGACGCCGCGGGTAACCGGTTTCCAAGTGGTAAGAAGGCGGCGGATGCTATGAATGCCCGGTTCGTAGGCGCCGCCGCCGCGTGTGGCGCGCCGCCAGCCGACCCGGCCCGCGTGCTGCGCGCGCTCAATGAGGCCCGCGCGCCCGCGGATCGGGAGCTGTGGTTCCGCCCCTTCACGCCGCATGAGGTACACCGCATCATTACTTCACGGATCCCACCCAAACCATCCAAAGATGTTTATGGGATATCCATGAAGTTACTGAATGTAGCTGCCGTACCGTTGGCCCCCGTACTTGCTGATTTGTTCAACCGGTACCTCAAGCGGGGAGCATATCCCAAGTCACTGAGAATCAGTAAGGTCTCACCGATTTTCAAAGGGAAAGGGAAATCCCACGACATTGATTGCTACCGGCCAGTTTCAATAATACCAGTGGTTGCCAAAATATTCGAAAATGGGCTATGCTCCCGGCTGGTGAACTACCTGGCGGCGTCAAACGCGTTATCCGAGCGGCAATACGCCTATCGAGAAGGTAGGTCGACTACGTCACTGACGCGCGAAGTCCTCCGCCGAGTCATGCAGGCTCGCGAAGTGAAACAACACGTAGCCGTCCTATGCTGTGACCTATCCAAGGCCTTCGACGTAGCCGACCACGCGATCCTCGCGATGAAGCTCCAACATTACGGCATCGCTGGAAAGCCGCTCATGCTGCTACAAGATATGATGAGTGGCCGGACACAGATAGTTGTCGGTGCTAGCAACTCTGAGAAATCTGACCCACTTACATCTACGATAGGAGTCCCCCAAGGTTCAGCCGTATCTAACATCCTATTCTCCTTGCTATTGAACGACCTGCCGCCCGCCATATCAGGAGCAGAGATCGTGATGTACGCCGACGATGTAGCCGCGGTTGTGACGGCGCCATCTATTGACCAGCTGGAGGTGAAGATGAATGGAGTAGCCTCGCTACTGGCTCAGTGGTTTCGAGATAACGGCTTGGTATTAAACCTTTCGAAGACGCATTTTATTCATTTCTGTCTCTCGGGTCGCCCGCTCAGACAAATGTCGGTAGTGGCTAACGGTGAGACTGTCAATCAGGTTAGTGGCACCATGTTTCTAGGTTTTCAAATAGATAGGGGCCTCACTTGGGCGGACCACATAGACAAAGTATGTGGAAAGCTCGGTGGGGCATGTTTCGCGCTTTATCGATTATCCCGATTTCTACCCAGGGAAGTCGTGAGAACGTGCTACTTTGCTACTGTGCACTCTATCTTACAGTACGGTGCTGAGCTCTGGGGGCGCGCTGCTGACTGGGAACGTGCGTTCCGTATGCAGAAGCGCGCCATCAGAGCCATCGTGAAAGTATCACGACGGACATCGGCTCGCCCGTACTTCCAAGAATTAGGAATACTAACGTTGCCCTGCATAGTCATCTTACAGGTAGCGATGTACGTTAGGGCAAACTTAGACTCGTACTGTAGGAAAGGTGAGGTGAGCCGATACGACACGCGCCGCGCGGAACACCTTGTATCGATCCCACACAGACTGACTAAATCCAAAAAATTAACACATGTCATGGGCCCAGCCGTGTATAATAGGATCCCACTTAGCGTCTCCGGCGCACCAAGCTCAGACTGTTTCAAATCCCGACTGAAAACCTGGCTTATCAAGCAATCCTTCTACACTGTAGAAGAGTTTCTGAACAAGAAAATATAGTAACGCAACAATTGCTATTTTCTATTTACATTTTTGTTTACCTATGTACCTACATAATTTTTATAAGTACTCAATTTAGATTGCATTATTATTATTATTATTATTTTTTTAATGTATGAATTTAATTTGATTGTGTGATTTTGTACCTACTTTGTACGTACTTACATTATGAATTCAACTTTTGTGTCCTGACGTGTATTTTTTTGTATGAATAAAATGATTTATGATTTATGATTTATGATTTAAGCTATCGGGATATTAAGTTATTAATATCGTTTAGGGGTATTTTTTCAGTAAAATTGGCTTCAAAATTCCTTTAATCGAAGATGGCGGTAGACTGAAAACTAACCCTGCAGACCTATCAACCTATGTAATCAGAAAAGAGGAAATCTATTGCACTAGCAATATAATGAAGATTTAAATTTGTAAGTTGAAGTGGCAGTGGGCAGGGCTCGAACAACTGACAGCAGTTGAAGAATAAAGGTTCTAGAATGGTGGCGACGAACCAGTACACGTATCTTATAAAAATCGTGGGTGCAAACGAATCATGAAGAATGTCTAGTCTATTGTTCAGCAGTAAACTTCTCTAAACATGATGACTCTGTATAAACCATAGACTAAGGAACTCCTTGCTGCATAGTGCACAGTATGGGCATTGTAGTAATTGGGTTTTGAGCATACATGTCACGCAACCTCCTTGGTATTTATCTCAATGAGCTAAAATCATTTGCAAATTGAATTCAATCAAAGAAACAGCTGCGTAGCCCCACGCGTCGAATCCACTTCGATAATTAAGTGACAGTTGATAAAGAATCCCGCGGCAATCGGAGCGTGCAACACTTGGACGCACGCGCGATTAAAGATAAAAAAAGCCCTCCATTTTTAATTAAATTGAGATTCCGAGACTAACTTGATCTAATGCTCGATAGATGGCACTAAATACTAAAACAGCAATAAAATAGTATATTTCATTACAAGTGCGGGAAGGCTGTCATTGCAAAGAGTTCCGACAAATGTCTACCCGAGCCGAAGGCGAGGGTTGACAGTCGGAACAAGTTGCAATGACGGTTCCGCACGTGTACTGAACGACTATTTTTAATACAGTTGCGAAAAAATGAAGCAATTTAATAAAATAATAAAATACCATTTGCTTTTTTCTCTTCTCTTCTCTCCACGCAATAAGTTCGTCGTATGTATGCATGTAGCGACTTTTTGACTTTTCCGGTAAAATGTTCTCCGAAGCATTTTGTGCAATTATACTGAGTTCCGGTGGTGTTAATTCAAAAAAACTAGGGTCGAAATTACTCATTTTGTGCAACAGACAAATAAACTCGCAAAGAAAATTTCTGAAAAATGGCGCCAACCGTAGAATTTTTTTTTTTCTTTTCGCTCCTTTCGAAGCAGGCTATAGTACCAAGACCATACCGCCTAGTCTTACGTTTTAGTTTTCCCTTGAGTTGGGTTTTTTAAAATTTACGTCTTTCGTAATTTTTCTTTAGGTGAAATCTAAATCATTAATTGAGCCAACCGTAGAATATAAGCAGAGATTTTTTTTTTTCTTCACCCATTCTGGAAGGCAAAGGGAACTATACCCATACAGCCAAGTCTTCAGTAGATTTTTTTTATTGATATGAATTGAAAATGAAAATTAATGACATGAAATGAAACGAAACCTAACATAATTCATTCAATCAAATCATTAAATCTGTTAATGACACAAATTAGTAGCTTCTTTTTAGAAATAATACGTATTTGCATGAATCATAAAAACTTCGATGAATTTTTTTAGTAAAAACTTCATGGTTGGTTTTTCTTTTTAGACATTATTTTGACAGTTGGCAAAGAAAAAGCACTAGTGCGGGAAAGGTAAAAAAAAAGCACGCGTGTGTAATAGCTCACATCCCGAACGCTATACGTCCCTGCAATACGTCACTTTTTGAGCAACTGTATTAAAAATACATTTTAGCGCCTAAGGTTTAGAATTCAATTTGGTTTGAAAATAGAAAGGGCTTCCAAATTCAAAAAATGTGACATGCGCTTCAAGCTACGGTCAGTTTTTTTATTCAGCCAGTGGCATGCGATTCCACGAATGTAGGTAATTACAGGATTGTCGCGATAAACCAATGTAATCTCTATCACCTAACGATAAAACCCAAATTGCTTTATGATAATGGCGCCTTCCGTGTTGGCGCATCGTTTGCGCGGCAAAACGTTGTAACTTTTTTACGACTGGTAATAATCGAATTAATATCGCGAATCGCTTAATTAAATTGATATATCCGTGAAAATTAAGTTTAATTTTGAATATTTATATTAATTCAATGAGTTCAATTAACACATTATTATGTATAGGTAGGTCATTTTATTACGTTTTCTAGAATGTTTATAGTAACTATTAAGTATTTAGGTACCTTTAAGTAGTTATTACTGTTAATGGTTCAGAATACAATATAACTTTTATAACTATTGAAGGACCCACACTACAGCTACTTATCTTAATACTTTGTACTTGTAGTCAGCATAATTGTCAGGATAGTATAATAATGTATGTACTATTGTTATAGTAGGTACCTCCTCATTTTATGATTAGACTATTATACGTTTAAAAGAAACATTGTTTTGACCTAGTTAATGCTACAAAACAATCATTGACTTCGGGTTGAATGATGGCACTGACATTACCACCTCCTCCCATCCAATTTAAAAGCTCACGCGTGCTCTTTCGGGTCATTTAATTCAAATTACGTCCCGTTTGGGGTATCATATCAATTAATAGCGAGATACCGGATAATTTACGGGAAACGTCAGTTTTAACGAAATGGCGGGCTAATGGCCAGCTCGCTGTCACACGTGTTTGTTTTTAAACTTGTAATTATTCAAATTTCGAACGGCAGATGCGGTGGTAATCGGGTTTTTGACGAAATTAATTTGTTTTTTGTAGCTCGATTATGTAATCGAGTTTCATTTTGTTAATTTGTTATTGGTTTGTGTAGTATCTTACCCACCGCAGATTTTATTTTATTTTATTTATTGATCGCCAACATAATAAATACCAGTACCTACAATTCAACAAGATAGTGCTTAAGAATATAGAGTCAAGTGCTATTATAACCTAATTTAACACAAAAAAAACGAAAAAAAAAAACACACTATAGGTAGTTTTTTTATTAAAAAAGTGATGGAACAATTTGATGGCCCACCTGAAGTTCCGCAGTTACCACAGAATTAATCCTGATGGGAGAATCGAGCCCGTACCTTTTCAACAGTTAGTCTATAGTAATTAGGTAAAAGCAGACGCACCCATATTAATATTTATCATTCAACTCCACGGGCCATTAATTCGACTAATTGTTACTAGCCTAGCATTATACTAGCAATTAAAATAGTCGTTAGTTACATTGTGGTTCGAATTACTTTTGAAGTAGAACTGACAGCTATACTCAAGCCTTTTCCATCAACAGTTTTGAAAATCAATCGACTAATAAGGTCTGCGCACATTTAGGCGATGTCAACGGCGATCAGCTGAAACCATGTCAAATATCGCTGTCATATTTGACAGCATTTCAGCTGATCGCCATCGACTTCTACTTACCTTTTAGCTCCTACTCACCTTTTTTTTGTGTACACAAGGATACGCATCAGACTCACGGCTAGCTCTTATGTCCTTGCAGTAAGCGTCATTTTTCTTTGTTTTTAGGTAACTGGAGCGGTTGTTTCCTACTGTACAACAATTTGATGGAATAAGCTTAAAGGACTGCTGATGTTACTGCCTCGTACATAACTCGTTCTGAATAAATTACGTTTAACCTGAAGAAGTCCACTTCTCCCTCTTACTTTTCCAGGAAGAACGATTTCCACCATCAATCGACTTCCAGCGATCTTCACAATGCCGTTTCACCGCGTCTTGACTTCCACACTTCTTTTTAAAACAAAATATGCAGTACATATTTCATAGGTACCTGCTACCCTATCCGGAAGTGGCCGCACTCCCCGGAAGTGATCCGGATGTGGTCAGTTACAACACCCACGCGTGCCAGCATTTACACGATTACCCTATTTTCTGGATACTTATTCTGATAACCATCGTATTGTTGACTTGTGGCATGCTTACTGGACGAACACATAAATATATTAAATAAATATAAATATTAAATTTTATAGACAATCCACACAACACTATCTAGCCCCAAACTAAGCAGAGCTTGTACTATGGGAACCAGATAGCTGATATAATACTTGAATAAGTTTTTTTTTTTTTTTTGTAAATACATACTTAGAATACAATATAACACCGCCACTTTTGCTTAATGTATCTTTCGCTTCATATTTAGATTGCTACTATACCTACTATCATATAATATTAAACATTCAATTATAAAATCTAAAATGTTAGCTAGTTTAATTAGTAAATAAGTAGTTATTAGATTAAGTATTTTAAGTTTTAATTCAGTTTCAAAGTGGTTCTTGAATAAATAAATTGAAATTGAAATATTAAAATGTTAGTAAGGCGCTGACAACTTGCACAATTCAATTTTTGAAGATTAAAGCCCGTATTCCGAAACAGTGCTTGCGTCTGAGTCAAGCCTCAAGCACATATTTTTGACACTTTTCAATGGAGAGCTGTCATAAAATCTATGCTTGAGACTTGACTCAGACACAATAAGCCACTGTTTCTGAATACGGGCCCTAAAAAACTGAATGTCGTAATCGCACACTTTCAAATGGAAAAACTTTAACAGAGGTTCAACAAAAATGATTTATTAATACAAAAAAGTTTCCTACCAAACACTAGTTTCATGCTCTATTTTGAATGTCGAACGGCAGTCGGTGTCAAGTGGATAGTAAATCAAACAGTTGATAATTTCCATATTTTTATTCCTCTTCAGACCGCAGGAAAATATTACAATGCATTGACGAAGATTAACTACTATCAATAAATAACATTAATATTTATAATACAAATAAGCATTGTTTTAGATATTTATTTATAGCAATATTACAGATTTACGTTCAAGCGACAACCACATTCAATTCCAATTTTAAAAATAGAACACACTTTTTTGAACAAAGGAAACGTGCGGAAGGAATGAGGTTTTAACACAGAGCTTTTACTTTTTAAAATAACGTTAGCAAAAACTGCGATAATCTGTATAAAATATAACCAACTAAATACTGAGTGGGTTTGTAGGTTTTTAACAACAGTGAACTAATTAATCACATTAATAAAATTATTTACTTATCTATTTACAATTTTAACAGGGTTTTTAAGGTTTAAATTATATTTTGTTTGGCTAGGTGATTTAGTTAATTCTACCTACTTACCTTACGTCCCAAATAAGTCAGAACTCAAATATTTTTATCCAAAAAAAGATTATAACAATAGAGATGTGACAAAACTTGGATGACATTTTTTAAAAACCGTTACTTTATCTTGTACAGTTTTAAATCGATGACTTTAAACTTATTCAGTTCTTCGTCTTCATAAATTATTTACACCATTATCTAGCTTAAATACAAGAGAATTTCATTAAAACTTCCTTTTATTTACAATATACAACATGGAATGACATGACTTTGTACGTTACGTTTAATCTATGCTTATAATAATTAATCTAACATTGAATATTTTGAACGATTTGGCATTTGACACTCATGATAATGACTAGTCTAAAAAGTTCAGAATCTGTCCGCTGCGTATGATCCGTAAGCAGCTTTAAGCGAACACTACACTAAACTTGACAGCGGAGCGCGGGAGGTGACTGGGGACGCTGGCAGCGGCTGCATTTGCTGCGGCGCTTGAGGAGTGAAATACACGCCTGGCTCGTTGGAGTATTGCGGGTGTAGGGGTAAGGGGGTATGGGGCATTGAAGTCGGTCGAGATTCGTGATAGAGAATTGGTACGCGGACTAAACGTTGAGCTGCGTGCGCCATATTAGCAGCCTCTAGTTCCGCTGCCAACTGACGTTTCCACTTATTACGTCTGTTTTGAAACCAGATTTTAACCTGAGTCTCTGTTAAATGCAAGCTAGCAGCCAAACCAGCACGCTCTGAACTGCTAAGATACCGCTTCATATCAAAAGTGGACTCCAGTTGGAAGACTTGCGAACGGGAGAAGACGGTTCTGGTCTTCTTCTTTCTCTTTCCAAGATTCGCGTTGGGATCTCGTTTCTCGTCTTTATCGAAGTCATCGCTCTCGTCTACATCAGGGTCTGAGTCCTGGGGGTCTTGTTGTTGGGGGTAGAGTGCGGGGTGCATGCGGGGGGAACGGGGGGAGGATCGAGAGGGTGAAGGAGGAGTTGGAACTCGAGGGGGGCTTCTGGTCCGGGGAGAACCACCAGCGGATCCCTCTTCGTTGGTGGTGTCTTCTGTAACAAAAAGGATCGAGTTAGTGACGGTAAACAGCTGGTTTTATGACTATGAGAGGTGCGATGTAAGATTTCGGTGACAGCGCATCAAAGTATTAGATGACAGAAGGACGGACCGTTCATTCCCCACAATAAATTACTTCGTTCAAAAACCAAATCTGTGAAATCGTCCAACAAAAGGCGTTGAGTCCTTCGATTAGTATTTATATGGATTTATTACAATCGTGTGTGTGTAATCGGATCGCAGAAGCCGTACGTCGCTGTGATTAGTAAGTCGACGATGACGAGTCGATATAAATGCACTTTGATTTGAGACAAGTTGGACTGGAACTTCGCTGCTATTATTTTTGTTTTGTGTGATTCACAAAAAAAATAGTAGGAACGTAGTTTGTTGCCTGTTTTATTAGGCTTGGTCGCGTGGAACTGGCGCCTAGACTCACCTAGCTTTATGACGATTCAAAGTGATTCTTGTGATATGTTATAAATAAAATGCAAGAAAACCAATATATGGTTTTATCTGAATAAAATTTGAGTATGAATGACAAGTCAGTTTTGACAACAGTCAGATATAAAATATAGGTTGGTTCCAATAAGTATTTACACCACATTCACCGCCATATTTTTTAAAACTTATTGTTGACAAGATCATAGTCTTGCAGGCGAACAGGAGCTCTCCTGTCTCTTGTAGAACGTCGAACAGAAGATGGAACCAGTATTTCTTCAACAGCATCCTCAAACTGTTCATCGGACTCACTTTCCGTTCTAGTTGCTGTTCGGTGTGAATGATTAAACAATATCTCATGGGGTGCAGCATTATTCGTCGTACACAAAGAGCGGATTGAATCAAGGGCTGGGAATAGCACACGCTCCCAGTTTGTTGTGTCAAGCTCTTTAAACTTCAGGTACAACTTTATAGATTTCCACAGGGTGCCATTGAGTCGTTTCACCTGCCCATTTCCTTGTGGATCATAAGGTGTCATCCGGCTACAAGCAACTCCATGCGATGCTAGAAAATTTCGTAATTTGTTTGACATGAAGGCGGTACCACGATCAGAATTGATGTAATGTGGGACACCATACTTAGTGAAGAAATCGTTAACACATCTGATAACAGTGCTAGCAGAGAGATCCTTACATGGGTAGGCAAATGGGAATCTAGAGTATTCATCTATGATTGTTAAGATGTAGCGATTCTGCGTATTGGTTGGTAGAGGTCCCTTAAAATCAAGATTTAGTCTTTCAAAGGGTGCAGTTGATTTAATAAGATTGCCTTGTATCTTGGCAAACCTTGGTTTTACTTCAGCATTTTTTCTGAAAGCAGGCGTCATTTGCTCGATATTTTCAGTCTGCTTTAGTGACTTAATGGCGATTGGTTTCACGTGAGTAGATAGATTAGTGAAAAGTGAAACTGGAGGCACCGTAGCTTCCCTAACACTACATATTCTGAGTGTTTTCTTTGCACCTCCAAATTTTATCTCTACCGATGAATGGTCGTTTAAAATATCATGACCAATAATAACGTCTGCACATAAATCTTCTATTATGTACAAAGGCCTTCGAGTGTATGTATGCTCATTTAACATGATGGTTGCATAGCATAATCCATCGACGGATGTAGTCCGTTTTTTTGAAGCTAATGCTATAACTTCTTTCCATGGATGGCGTTTTAAATTTAGCAGCTTTGCAAAATTGTGGTCGATAAAGCTCATTGAACTTCCACTATCGATTAAAGCATCGGCTTTGTAGTTATTGCAAGTGATGGGGACTATTGTTTTGCGTAGTCTCGCTGGTGACGCTGCTGATATTTCTCCTGTATACAACTCCTTTTCAACAACTGCGCTTGCTGCAGGCTTATTTGCATTTTGACTTCTACAAACCTTGGCGAAGTGACCTTTCTTTTCACATTTTGTGCAAGTTGAGTGGAATGCTGGGCACTTTATTCTTTGGTGAATGTTTCCGCCACAGAAAAAACAGTGTCTACGTGTCGTCGGTGCTGCAGACAGGTTTTGAATACTCTCGTTTCCCTCGGCAATGTTTGCTATTTGGCTAAACAAGTTTGTATGTTTATTGCTGCCAAAGTCCTTTGAATTATTTTCAGCCATTTCGAGGGACATCGCTTGATTTTTCGCCTCTTCCAGAGTTATATTTAAATTTTCTAGAAGTCGTTGACGAATCCTGTTCGATTGAATACCCGCGATAAAAGCATCCCGCACATATTCATTCCTGTATTTTTCGGCACTTACAGATTTGAAGTTACATTCAAAAGCTAGTTGCTGGAGTGTGCGCAAGTAGTCCGCTACTGTTTCTTCTGATCTCTGTTTAGTCGAGGTGACTAGAAATCTGGCATGGATTTCATTTTTGGATTTTATATAAATTCTGTCCAGTGTACTTACGGCAGTTGAGTATTCTTTTGCCTCTCGAATAAACGAGTATATATTCGGAGACACGTTGTTTAGCAGTATTTTTAGTTTGATGTCATCTGACACTTTATTTGATTCCGTTTCTACAGCAAGAAAATTCTGGAACGTTTCCTTCCAATACCGGTACTTGAGTTCGGCGGTGGGAGTTCCCGGATCAGTGTCAAATTTATCTGGCCTTAGCAGTTGTGCTAGAGAAGCCATTATTCATCACGTAGATATTTATTATTCAGATAAATTGTTATAAATAAAATGCAAGAAAACCAATATATGGTTTTATCTGAATAAAATTTGAGTATGAATGACAAGTCAGTTTTGACAACAGTCAGATATAAAATATAGGTTGGTTCCAATAAGTATTTACACCACATGATAATACCATTGACTAAAGACATTTGACTTTGGCTGGCATTTCAATCTATTTTTTTGTATTATACTAAAGATAGAAAAGTCTGTCTATTAGATATTTACTGCTGAGTAAGGCTAAACAAGAGGATATAGGATACGATATTTTGATAATTGGGAACGGTCGTATTTGATAACTTTATTGATTTGACTAAAGCAAAGTTGTTTTTGTTATATGTGAATATTTTACTAAGCCAAATCATGTTTCATGTTTAAAAAGTGTTAACCTAACATCTCAAATTCAATGCAAAAGGCCTTTAGAATTAGTATGTTTGATTCAAGCATTGTTTCTGCATACGGTCCTTAGCAAACTATCTGTCACAAAGCTTAAATCGCAAGACATGATTCTAGACAACAGTCGCCTGCCTGTAAGCGAGCCTACACGTATCGATGTCTAAGCTCTTGTGTCAGCGGTGACTGTAGTCAGCTCAAACATAGCCGCAGAACATCTTAGGTCATTATTGCAATGCACGAAACGAGCCTTTTGAGACACATATGAAATCCTTCCACCACACTGCTTCAGAAGAACTTGTGGCACGTTAGGAATAAGATGATTGCCTTTCCAAGAAGATTGGTCTTACCAAAAAAGTTTTTCTAGTCCATTTTGATGAATATGGTCTAACAAAACCTATTAACCTACAAAATTTGTGGAAAGGTACAATTTGTATTTAAAGTATTGTTATTTTTTACCATTGGGTAATAGCAAACAATGATCAGTCTAATTTTGATTACGGCTTTATGTGACTAAGTTGGCGTAAGGCCAAAAAGTAAAAAAAATATATCAAAGCGTTCGCTTTGTTTTAATGTTTGTTACTGCATATCTCCGTCATTTATGAACAAATTTATTTTTTTTGTTTATTTGAAAATTAATGTTTAATAGTTCGCCATGACGTCTGTTTTTCAAATCTTATTCCTTATTACTTACAAGCATTTTTCAAAAGATAATCAGTGTTTATGCAACTGTTATCGCTTACCATCCGGTAATGTCAAACACTTAGGCCGCTGGCGTCAGCGTTCAGTGAAACGCTGTCAAATTTGACAGCGATATTTGACAGCGTTTCACTGATCGCTACCGCCAGCGAACTAGGTGTGCGCAGGCCTTAAGTAATGGGGGATTAACCCCCGAATACATTGAAAACTGTCAAATATTCGTCGCTTGAGACGTGCTTAAATCTGAGTTGCGTTTCAGTATTCGGGGGTTAGTGTTTTATTTGTGACCTGGATGTTCTAGACCTACCTGTGTCCAATGTTGCAGTGATTCTATCGATTTCCGAAGCCCTAATCCTGTGTTTCCACCCGCGCTGCTTACACAAACGCTTACTAGTTTAAGCTGTTTATGCAAATGTATGTTTTGTAATTAGCTAATGTGATTATAGCACGGAAATGTCTGGTGGTCGTGTAAAAATTAATAATTTGCTATTCGGCGTTTTAGTTAAGTAGATTATTGTAACCTTATCCTTTGGGTAAGCATTTTACGAACACCTACAAATTTATAAGCTTACCGATAAGCTATTTTTGGGTAACTTTCTGTCAACGTATGAACAAATTTTGGTAATATTTTAAATGTCGAATTATGAAAGGAAAAAATTACAAGAATAACTTTAATGTCATAGGTATAGGAAAATAACCACAGATAAAATATTCAATCAGTGTATATAGGTAGGTGTATATTTAATTTGTTATGTCATTAAACTTTCAAATATAGAACGTTACCAACATCACTATTCATAAAAAAAATAAAAGGCCAAGCAAAGCAATCACACAAAACGGCGCGCCGAATAACCGCATTCGAAAATTAAAACGAGCGCGCGACATGTCTGCCCACACATAGCAACACTGCTTTTGCGAGCGAGACGAAGCGAGAGTAAGGGTTGAGTGTGAGAGAGATAGACATACGTTTGACGCTTCAGTGTTGCTATACGTTGGTAATTGTAGCGGGATGATGGAAAATAGACTTGCGGGAAATATTAGTGAGGAGTGATTCACATTTTCAAATGGCTCACCCCGTTGAGTCGTGACTCATAAATATGACTCACGGAGGCATTTTAGTAAGAAGATAAGTGCAAATAAAAAAAGGGATAATAACAAATGCTTGTAAAATATCACGCTTTGAAGATAAAAGCAATGTAATATGTGAGTACTGCTAAATCACAAAAAAATACGTGGAATTAATAAGAACTGATGACTCTATTAATAGGTTTTAAATGAGTCACACAATACTTGCATCTAGACAAACACATAATATAAATCAAGATATAATAGCAAGATATTAGTGGAATGTGCTAACTTTTATTATTTTAAATAGCCATATTTTTTATATTTTTTAAATAGCTAAAAAATTTATCGCTACAGAAAAAGAAACCCCAAGGAGTATAAAATATATAAAAGTCTATGATTTGGTCCAATGAGAAAATAAATATTGCGCAGCAAGGAGTTTAAAGTCTGGTTATATAATTTGTAATTTCTTTAATTAGTTAGAAAGGTGCGACATTGTGACCAATTACACAAATGAATACACAAATGTATATACTCAAAACTACAGTAAATGTCAGACAAAATATATATACTTAAAACAGAAGATCAAAATTACTAACTATGACGGTTCAGACGAGAATGTCCCAACTCTAGTGCGAAAGCATTGCACGGTCGGTTTGGGCCGCGTGAAATGGCGTTGTCTTTGTTTCTGCGGAGGCTTTCCGAAATTAAAGTGGGGTTGCGATGTGATGACGATTACCTAGTTGTTTGCTGCTTGCTTCATGTTGTACGGTGGCGCTATTACCTACGACCTAGCAATAACAGTAGCGACAAAGTGAACCGTTGCTTGTTAATGAACAAAATATTTGCTGCTTGCTTCATGTTGTACGGTGGCGCTATTACCTACGACCTAGCAATAACAGTAGCGACAAAGTGAACCGTTGCTTGTTAATGAACAAAATATTTGCTGCTTGCTTCATGTTGTACGGTGGCGCTATTACCTACGACCTAGCAATAACAGTAGCGACAAAGTGAACCGTTGCTTGTTTAATGAACAAAATATTTGCTGCTTGCTTCATGTTGTACAGTGGCGCTATTACCTACGACCTAGCATTAACAGTAGTGATACAAGCTGTTGCTTTTTTAATGAAAAAAATATCACCAATTTTGATTTTTGACTGCACAGCTCTGTTTTTTATGCCTAAGAATTTGATTGGTGAATATTATTGAATCCATAGATTCCCAAACTAGTGAAAGTTCCCAAAATTTTGTTTCAAGAACCAGTCGTTGCTTCTCCCATATTTTAATCAGAAATAATGGCTCTAGAAATTAATAACAAAAGAAACAAACGTTAGGTACATTAAATTATGTATTAACTATGTTTCAGATATTTAGGATTAGATAAGTACTTTGAATATAATTAAAAATTATGAAAATAATAGGTTACTCTACTAGCTAGTTAATAGGTTATGGTTCTGCCTTCTGGCAGGTTGCGGGTTTGATATAATGTGGAGTTGGTTATAGGAGAGAGTAGAATAATGTATGATGAACATTATTATCATCTTTATTCTGTCTTTGTGAGTCAAACGTATAATATACTAAAAGTTATCTGGATTATTTTGCTTTACTAAGTTATTTCGCTACCGCTAGGAAAATCTATTTGCCGATGGGATGAATCTGAAGGAACATTTGTTACTCGACTCATTTACAACAACAATACATACATACATACAACGACATTTTATATTACTGATATCGCTGTTGCTAGTTCTTAGACAGTTGACTCGATAGAAATCCTTTTAATCTTAGCTTGAGAGAACTTTTCACAAAGGGGTTATTAGTAATATTGTGACGCCGTCCTGACGTAACTACGTAAGCGTGCAAGGCAGTGAAGTTTTTGGCAAACATCGTCATTGTCACAACGGCCGGGCTGTCAGAGCTACGACTGCAAAGCAGACGTACGCGAGTTCGAGCCCGGTCCAGCTATGAAGATTTTTGTTCGACATTTTAATGTTACCAGAAAATTCTAGTAGCGGCGAGTGCCTTCTTTAAGGAATTCAAATAAAGAACCGAAAGTTCTGGACTAAAACAAGAAATGATGTAAGAAGGAAAAGACGATCGGAATCCAACAGAAGAAAACGAAAAGACTAACGAAGTTCAATAAATGACGATCGAAATCCAATAAATGACAATCGAAATTCCGGGTATATAAGGAGCTGCAAGCGCGTCTACGGGCAGTTCAGTGGAAAGTGATCTGAAGAAAGGAACAAGAAGGAAAAGTGAAAAAGTGGAAAAAGTGAACAGTGAAAGTGAATAGTGAAGTGAACAGTGAATAGTGAAGTGAAGTGCAAAGTGGTAAAGTGCTCCCAGTGGACTGTCAGTGTTCGGAGCACAGCGTTGGACCGTGTAACACATAGTGCGCGGGGACAGTGTCGGACAGTGCTACGCGTTTCGTGCAGTGCTACGCGTTCAGTGCAGTGTTACGTGTTCGTAGTGCGAATAAATCGCTACTTTCGGTAAAACGTTCGTTTCCTTCCAATCCCTGTACCCACTTCCGTAACATTTGGTGTCAGAAGTGGGATTGGAAGGTAAAATGCCTGTCATGCCGAGAGAAGGCGTGAATACGCGCGCCAAGACTGCTTCGCAGCAAGCCAGTGGCTCTGGCGCCGAGGCTTCCGAGGAAGAAACCCCTGGACGCCAAGACAACTCCGGTGGGGCAACTACCGTAAGTGTGCCGACAAGAACCCAGGTTGGACCAGACCTGGGCGCCTTGTTTGAGCAACTGCGCGCCATGCAGGAGGAACAAGCCCGGCGGCAGGAGGAGCAGCTGCGCACCATCCAGGAGGAGCAGGCACGCCGCCAAGAAGAGGATGCCCGCCGGCAGGAGGAGCAAGCCCGCCGGCAGGAGGAGCAGCTGCGCGCCATCCAGGAGGAGCAAGCCCGGCGGCAGAAGGAGCAGCTACGCGCCATCCAGGAGGAGCAGGCACGCCGCCAAGAAGAGGATGCCCGCCGGCAGGAGGAGCAAGCCCGCCGACAGGAGGAGCAAGCCCGCCGGCAGGAGGAGCAAGCCCGCCGGCAGGAGGAGCAGCTGCGCGCCATCCAGGAAGAGCAGGCCCACCGGCAAGAAGAGGATGCCCGCCGGCAGGAGGAGCAAGCCCGCCGGCAGGAGGAGCAGCTGCGCGCCATCCAGGAAGAGCAGGCCCACCGGCAAGAGGAACAGATGTGCGCATTGCAGAAGAATCTTTTGACCGCTATCACCGACAGCATGCGCAGGGTAGAAGCGGTGGAGGAAACTGTACAGCAACATGGGACTCGCCTCTGTTCCATTGAGGAAGGTGTCAAAACTGTACAACAATACGGGAACCGCCTCTCCTCCGTCGAGGAAGACGTCAGGAAGCTCAAAACAAATGGTATCCCGGGCTCAGCAACCATAGTAAGTGCATCGACTGCAGGCGGAAATTTCAAAGTCCCGCCTTTCGATGGAACCTCTTCCTGGGCGGCTTACAAGCTACAGTTTGAGGCTGTGATGAACCTGAATGGGTGGACCAAGAACCAGGCTAAAACCGCGCTTACTTTGGGACTACGAGACAAGGCTTTGACCGTGCTGGAGGCCTTGGGGAGTGATGCAACCTACGAGCAATTGCTGGAAGCCTTGGAATCGCGCTACGGGGACTCGCACCTGGAGCATGTTTTCCGCGCTCAACTCCGTGATCGATGCCAACGAGCGAACGAGTCATTGCAACAGTGGTCCCTGGAGGTAGAAAAGTTGGTCCGGAAGGCGTACCAAACATCGCCGGCATCGGTCATTGACAGCATGCTTTTGCAGTCGTTTGTCGACGGTATTTTCGATGCGGAAGTAAGAGCTGCCGTGCGTTTGGGTCATCACGGTCACATCAAGGAAGCCGTCGCGCATGCGCTCGAAGTAGAAGCCGTCCGACGAGACCCGAGGAGTGGACGTCTGAGGGAGATTAACTCAACGGAAGTGGAGCGGGTTAACCAACGCAGAGCTTTCGTCCCTAGATGCTACAACTGTGGGGAACGGGGACATCTGAGAAGCGGCTGCCCGAATCGGGTTACAGAGAGACGAGGGACCGATGCTTGTGTACAAGCGTCGGAGAACCAGGAAAACTAATTCCAGCCAGAGCTGAGGGGTGGGCGCTGGCCGGTAGACATGGAGCCCCGAAAATCAAGGTTCATCAGAGCACAGATGGCAACAGCTTGACTGTTAATGGATCAGTAAATGGAATTCCGTGCTCATTAACTTTGGATACTGGAGCGTCGCGTACGGTAATTGGAACACAGCTGATAAGAAGAAGCGGAAAGATCAACGTTCGGAAGGGAGCTTTCCAGCTAACAACGGCTACCGGCCAGCGCATACCAGTATCAGGTGAACAGAAAGTGGCTATCAAGATTGGTGATAAACTTTACTGGCAACAAGCGGTAATAGCTGACATCGTGGATGACTGCATTATTGGCCTGGACTTTTTGAAGGACCATCGGTGCAAGCTCGACATTCACTCCGGCGTCTTGAAGTGTGGAGAAGACGAAATACCGATGAGAGGCGGTGGCGAAGGCAAGGTGTACTGCATTAAGAACACTAAACTATTGCCTAGATCACAGACGCTAGTTCCAGTAATTTTTCCTGGAAGTAAAAGTTTGAAACAGCGACGGTGGACAATACTAGAAAAAGTGGATAACGAGTCATCGTGGCTGCCAGCACGTACGGTCATAAATTCATCCGCAGAAACAGTGGTACCTGTGTTAAATTTGAGCAATGAGGAACAGGTGTTAAAGAAGGGTACCCTAATAGGGCGGAGCGAAGAAATCGTGTGGTTGCGGAATTGTCAAGAAACCAAAAAGACGGATGCAAGTTCAATCGACGTTAACAGTATACTGGAAGAATGTAAGCACGATTTGACAACTATTGAATTGCTCAAGGCGAAGAATTTGCTACGTCGGTTCTCCGATATATTTTCGAAGAATGATGGTGATATCGGAAGAACGAGCATGGTTCAGCATAAAATCAATACTGGAAATGAACAACCTATACGACAACGACCCCGCCGAATTCCTTTTGCCAGAGAAAAGGAGGTGGACGACATGATTCAAGACATGAAGGATAATGAAGTAATCGAACCATCGTCCAGTCCGTGGTGCTCACCAGTGGTTTTGGTAAAGAAGAAGGATGGGTCAACGAGGTTCTGTATCGACTATCGCCGCCTAAACGACGTGACCAAAAAGGACAGTTATCCATTACCAAGGATAGACGACACCTTGAATACTCTCAACGGCATGAAATGGTTTTCTACGCTGGACCTAAAAAGTGGCTATTGGCAGGTGGAGTTGGATCCTAAGGATAAGGAGAAGACCGCGTTCTCCACAGGAAAGGGCCTCTGGCAGTTCAGAGTGATGCCGTTTGGGCTGTGCAACGCCCCGGCTACTTTCGAGAGGTTAATGGAACGTGTCCTTGCTGGGTTGCTGGGAGAAACCTGCTTGGTGTATCTCGATGACATTATAATAGTGGGGCGAGAATTTGATGACCATTTGAAGAAGCTGGAATCCGTATTCAACAAGTTGAGAAGTGCAAATCTGAAACTAAGCCAGAAGAAGTGCTCATTCTTCAAACGGCAAGTGAACTATTTGGGACACGTTATTTCGGAAAGCGGCGTCGAAACGGATCCATCGAAAATTTCGGCGGTTAAAGATTGGCCTGTGCCTGCGGACAAAACACAAGTACGGGCGTTTATGGGACTTTGCTCTTATTACCGTCGTTTTGTCAAGAGTTTTTCGGATATAGCGAAGCCATTGCATAGACTCACAGAAGAAAAACGACCTTTCGTTTGGGACCAACAATGCCAGGTGGCTTTCGAGGAACTAAAGAGCCGGTTATGTGAAACACCAGTACTCGGATATCCGGATCAGTGCAATGAGTTTGTAGTTGACACGGACGCAAGTAATACAGGGATAGGAGGAACACTCTCACAAAGAAAAGAAGATCAAGAAGTTGTGATAGCTTATTACAGTAAATCCCTGTCAAAACCAGAGCGGAATTATTGTGTCACTCGAAGGGAGCTACTTGCAGTTGTCAAAACACTTCAGCATTTTAAGAAGTATTTATTGGGTCGGAAATTTCTAGTCAGAACAGATCATGCAGCCTTGAAGTGGCTACTGCAGTTCAAGAATCCTGAAGGACAAGTTGCGCGATGGATTGAACAACTACAGGAGTACGACTTTGTAGTAGAGCATCGCAGTGGAAAGTCTCATGGGAATGCTGATGCTTTATCAAGACGGCCGTGTTCTGAAGACTGCAAGCACTGTGTGAAACAGGAAGATAAAGAAAAATCTATGGTCCGAGTTATAAGAACTGATACAGTAAATGATGATTGGAGCAGCGATGCCATGCGTAAACTACAAGAAGAAGATGAAGACCTTAGACCAATACTCAATTGGGTGAGAGATGGATCCGCACGCCCAGGATGGAGTGAAGTTGCTGGAATGAGTGCAGTAACGAAGAGCTATTGGGCACAATGGAATAGCCTGCTCTTACACAATGGTCTTTTATGTCGAAAATGGGAGAGTGCATCAGGACAAGACAATCATCTTCAGACAGTTGTGCCAAAGTCAAAGATTTCTGATATACTGCGAGCGTATCACGACGGAACATCAGGCGGTCATCTCGGTGTGAAGAGAACTTTGGTGAAAATTCGTCAACGTTATTACTGGTTGCACTGCAAGGAAGATGTTGAAGACTGGTGCAAGAAATGTACGAGTTGTTCCTCTGTCAAAGGACCACAAACAAGAAGTCGGGGAGCATTGAAGTTATACAACGTGGGTGCTCCTTGGGAACGAATAGCTTTGGATGTGGCCGGGCCGTTTCCAATGACGAATAGTGGAAATCGTTACATTTTGGTAATAATGGATTACTTCACAAAGTGGCCAGAAGCGTTTGCATTACCAAATCAAGAAGCTGTTACTGTGGCTAGCAAACTGGTGAATGAAGTTTTCTGCCGATTTGGACTACCCCTTGAAATCCATAGTGACCAAGGCAGGAATTTCGAGTCGCAAGTCTTTCAGGAAACATGCAAGATTATGGGGATACACAAAACTCGGACTACGCCGTATCATCCGCAATCTGATGGAATGGTGGAGAGGTTCAACCAAACTCTAGAGCGGCATCTGGCAAAAGTTGTTGAAAGCCATCAGAACAATTGGGACGAGTACATTTCTCTGTTCCTTCTGTCGTATAGAACTGCGGTTCATGAGAGTACCTCTACTACACCGGCCCGAGCGAACTTTGGTAGAGAGCTTCGACTTCCAGCGGATCTTCTCGCGGGTTGTCCTCCAGATACGCCTAGCTGTATTTCGGAATACGCGGAAGATTTGAGAAGGAAAATGGAGGAAGTTCACGGGCATATGAGGGAAGAGAATCTGCGTGCTAGTGAGCGAATGAAAACGCGATACGACAGAAGCGTCAACTCCAAGTCCTTTGAAGAAGGTTCTGCTGTATGGCTTCACAACCCCGTTCGAAGGAAAGGAAAATCTCCAAAACTACAACCGAGTTGGGAAGGCCCTTTTCAAGTAATTACGAGGATCAATGATGTCACATATAGAATTCGGAAAACGCCAAGAAGTCCAGCGAAAGTGGTTCATGTGGACAGGTTGGCACGGTACTACGGCTCTAACGATGCTCGGGACGAGCACGTCTAAGGAGGGGGTAGTGTGACGCCGTCCTGACGTAACTACGTAAGCGTGCAAGGCAGTGAAGTTTTTGGCAAACATCGTCATTGTCACAACGGCCGGGCTGTCAGAGCTACGACTGCAAAGCAGACGTACGCGAGTTCGAGCCCGGTCCAGCTATGAAGATTTTTGTTCGACATTTTAATGTTACCAGAAAATTCTAGTAGCGGCGAGTGCCTTCTTTAAGGAATTCAAATAAAGAACCGAAAGTTCTGGACTAAAACAAGAAATGATGTAAGAAGGAAAAGACGATCGGAATCCAACAGAAGAAAACGAAAAGACTAACGAAGTTCAATAAATGACGATCGAAATCCAATAAATGACAATCGAAATTCCGGGTATATAAGGAGCTGCAAGCGCGTCTACGGGCAGTTCAGTGGAAAGTGATCTGAAGAAAGGAACAAGAAGGAAAAGTGAAAAAGTGGAAAAAGTGAACAGTGAAAGTGAATAGTGAAGTGAACAGTGAATAGTGAAGTGAAGTGCAAAGTGGTAAAGTGCTCCCAGTGGACTGTCAGTGTTCGGAGCACAGCGTTGGACCGTGTAACGCATAGTGCGCGGGGACAGTGTCGGACAGTGCTACGCGTTTCGTGCAGTGCTACGCGTTCAGTGCAGTGTTACGTGTTCGTAGTGCGAATAAATCGCTACTTTCGGTAAAACGTTCGTTTCCTTCCAATCCCTGTACCCACTTCCGTAACAATATCTTGGAGGAAAACTAACGTCACCGATTTTAAAATGTCACCAAATTTTTAACTACTGTCACCAATTTCTCCGAAACGTTAAAAAAACGTGTCTATATCGACACGCTTATATAAAAAAAAACACAATTTACTTAGACAATTTATATTTCATCATCATCATTATCAGCCTACATCTACCACTACTAGGTCTCAGTGGCGCGTTTTTGCGCCACTGAGCCCGATCTTCGGCTCTTCTCCAGTGCTTGCTACATTTCGCAGATCGTCGACCACCTTGCCGAAGGGCGTTCTACATAACGCTTACCTAATTTATATTTTATCACGTCTATTGGCACTATAATCTCGGTCGCAACGAGAACGCAACTTATATCGATTGATACCGTAGTAGTGCTAAGTCCACCGCGACGCGATTTGTATTGAATAACATTTTGATACTAGTTTATTACACCTTTACCTGCTTTACTGTAGGCCACAAGCTGTGTCTGGCTCTGTTTCTGGTTTAAGTATGTGTGAGTACCCTACGTCGAAACGTCACACACACATCATAATACAGTGGTGAGTACTCCACAGACCAGAGCCAGAGACAGACCTTGTGGTAGGCCATTGGTAGGCCTGAGCAGAGGTAGACTTAATAAAACTTGGATGAACTGGGTGAAAGATGACATGGATAAGAGAGGAGTGAATGCAGAGATGACGGCTGACAGAAGGGAATGGAGGAGGAAGACATGTTGTGCCGACCACACATAAAGTGGGATAAGGGAAGGAAGTAGAAGAAACCTTGACTATGCTTAGTGAGCTTAATGCTACCTAAATTAAAAATTCAATATAAAATTTAGAGAACAAATATCTATGATCTTCTCTTCTTAAATTTAAGAGCTTAGCTCTTGTCGGGGCTTTGATGCAGTTTTCTCCAATTAAGTCTTTCGAATGCGGCCTCCTTGACACATGACAGCGACCTTTCCTTTTATCTGCATATCTATGATCACCACACAAATATTTGTTCTCGATGGGGGTCGAACCCACGACCTACGGGGCAGAAGGCAGAGCTACCAACTGAGCTGAGAGGCCAGTCAAACACTAACGATACGTTTTCTGAAAGATGCCTTTCTCCACGATGTTTTCCTACACCGTTGAACTCTAGCAGCTACAAAGAGAGGAATGAAGATAGGTTACCTCGTGGAGGAGAGCTTCTCTGCCAGTACCATGGAGCTGGCACCAGGCCGCCATACCGTCCCGCCAGCGCGCTCCATTGAGAGATCAGACCCAGTCTGCAACAATATTATACGTCTAAGTATGTACGGTTGAATCAAATCAAAAGTGTTTTTATTCAGTTCAATTCCAAGAATCACTTTGAAACGTCGTACCCCTACCGGGAACCAATCGTACACCAGCTGACGTGGACACGTCACCGTCTCGCAATCGCTATTCATGCTTCTTGAAGAATCCGCTAGGGGCGCTTTTGGTTTCTCCATACAAAATGGTGCCAGAGGTGGGCGATACGATCGGCGATAGGCGTCAGGCACCGCACACGGCGTCAGGCATCGCACACGGCGTCAGGCACCGCACACCGATTTCATACAATTGGTTCCCGGTAGGTCTACAGTTCCACGCGACCAAGCCTAAAACAAACTACGGCTCGGTTCCTACCGTTTTTTTATATGATCCTTTTACAAATCTAAAATAATAGCAGTGAAGTTCCAGTGTGAAGTGGCACTTCACTGAGTGAGACGTATGCAATAATAAAAGGGCAAAAGTTTCAAAGACAATAAATATCTCATCGGCGTTTCTGCTCTCAGAGTGCTATCTCTTTCTAATGCACACTACGCTCTATGACGCCGTAATTAGCCGATGTGCAATATTTGTTGCCTACTACTATAATTGCAAGAAAACTGGTCAGAAGAAGGCTGGAGATATCCATAACAGATGTATAGTGGCAGAATGAAAATGTTCGTCGATTTTCAACTTGATTTGTTCAACGTATCACGATCACATACTACCTTTTGAAACTGAATAAACAGAATACAACGATACGTTAACGTCACAAATTATGTCAAAATGTGTTCAGGCTCGAACACACCTAGTTCGCTGGCGGTAGCGATCAGTGATCAAATATCGCTGTCAGATTTGAGATTTGACAGCGTTTCACTGATCGCTACCGCCAGCGAACTAGGTGTGCGCAGGCCTTTCATGATCAAGGCACTGGTGCAAGCGAAAACCGGCTCTAAGGTGACGAACATTTTCATACCGCGACTGTACAGTCTCACACTAGGCTGTACAGTCTATTGAATTCATTTGAAAACTGCAACAAGTGTAGAGCTCTTTGTGTGTGTCTCGTCCGGGTGCATACTACCACCATGCTTATTCCTGCCGTGAAGCAGCATCGCTGTGCTTCGGTTTGAAGGGTGTGGGTGCCGGTGAAATTACTGGCACGTGAGGCTGAACATCTGTATGCCTCAAGTTGATGAATACAGGGCGATGCATCGTTAGGCACATCCATAACGTGCGTGACCTACGAGGCAATGCCTTGTTATAAGCGATGGTACGCCATAATGACGCTTTTTTTGAGCAAGAGGAGTGAAAAATGTTTATTATATGGCAGTGAAAATGAGTTTCACTTTATTTTATGTATGATAATTTAAAAAAGAAAATTTTGGATGTAAATGGAATCCAACATGCGTTCAAATTTCTAGTAGATATCTGTAGACCTACCACAAGCTCTGTCTAGCTCTGACCCTGGTTCTGGTTTTGAGTCTGTGGGTACTCATCATTATACTGTGTGTGTGGCGTTTCGACGTAGGATTTATTTAGTCAGCACTCACACAGACTCAAAGCCAGAGCCAGACAGAGCTTGTAGGTAGGCTTACTGTAAGACTATCAAATCTGTGGAGTTTAGTATTTTCCATAACTTTTTGGTGTTACCAACATAATATACCAACTAATACCCAAATACATTTTAAAGTCGCCCAAATTCCGTATTATTGCCACCTCCCCCGATGGAATCCTATAACTCAAGGCGCTGAAGCCTACCCACCCTAAATATCCACCCCTATGAAACAACGGTATCGTAAAACCATGAAAATGACGGTGGAAATAACATGAGAAATCGGTCGATTCATTTGTTTTTTTTTCAAACCAGTAGTGTGGTGAAAGGCTTTCAAATGCGCCTCAATGAGCCAGTTGTCAAATTAGTTGTATTTTTGGAAATGGTTTTAGAAAAGACACGACCACGGGAGGGCGTTAGAAGCGGATTTAGTCAAGCATTGGTAAAAAATATATTTCAAATCAGATAAAAAATGACGAGTTATCAGATTACAAACTTACAAAAAACACAACCGAATTGAGAAACTCCTTCTTTTTTGAAGTCGGTTAAAACAAATTGTTGTTTAAACACCACGCAATTATTTTCCTCTCTGCTGGGTGATTGTATAGTTCTGTTGCAATCAAAAGTTTGATACTAACAACTAAGGAGCAGCGATCACAATAAGTTGTTGCTGTCATTTTTCGACCACTTCGATCTTTTGCTATATAACTAGTTTTACAAAGCGCAAGTTCCTATTCGCTATCCCATGTTTTAACGTCATCATTCAGTCTTGTTGCAATCGTTCTTTGTCATAGTTTTGTTTCAATTCGTTTTTTCGCAATCGAAATTCTAAATAATGCCAAAACTGACAGATGCGCAATCACCCCACAGAGCGGTGAGGGCTGTCAAAACACCACAAAAACTAACAGACGATTTATAAAAAAACTAACAATCGAGAGAAGGATCCGTGAAGAATCACCACTCACAGTCTCCATTGTTGGATATACAAGCTTTCTCACTTACCCGCCGATCGGCGACGTATAAATATCGACGCGACAAAGAGGATTGCACTAGGTGCGCTCTTGGGACCTATGGCTAGGGATGGGGTGCTGTTTTCATCGATATCGATGAAATAAAATCGAGCAAAAATCGACTGTGAAATTTTATCACTGATTTTATAAGATAAAGATAAGGATGGTGATCAAATGAGTTACAAATATGCTTTACCGATGTTGGTGTACAAATACGGAGATGGAACTTAAATAATGACGATGAAGTAGATAGTTAATGTACACAGGAAAAAAAATAAAATCAATCCTGATTATTTTTCAGTGTCACGTTTATTTTTCTGTAAAATCCCCCTTATTTATATTTAGTGATACTTTATAACAGCTCTATAAAATATTCTTTTCACTGTAACTCTTACGATAGGATGCATTTTGTTTCTTCACTCCTGACGCTACGCCGTAGCAGCTACGCGTCTACAATTATGCTACACCTACGCTCTACGTGGCGGCGTACGGCGTAGTCAGTATCGTTTGATCAAATCTTCGTCTTTTTAATAAATAATAGTAAAAACTGATTTGCGAAATATTTTAATATTAACGCATTCTGTAAAAAAATCTCGCATAAACAAGGAAGTATCTTCTAGGTGAGCGTGCTACACCGTCGACCGCATCATTATTTAAAATCAGGTGAGATTGAGTTCTAGGGCTAGCCTAAAAATTAATAAAAAGAAGGTTCAAAGCTTTTTTTATCAACAGACTTCTTGCGATGTTTACAATGTCATCGGTCCATCATAAAGCTTTCTATTATTTGTGATTGAGTGTCCGAGTCTATTTTTTTCCATCTTTTAACGTCTGATATTAAATAGTTAAAAATAAAAGATAATATTATTTCATCGACTCTTCCCATCCCTAGCTAGCTCATTTATTCCCATTTAGAAGGAAGTTTTATTTTATCGATATTTTCTACAATAGCTATCGCACGTTTATCGACAGTATTTTATTTAGAGAAAGCGGCTGATTCCTCCTAATGGTTATTTAAGGAACAATATTGATATCATTCTTAATAATTGCCTTTTGTGGTGTCTACCGTGCTTGCATATTAAGGCAAAACTGTCAATACTTTTAAATTGACAAGAGATAAAGCAGTAATAGGCCAGTTTACTAGTTTAAAAAATCTGATTGAGGTAATTGTGTTTCACGAATATAAAAAACAATCACAGATTCCTACTACCAAAAAAATACAGATATTATAAAACTTTAAGGGTTTCTGCTTAGATTCTAAAAATAAAATACTCAGAAAGAACCCAATCTAATTTTATAAACCCATTAACATCATTTCCAAGACCCCAAGGCAAGTAACTCGACTCCCAAAACTCTTCCAAGTTCCAATAAAAAAGTGAATTGCCCAAAGAAATCGATAAAGTATAAAAAGATTCCATTCCTACGAATTTGCATCGGCTAATCCGGCGAACTTCGCGCAAATTCCATTACAGTGTTTGAAATCGGAACGGCGCCAGCCGCGGCGTGATTGGTCGGCTCACCGCGCTCTGATTGGCAGTCTCGGTAACCCCGCCTCCCCCGGGGGGTATAAAAATCGATGCGCGCCATCCGAGCTTTCTTTTTTCCACGACGCTTCGCCCAACACTTTTCACTTGTTAGTAATAATGGCATTTGTGCTTTCTTTCATGGCTTAAAGTGTTTAGTTGTATCCGTTGTCCGTGCAAGCGACGCGGGGCTCTTTTGTCACTGCAGATAGGGTATTCTACGTTTAAAAGCATGTCTTTTCTATTTTCTTGGTTGTGGATGACACTCAGGCGTGTTATGGCTGCTTTTGAGGAGTGCTGTTATTACTTGAGACTCGAGATATTTTAAAAGTTGTAACTGATATTAGTACAGCTCTTTACCGTGGATTTCTCTTTACGTTTTTCGCGTACCTTTTACAATCTTTTGTTTTTAACGAGATGATCTTTAGATCAACTTTTTATCACGAGATACATGGTTTTTAATTCAATAAATTACTGATTTATTTTCAACCAAGAGAATCCTAGTGTGGGGTCAAGACTATGCATCTATAATATCTATTTATGCTACTTATTTTATGCTATACCTAAGTTACATTATGTTACAAGTATTATGCATAGCATTAATTTTACTTGTGTACTAACTTAACTAACTAACTTAACTTAACTGTTTCAAGAAATAAACTAAGCTAAACTAAACCTTTATTTGTTATAATAATTACGCTTTTCACAATTCCTAAAACCTAACTTATCTACAATATTTTTAAGTGATGAACGAATTCAACTTAATCCAGCTTGATTTTAGCCAATATATTACTTTCCTGAATATGGTGTTTCAGGAAAGTAATATATTAATCTACCGATATCACCTAAATCTACCGATCCAAAGTTGGTAAATCTTTCAGATCAAAAGCCACAAAATATTTTGGCAACATTCCTCTATAAGGGCCCTTCGACGTAAACCGATAAGTGTGTAAGTACCTTTCCCCAAGACGCTGTGAGTATGAACTCGAGTCAATAAGAGAGGTAGGGGTGTGGTACAAGACTTAGAAATAACCGTCTTATTTTAAGAATGAAAAGCAATTTGAACAATGAAGTATGTACGATTATCTATTAAGACAGGCTATGACAGGCTATCATTTAGCTATAGTATAGAGCTTAATAATAACAATAGATTATACGCAGCAGTTTTTTTAAACAACTTTTTGATGGAACAGGCATATGGCTCGTAGGTCACGTATGTAAAGTACGTCTCTCCGCTCCGAGGCTCCTTAAAAGGAGTTTGGTTGATATTGCTTCATCTCTTATTTCAGTTGGTCTCAAAATCATCTATTCTTCTTCTTGTCTTGGTTTTTTTCGATCAAAGTGCGGGAAAACGTTTAAGGCCTGCGCACATCTAGTTTGCTGGCGGTAGCGATCAGTGAAACGCTGTCAAATATCGCTGTCAGATTTGAGATTTGACAGCGATATTTGACAGCGTTTCACTGATCGCTACCGCCAGCGAACTAGGTGTGCGCAGGCCTTTAAAGTGCGCTGATTCTTCTTCTTCTTCTTCCTCTGCCTCTACTGAGGTTACATAAAAGAAGTTTGGTTCATATTTCTGCATCTTTTACATCAGTTTGTCTTTTTGTCCGGTAGCGCCGTAAGAATCGTCAGACGATCTTTTAGACAAATGGATAAAAAATCTTGTCTATAATCATCCGCCATCTTGTCAGCCCTTGCACCTCAAGTAAAAGGCGCTAAATTATTTATATTTACGAGGGTAAGACCCGGGAAGGGCGTTTCGGTTATTTAGTATTATTAACTTTTCTTCAATAGGGCTCCTTTGATTTATTTTACGTAGGTTGGGGTAGGAAGGTAATTTGATGGAAGTTGCCTTGTCGATTGCGAGTTTCTATGTAATTGAGTAGATACTGATGGGCCACTAGTTTAATATAATATAATATAATAAAAAAAAATATAATATTTTAAGTTTATGCTATTTTATTAAATCTTTTATTTCAATATTATTTGCAACAGAATACACATTATTTACAAAAACTATTACTTATTACAAAACATTCAATGATTAAAATAAAAAATACATTTTATGAGAACAATGAACTAGAAAACCACACATATTTTGAATTTTACATCACTGAAATTGTGTGTACAATATAGGAAATAACCCTGTCATGATTAAATAAATTACAACTGCTGGTAGTAAAAAGGGAATTTGCTAAATGCTATATTTAAAAAAAACAAACCTCAGACGTACCTCAAAGTACAAAACAAAGACCAACACACAAATATTATTTTTTGATACTGAAATGTTACGGGGCATATTATACAGTGTTATATATTTGACTGGTCTCTCAGCTCAGTTGGTAATACCGTTCTAGTATGTTCTGTGGTTGCAGCTAACATAGTTGTTACTGTCAGTGAACTCCACCCTAACTGATCCTAAAAGCTGTTTGTTTATGGTGTTTCCACTAGCCGAGCTAGGCCGGTAATCCACAGTAGATGAGATGAGTCACAATATGTCAAAACTGCATCACGCTTTTGATTCGAAATTAGAATCTGAAAAGATTTGAATTCACCGTATAGTCACAACATGTCAAAATTTCATCATGCTTTTGATTCGAAATAAGAATCTATGAAGGTTTGAATTGAGAAGTTTAGTTTTATTTTTAATTATTACATAGGAAATTTAAAAAAGATGTCTTAACGACTTTTGAAAGAAGAAAGAAAGAAGGTTCTTAGAGGATGTCTAAGAATCTCAGAGAATCTTCTTTCTTTTATCTTTTAAAAATCCGTACATGGGTATTAAGATTTAAAGAGATATCTACTCTATCTGGTAAAAATAGTTTTTAATTTTTTCATTGCTCATACTCTGAAAGTAGGTCTGAAGTTGCCTGAGGGGCCTAATTGAAAGTAATACTTTCAGCCCTAGGGAGAATCGCTCTCTACTGGCAGCTGTCAAATTATAAAAAATTAAACTTTTTTATTCAACCATGTTTCAACTTTCTAAAGTCTTTCTAACTGCAAGGAGGTTGTTCAACCAAATTCCAACTTTTTATTCAGCAAGTAGGTTGGAAACCCATTACAACGGTAAGAAGTTTAAAAAGTCTAATTAAAGCGCAATGTAAAATTTAAATTTAAATAACATAAAGATAGTATTAAATAAATAATATATCTTATAAATTACTTGATTAATATATAGCTTCAACTATTTATTTAAAATAACATAGATTTGAGCAAACAATTTACCATTTTTTAAATTATGAAAATGAAAATAATGGCTGAATAATGCTGGCGAACCGAAGCCGAAGGCCCGCCAGAGAAAAATAAAAAAAAACCGGAAAGGCGGCAATTCAATCTTCATTTTCACAAATTTTTCTTTCATGTTTTTATTTTTACTTTCCTTGTATTCGTAATGAAAAGCACAGTGTTTACCTCGGGTGAAAGTCTTTTAAGTCCCTCAAGCTCCATTGGCGCCCTCGCTAAGCTCTGGCGCCAAACCCGTCTCGGGACTCAAAAAACGTGACTTTCAACACTCAGGTAACAATGTACTATTTTTATAACGCTTTTATTAGCTTCACCTGTATGTATGTATGTATGTATGTATGTAACCGACCCCTTTGAGCTCGATTTTGTCCTACTTTGAACGATCAGATTTGATTCAAACTTTGCACACCTGTCAAAGGTCGATGACAATGCAATAATATGAAAAAAAAAATAAAAAAAATGAAAAGAAATAAAAAAAATATAAAAAAAAATCTACTTTGAACGATCAGATTTGATTCAAACTTTGTACACCTGTCAAAGGTCGATGACAATGAAATAATATGAAAAAAAAAAAAAAAAATGAAAAGAAATAAAAAAAATAATAAAAAAACCTACTTTAACGATCTGATTTGATTCAAACTTTGCACACCTGTCAAAGGTCGATGACAATGCAAAAATATGAAAAAAAAAAACTAAAAAGTAAAAAATAAATTATAGTTTAAAAAACTAAAAAAAAACGCTTTTATAACTAATTGAACTAAAAAGTTAAAAATAAAACTGTAATAATCAATTGAAAATTTATATTATTGTACAAAAAGCGTGGGGGGCTTGATTTTGATTGTTGTAAATATTTTATCAATAGTTTATTATATCTGAAGTTATTTTAAAAAGCACCCCACGCTTTTTGTCCAATAATATAAATTTTCAATTGATTATTACAGTTTTATTTTTAACTTTTTAGTTCAATTAGTTATAAAAGCGTTTTTTTTTAGTTTTTTAAACTATAATTTATTAAGTATCATTGTCTGTTTCTATGTTTAGTGAGCAATAAAGTATTTTCTATCTATCTATCTACCGTGGCTAGGATGCAAGGAATTTGTAAGAATACAAAACCCTTAAAAAATAAAAATAATAATAGTGTTAAAAACCATGATAGTTTCAAAAGTTATATCCTTGTTGAGATGTCATGAGGCTATTTCTTTTTATTAAAATCTATAATATTATTGTACGAACTGCCAAGGAGTGGAACTCTCTTCCGGCGTCAGTATTTCCGGAACGTTATAATTTAGGAATTTTTAAGACAAGAGTGAACAGGTTATGGCTAAGCATGCTCTATCTTAGGCTGCATCCTCACTTTCCATCAGGTGTGATTGTAGCCAAAAGCTTAGCATAATATTTAGCATTTGAATTTTTTTTTTTTAAATATAGGTACCTATATTTAAAAAAAAAACTTTCAAAAAAACATACAATTCGTATGGAAGTCAATTTTTTTACTAACCCCTTCATCATCAAAGCTTTTTATTTAATTGAAAGAGAACAAGCCAATTAACAGAAAAAAATAAAAAAACAAAGAAAAGTCAGTAAACCCCTGGGGCAAAACGAACCCAGTTAAGTATTATACAAAAAATAATTAGAAGAAAAGTAGAACACGATTTATGTGATTATACAGCTCAAGGAAATTAAAAAGAAAAAAAACGACAACAGACAAAAGCGCGGCAAGAATGACAGATTGTTTACACTTGAGTGAAATGTCGCTGTCAAGATGAAATTAAATAAGGAAAATGGAGATTAATTTATCTTGTTGGTCTATGTTTGGTCATTTATTTTTAATTTAAAAACGCAAGGTTGCTTCACTGTATGTATTCGGCAGATAAAAATATTCCCATCTATTTTAGGCCTATAAACTCGGAATCAGTCGATGAAATATGACATAGAAAAGAAAACAAGTACTTACTCCCAAATATCCAAGAAGTTTAGTGGCATTTCATCTTAAACAGTCATTTAATATAAATCAATTTAAATTTAGTCATTGTTTAAAGTTAGCGCTGTCACTATTTGTCATTACCCAGTGGTAAGAGAGGGCAATAGTTTAAACACAGCTTATCTTTTGACATATTTTTATAAGTAAGGTCATTGATTCTTTACTAAGACATTATTCTTTGACGGACAAAATTCAAAAAAAATACACTTTTCAATGGATATCTGCAAAAATATCTAAGCTTAAGACTCAGATTCTACATACCTTATGCATTTCTTGATGTCACAGCTTGTATTTTAGAGTAGGTAGGCAGATACAATAACATAATTTCATTAGGCGTAGTCAGGGCAAGTCTTCTTTTTCTTAATGAATGGCATCTGTCCTTTTCGGATCAATTTTGCCAGTACCGAGTAGTTTAATGAGAATGATGATAATAATATTACATAGATAAAATACTTTTCCGTCAAGTCGTCAGTCAAAGTCAAAGTCGGCCCTACCTTAATTGGCATAGGAAAAAAGATGGCTGTTTTTTCCCAAAACCATCTGAAACATTTTCGATTAAATCAGAATATCACATAATACACTTTAATTCCAACTGCTAACACTTTGAGCTAAGACCTCAAGTAATGTTGGTTAAAATACCACCGAAATTACAGAACAGAACTCAAAATAACACCAGAAAAACAATTAAAATCAAAAAGCTATGTGACTTCCCGAAATGACAGAAAACGAATGCAGGGCAAGTCTAGTAGAGTTCTAAATAAGATCATAAAAAGTGGTATAACCACAGACAAAGTTTGTCAACTGTCAAAATGAGCGCTTACAGTCCAACCCCGAGCTGTTTCACAAGACCATCCCCAATTTACCCTCATCCACCCTCCGTTTACTACCCTGTTGGCAGATAAAAAGGCCGTTGAAGGGTTCCTTGTAAGACTACCCTGATTAGATGCCCAAATGACGGCTGTATTACGGCAAATGCGTGTAAGGCTCTGTTTTTATTAGGCTTGGTTAGTTTTGGGCTTACAAATAAGGTTTCCACTTATTTTTATTTGGTTTGGTGGATCCCTACTTTTTCTTGCTATAACTACTTAAGATAAGCAAGTCTAGTAATCATCATTTTTTTGTCCTTATTACTATTCATGTGGGGTCGGTACAACAGGTTTTCGTTCTCCACTCTTCTCTATTAGCCGTCATTTCAGCAGTCATTCCTTTCTTACCCATGTCATCCTTCACACAATCCATCCATCTCTTCTTAGGCCTACCTCCACTTCTATGCCCATCCACATTCATATCTAGTACTCTTCTCGTTACATGACATTCTTCCCTTCGCATGACATGACCGTATCACGCTAAGCTATTGCTCTTCATCTTTTCAGTCACTGGCGCCACTTTCAAGCTGCCGCTAATATACACATTCAAAAAAAAAAACTAATGACTGATGGTTGAACGTATTTCGATAAAATTTGTTTGTGTGTCAATCTCGACTGGACCAATTTAGATGTGTCTTAAAAGTTGAACGCAACGCATGTTGAGTTCAAAATAGCATACAAAAATATTTTTTATTTAAGCAAGTGAACATGAGTTTGGTAACTAGTTCAAAATAATCTACAAGTATTACCAAGAAGTTCAAACTAATAAAACAGAGCTTGAAAGGAAACTCTTATTAAAGTGCAAACAAAACTTTAAAACTAGTTAAAATATCCGCTGAATATTCCCGCAAAGTTACATACTTTGCTAAACTAGGTTTAAAGCGATCCCGTGCTGCGTTTACTCTGGGTAAGTTCAGCTAATTTGTTAAGTGAGTGAGACTTGCTTGGTTATTCTCCCAAAAATAAGGAAGCGTTTTTATCGTGAGAGAGCAGTGGCCTAGTTGTAGCAGTCCCGCTTTCTGATCCTAAGGTCATGAGTTCAAATTTAGAAACGTACCAATAATTTTTTCTGTCCGAAAATGTATGTGCAATATGCCAGTACTCTAGAAAACATCTCTCCAGAAAACATCGTTAGGAAACCGACATGTTGTAGCCTCTTTAAGGTGCAGTTATAATCCTATCACCACACTGGTTTGAAAGAACTAGTGACACGATTAAAAGAAGAAGACCGTTATTAAAATTTAATAATTTCTGAAAGTTCGTATCACTGTTTGTCGTTACCTAGTGATAAGAGATGGCAATAGTTTAAGCATTGTTCATTTTTAGACAGATTTTTATGAGTTAGCTAATAACTTGTGCTGCCTTAGCTACTAAATTTTGTAGCCTTAGCTACTAAATCGTGTACACGAGCTATGCTATCTCTTAGATTAAGTTGCCTGGCGTCTATTCAACCCTAGCACTATCATATCCGGTCAAAAAAAGAATCAGAAGAGTCAGGTTACTCGTTTGCAATGCGTTCGATTCACCTCACTAGTTTATTAAGTTAGAGCAATAACTGCCATGGAAAAAATAACTTTGTCTTTTTGTCTGTCAAGTGGGTTTTAAAAGACTTTGGTCAAGGTTCTATCTGTAGAAGTCTGAAGCCTCTTCGTAAATTTCCAGTAACAATTTTCTCGGCTTTCAAAAACAATTTTTCACAATTGGCTTTTGATTCATTTTTCGATAGTTTTTCCCCGAGTTCGTCGACCTAACGAGATACGAGTATTATTTATGATGTTAAATCCAATCTTAGATAACATAATAGAAATGGGTAAAAATTAGGCCGTTGAATTTAAATTGAAAATGAAGTTAAATCTGTCAAATATAATATTTGACAGATTTAACGGCCGGTTCAAGCTTTAGAAACCACTGTTTGTGAGAAAAATGTACTGGTTTACTTTGATATATTTGTGGTGCCTTAGTGTTCTTACAAATCTTTTTTTTTACCCGCAGACAGCAGAGTCTATGGCACTTGACAAGTCCAGCTACTCGTCCGTCTAAACGCACCTAGACTCAGTTGGTCGGCGTAATGACCGACAGCTAATCGATCCCAGCATTACCTTGTGGCTGTCTGAAGTGCCGGTTTACGGGCGGTAACCGGCCAATGTGCTAGTTAACTTGGGGCTGGTTCAATAGCTAAGTGGGCTTAGGTCTGTTTTAATAGATAGGTGGGCTTAGACCAGCTGGCCTACCATGAATGTGTCAACAGTGTCAACACATTCAAACCCAAGAAGAAAATGAATGTGTGGGTCAGCCTATCTATACACAATTTGACAGCCGTAGCCATAACCATATTGAGCTCGTGGTAGCCTTGCTGGTTTTAGAAATTCTCAATTTTATACGAACTATAAAAAGTGGGCTGTGGTAGGTTTCGGGAATTCACGAACAGTTTGCTGCGAACGGCTGCAAACTGCAATGGCGATGGCGGTAGCGATCAGTTTCATCATAGGGTTTTGCATGCATCCGCACACACTGACACGAACTGTCGCGAGTAAAGATTTTTGTGTGTGGCTTGTCCGGGGAAGTACTACCATGCATATTTCTGCCGTGAAGCAGCATCGCTGTGTTTCGGTTTGAAGGGTGTGGGTGCCGGTGGAATTACTGGCACGTGAGGCTGAACATCTGTATGCCTCAAGTTGATGGACGCAGGGCAGTGCATCGTAGGGTCAAACTTACCTAGACAACATAGCATCATTCGCATTTCCAAAGTGATTAGCCGCCAACGCTGCTTCTAGAACATTGGAATCCCTCCTCGGTTCTGCTCTATTTAGAATCGAGCTGATGGAGAAGCTGGTATACGGAGCACTGCCAGTAGCCTTCTCCTCTTTCTCCTTCTTCAAATCGTAGAAGGGACTCTTCTGGTCGTTCCGTTCGTAGTAAGGACTTTTAGGGTCATTGCGCTCGTAGAAGGGACTCTTTTGGTCGTGTCTTGGTGAAGATGTGATGTCAGGACTGCTGGCTCCAGAAACCACGTTGACTTCGATGTCGCGGTCGTCCGAAGACGAAATGGGAGAGTCCATTTTTGGGCTAGTTCATTTCGGGGTCTGGAATAAAATTATACATTTTATGTTACGAATGTGAAAAGAGTGTAGATACTGGTGAAATTACAGGGATAACGGTCTTAGTAGTAGTAGAGCTCTTTGTGTGTGGCTCGTCCGGGGGAGTACTAGCACCATGCCTATTTCTGCCGTGAAGCAGCATTGCTGTGTAACGGTTTGAAGGGTGTGTGTGCCGGTGAAATTACCGCACCGATGCAAGGCAGTACATCGTAGGGCACGATTTTAGCGTGCGTGTCCTACGAAGCAATTTTTTGTTATAAGAGCTGGTTACCACTTAACATCAGGTAGGCCATATACTTGTTCCATCAAAAAAATACTCAAGTTGGTAGACGCAAGACTGTGCATCGTAGGGCACGTTCCTAACTAGATCTGCAAGACAATACGTTGTCAAAGATGATTCCTAACACCAAATGACTTCTGCCACAAAAAATATGAGACACTCGTAACTTCGTCATTTATTCTCGTTCAATCGTAAGGATACACATAAGTAAGCATAAACCTCTTTTGTCTATTTTCTAAGTTACTGTAATAAGATAAAGAAAACCCTCAGAAAGAAAAACCCACAAAGATGATTGGATCATCTTACTCCGAACCCCTAAGAAATATTATTTAAATCACATCAAAACTAAAACCTACACTACCCTGTAAATATCTCTATTACTTATTCAGTTAAACAATAAGGGCCCCACCCTCTAATAAGCCGATGCCTAGATAATACTTCGCACTTAGATGTGAAACTCTTTTTAAGACATCTGTGGTCGCAGCTGACGTTTCCGACAGCGGTCTACAGTTGTTAATCATGATTTTTACTTAAACGATATGCCTGAACGTCTTTTTATTTTGTCAATGTCAAGGACTAAACCTTAAAAATGGGTTTAGCGTAAATCCTTGTTGAAAAGCTCACTCCTACGCGAATGGGGAGACATGGGTTTTTTTTTATTTTTATTCAATTACCTGGAATGGAATTTATGCATTGCACACGTATATTGTTTAAGTTTTCACTTCTGTCGGCATTCAAGGAGTGCCACTGTTTTTTTTTAAGATTTAACACTTTCATCAGTCACTTTAGTTTCACTTCTACATACTATTTAGCGAAGTTATGCCTCAAGGGACACCTAAATAAGTCTAAGAACAATAACGCACTCAAAGGATCTGCATTATTAATGCGAACGTCTTGAGGGGAATCATCTAGATATTAGACCCACTTAAATTTAAAAGCATTGTTTACGGTACCTACTTATCGAAAACTTCCAAGAATTATGCTAAATGATCTAATAAGCTATATTATTTTTTTTTCATTTCATTATTTATGAAAACCTTAGTAAACTCATTTTGAGTAGTTTTAAGCGAAACGATTTTTTAAATTTATTTCTCATTCGAGTTTATTTTGGTCTTTCTCTATTTCAAGGTAATAAAACTTTGTAGTAAATAAGAAAAACCAAAAAACAGGCATCGATACTAAAATGCTATTTCAAATTTTAATTTTCCCCACTTGGCTGCTTACTTTTATAGCTAGTTTCAATTCACTGATGACAGGATCGATAAAACTGTGGAAACCATATCGAGCGCTTTTCACAAACAAATAACTCACGAAATAATGTTTTGGCGTCGCCCGCCGGCAAACATCAGTCCGAAAACAAAATTTGCGCGTAGCCTTTCATACGAAATCGATGTTCGATTGCCACTTCGAACATTAAATTGATGCATTGAAAATAACCAACGGGTAATGGATAGTTGTCATTTCGTTTTAATACGCCACTTTGCGTTCGTGATTTTATATCGAAATTGGCTGGATTTATTTTATTTGCTTTTAGTTCAATTTATTTGTATACTTTAGGAAGTTATAAGCATTCCAACGACTAATTACTGTTTTCTAATCAATGCTTATGTCAAAATAAGAAATCAAATCAATAGAAAATGAAGATCTCTACCAATCTACTAGTTATATTGCGAATTAAGAACAGAAAAATGATACTTACTGTAGCAACAAGTATTGCACATCGGTTAATTTCGGCTTCATAAGGCGTCAGAAAGAGATAGCGCTCTACAAAGCCGAAAAGTCGATGTGCAATATTTATTGCCTACAACCGTAGGTGAACACAGTTTTAGTTCATTTTCTAGTTACCACATTCGTGCAGGAAGGCGTCGGCCAATAAATTAAAAATAACTACTTACCCACAAAAATACAATTTAGACTATCGTGTTTGTAACTACTTAATAATAATGACTTTAGCTATAATAATAGTGACGTCGAACCACGCCTAGGTACGTAATAAAGAGCTTAAGTTTATGATGTGGTATTAAAGTTGTTTAAATATTATAACCCAGTTAAGACTTGCGCATTTGACTAGGAGAGTGATGAGTATGAATGTAGATGGATATATGTGGGTAGTCAAAGTCAAAGTCAATAGTTTTTTATTCAGTACGATGCAAGAATCAATTTGAAACGTCTTAAAGCTAGGTGAGTCTAGGTGCCAGTTCCACGCGACCAAGCGTAGAAGAACAGGCAACAAACTACGTCTCGGTTCCTACCGTTTTTTTATATGATCCTTTTACAAATCAAAAATAGTCTAAAATAATAGCAGTGAAGTTCCAGTGTGGTGCCACTTCACTTAGTCAGACGTATGCAATGCAATAATACAAAAGCAAAAGTTTCAAAGACAGCACACGCTACGCTTCAATGTTATACTACAGTATCTACACAGCTTATATAAAAATAAGATACGAAATAGTAGGTACAGACATTGCAAATTGACATGTTAGCTTCCTATGGGTAGAGTGACCGGGACATCGGGCCACGCAGTTTTATCATTCATATAGCTATCTAGAGTATAGTACGGTAGAGGTAGACCAAAGAAAAGATGCATGAACAGTGTGAAATATGACATGGGTAAGAAAGTGTATACAGTGTTACTCTAGGTATACGATAGGTTAAAGTCTTGCGCATGACAATAGGCGGTATGATACAAGAAGAAAGAACCTTAAAGCCCCTTAGTGCCCGCGGTTAAATGTGGCAATGCACGGCTGTCGGTACCAGGCCATCAAACTATTGCTCTGCCTACTGAGTTGAAGTCTATCGGCAACCCTAATGCTTTTAAAAGACAGTTGAAGAAGCTTTTGTTGGAGAAATGTTTCTACTCTATTGAAAAGTTTTATGATTGTAAACTCCACAATCACCAATCAGCCTATCATTTATTTATCATTAATTCTCTATGTAATTTTTTTTTTTTTTTTTTATCATGTTGTGTTTTGTTACATTATTATTTATCAGTGTATTATTTTTAAATAGGACTTTAAGACATTCTAATGCGATATATTATTGTTCATGAATAAATAAATTATTGAACTTGAAATATGCGTTGCCAGTTTCAGTTGCTGTTTCGTGAGAACATTCTAGACTTATTTCAGACAAGACAAGTGAGTGAAATTTTGATAAACCTATCTGAAAACGAAAAAAAACTCTGAAGGAATGAGTTTTAAGGCATACGGTGTATGCAGATACAATGCTGCGATATTTTTACACTTTTTCATTGAGAAGTAAACAAATTAGATAGATTTTATTCTTATGAATAGATAAAAAAACTGATGGCATCAAATTGGCCTACCAATTTCAAGTTGGTAAACAATACTTTAGTCGGTAATCGAATACTCTAGCTTGTAGATAAAATCACACCACAATGCCGGGTGTTTGTACTCAGTGAAGCAAAATCGTAATCGATACTTTTCAATCGATTTTATCAAGGTATCAAGCCACACGCATTTTAAATTAAAAAGTTTGCGTTCCACGTTTAAAATGTTTCATAATATTTTGTTCTTTTATTTTTTTGAATTACGTAGTTTACGTATAAAAACTTTTTTCTAAAAAGGTTGAAATTGTGCATTTTGTTTTTTTTTCTCACTGATAGTTGGAATAACCTATTTAGTATATTTTTACCACTGTAGGTATTTATATACTTGGTCCATACCTGGTGTTTTTAAGTTTAGCTACTTTATCTAAGGATAGGGTAATTTGGTACCTACCCAAATTATGTATAAGGTTCTTCATAAAAAGTAACCCTTTTATTCCAGAACTCACTGCATAGTAACTAATTAACACATTACGTTCTACGAACTTCATGGCAATTAGCTCAGCATTCCAAATTGCAATGACATTGTAAATGACATTACAAAGTCAAATTTTAATAACCCTTTTACAACTGAGATGCGCAGGAGTTGTAATTAAATTTTATTTCGCTGTTGGAATTAGGCTGCATTCACACCGAGGTGTAGCAAGTTGACTGAAACACATTAGACGCTCGCGCGTGCCATAAATGTCATGAAGTATGCTCGGAAACTTTAAATTATGGATAGAATATAGAATCAAGAGTACTTACAAAATATAAAAAACCTAGATAAGTACTCTTAAAACTTTAACGGGTCCGCAAAAAAAGTATGTACTTTTTGTATCACAAACAAAAGCTTTATACTGTGTGAGAACCAACTTCTAATTTTCGAATTGTTACCAATTTTGTAAATATCGTTTTGCAATGTAATTTAAAAAAGCTATTTTACTTCACTAAAGCGCCTTTGCAGGTTGTGATATTACCTTAATTTTTGTAGGCCGTATTTTTACCAGACTCCAACCTATTTTCTAAGAACCTCCACACATAAACAAATAAAATAATAACGCTCATTATAGCGCCTTTGCAGACCTGCAGACATGAGTAGTATCTTTATTTTTTATAAGCAGTCTTTCTTTACCAGACTCCAACCTGTTTTCTAGGAACCTCCATACTATAAACAAATCAAATAACAAAGATCACAACGGTGTGACCCACGGCTCGATTATGCGAAGGGTTAGGTTTATTCCGAGTTTACGGCAGAGATACCATCGAAGTGGCCATCTGCCAATCTTGTTAGCGGCTGAATGGAGACACCTTGTTGCCTTGTTCTACTGTGGTCGAATTAAAAGTGTGATTGGGTTTTGACAGTTGTGGTTTTTCGATCGGATTTTGAATTTAGAAGTCACACCTTTATCATCATTTCTTTTTTTATTTTATTATTATATTTCGTGCTACGTCCTCAATATTAGTAACTAACCTGAAAAATAACTTTTATTAAAATATTCACATATTGTAGTAATGCCTAGGTACTCTTTTACACGATATGTGAATATTTTAATAAAAGTTATTTTTCAGGTTACTAATATCTTCGGACGTAGCACTCATATAATTGTAATAAAACTTCACTTACATGTAAGTTCGTTTAATCACTAATTATACGTTCCGAAAGTCATAGGTAGGAAAAATTGAGGAGCAATATGCTGGCGTGGTACGGGCATGTCATGAGGAAAGATGAAAGTCATGTGACTAGGAGAGTGATGAATATGGATGTGGGTGGATGGATATGTGAGCAGAGGCAAACCAAAGAAAAGATAAGAGAGGAGTGGATGCAGAGATGACGGCTCACAGAGGGGAATGGAGGAGGAAGACATGTTGTGCCGACCCCACATAAAGTAGGATAAGGGCAGGAAGAAGAAGAAGAGGTCGTAGGTACCAACATTTTGTATTCAATATATGACAAACATTACACCTATTTTGCCAGTGCAATGGTGATCGTTTTTTTTTAAACCATCAGATAAATTTTTGATCAAATCAAAATGTCACCTATTACACTTTCATTCCAACTATTAACACTTTGAGCTAAGACACCAAAGTAATGTTGGTTAAAATACCATCGAAATTACACAACAGAACTCAAAATAACACCAGAAAAACAATTAAAATGAAAAAGCTATGTGACTTCCCAAAATGACAGAACAAATCCCGACGAAAATCTTACGGTCGTATTTACTCGTAGTAATCTCAAATTTCATCCAAATCTGTTCAGTCGTTGTACGAGTACAGTTATTGATTAACAAACATCCATTCATCCATCCATCTTTACCTGTCGTAGTGTAAGTAGAGTCTGTTCAGAAAGAGAGCCGTCGTGGAATTTGAGGGCGCTGCTGTGCTTAATCACCTTTTTTGTTTAGTGGGCAATACAAAAGCGCGTCTGTTGCGTTTTGATCCTATCACAACTAGTGTACTATTCCTTTATTTAATTTTTATGATGCAAAATGCTGACAGAAAGATAGGAATGAGCTGCCATATAAAAATCGAAACGTTAGTTCACAATTTGGCCACGACGGCTCTCTTTCTGAACAGACTTAACATGCGTGTTTAAAAAATAAAGAATTGAATTGAATACTTCTTCAATTTCGCATATGTCTGTTTCAATTCTGCCTATGAACAAAACGTATGCGTGTGTAACATCAAGTGTGACGTGTTGCCACTCCTTGCAACGATAGGCCACGATTTACTAAAACCACTTACAATTTAACATTCGTAAATTAATTACAAATACAGAAGCATCAGCTAAATTAATTAACTAATGTTATAATATGTTTGAATGACAAGCGGTGGCTTGTGGCTTGTTACAATCATTTATTATGTTCCCTGAAGATTTGTTTAAATTATTTTTAACTAAGTAACCTTTATTTTTATTTTATTTTTCTTTATTAGAAAATCCACAGCAATGACAGAAGTTGGAAAGCAGGGTATTATATAATCTTAAAAAAGGCCAATAACAGACCTTGACATGATACCTGCATAAAATTTTGATATCAACAACAACTAGACAATAACCCGGCACGATAACTACCTACCAAGATAATGAACATCACAATCCTAAATATTCAAGCTAACTATTTATAATTTAATCGTACCTACTTACCTTAAAACCTCGGCCTGCCTCCATGTTTGCTATACCCTATGCAGGGTCCATGTGATACCTACTTACACTTAAAAACTATGTATGTACAAATTAAACCATGTTTGTGTAAAGCACAAAATGTAGGTATTGAGTATTTTCCTAAATATTATAACCGCTCATGGCTTCGCTCTCCCAGTTTATTTATTTATTTATGTTTATTTGCTTATTTGCTTGAACTATGGTTAGGAGTTAGTTATTATCTTATTTGATCAGTTTCACATATATTATATATTTCAAGTATTGGCATGGAAATTTTAAGGGACCTTTTTTTACAATTAAAACATTTTTATAACCAAATTCCTATTAACAATTAAATTAGTGTAATTATAATACGTGGTTCTTAATCTATATTTATAAAAGAAAGTCGTGTTAGTTACACTATTTATAACTCAAGAACAGCGGAACCGATTTGGCAGAAAATTAGTGGGGAGGTAGCTTAGAACCGGGAGAAGGACATAAGATACTTTTTATCCCGAAAAAGCAACGGGAACGGGGTGTTACGGGAACGGCCGAACAAAGCCGCGGGCGGCCACTAGTTAAGATATAAAATAAAGTTAAAATTTACAAAGCAAGTCAGGTTCACATTTAAAGTTCTCGTTACTTAAATCCGTTCTCCGTTAATATCGTTATAAATTGTAGCCTATGTGTTATTCTGCTATGCTATATTATTGTAAAGTTTCATTAAAATCCATTCAGTAGTTTATACGTGAAAGAGTAACAAACATCCTACCATTACTTATAAACTAAAGTAGGAAGTACCTAGGCTTCGACTAGCCTCTCAGTTCAGTTGGTTCTTCTGAGCTGAAGGGCGTGGGTTCAATCCCCGCCGAGAACAAATATTTGGTGAACACAGATGCTTTGTTCTCTGTCTCGGTGTTATATTGTATTCTATGTATGTGTTTACAATAAAAAGTATAAGAATTATATCAGCTATCTAGTTCTCATAGTACAAACTCTGCTTAGTTTGGGGCTAGATAGTGTTGTGTGGATTGTGCGCAATATTTATTTATTATTTATTTATTTATATACACACATACCCCAGTACCTACTCCTGTAACCCCACACTAAAGTAGAAGGTTTTTTACAACTAGTTGATGGGACAAACAAATGGTCCACCTGATGTTAAGTGGTAACCATCACCTGTAACAAAGCATTGCCTCGTAGGAAGGTATTAGAACTGAGCAACTACTGGTACAGTCGACGGCAAAAGTAGATTAACAATTTCATTGCCTATATTCTCAAGATTAAGCAAGAGCTTGGGGTTTGATGTGAATCCTTAAATAAATTAAAACCTCGTATTTAAAGTGAGCTGATTTGGAAAGAATTAAACTTTACAAACCAAAAATGTTCATCTAATTTCGTCGCTGACTGTACTACAAAACTCGGATCTGAAACAAATATTTGCAGATCCCACGTAGGAATCAAACCTGCACTTCGAGCGTCTCAGTCAAACAGCGACAGCCGCGCTAGAGAAATCATTTTATAACATACAAATACTATACAGATTCGTATGAGAATTTCTGTTGGTAACTCAAAAACATACGTCACAAGTTTAGGTACGTACCTTTATAATAATATCAAAGCTTCTCCTAAAAGTTTACAGCCACAAAACAACGAACATCACAACACTTATCTCAGTCACGTAAAAAAAAATTGTCTCAAATGTCAATCTGAAAATGTTCCAAATTCAAAATTTTGACACAAGCAGTCGCGCGTAAAAAGGTTTTCCTCCAAAAAGGTGGGAAATGTTGTCTGTCACGATAGTACGACAGCTCGTGACCAACGTTAGACCACAGTCAGTATACTTCAACAACTGACAACTACCCTTAGATTTTGGGGCGTCACTCTTCTGTAGAACCACCCCTTACCACGCCAGCTAACCGATTACTTCTCCCCATCCTTTTCACGCAAAAACGCAAAGGTATTCCCCATACATTTTCATGCGAAACTGTATCTTATGAGGGTTGAAATAGAGCGTGTGAGGGATGAAATCTCAAGTGTTAAGGGTAGATAATCGATCGTAAAAGTGAGACCGCGCGTTCTAACACAATTAAGGCTAGGTACTTAACTGGCAAATCGTCGAAACTACTTAGGTGTTTATGTTAAATTTGTTGAATGTTGATCATTAAGGCTTAATGTTTGGTTTGGGTGGAAATTTGAGAGGTTGTAAAAATGTTGAAATACGTTTTTGGTTTTATTTTTGAATATTTCAGACGTTTTTAACTGAGATGGGTTTTTCAGTGGCTTAACAAAACTAGTAATAGAACTGTCTGCACTCCTCTTATCGTGTCACTGGTTCTATCAAGACAGTGTGGTGAGAGGATTTCAAGTGCGCCTCAAAGAGGCTCCTTTCGTGCACTTGACACATGTTTGCCAGCCTTGAAAATTGTGTTTGGATGCACCATTTTTTTTAGTTTATTTTTTTAAGTAAAATAATAGATTATAATTATTTTTTTGGTTAATTAAGTTATGATATTTATCTAAATTACGTGCTGCATACCTACCCCGTTTTATATGTGCTAAATAAATTCAAACATTCCTAAAATCTAACCCTGACATTATTTTTGGCATTAATTGATCAGAAATTGAAAAAAAAAACAATGATCGATTGAACTGTTGAACTTAAAAATGGTTAGGAAATAAACCTGGGGGCTGATTCTCGGGCCGATCTCGATCATTTTAAAATTTTATTTTATTGCTTCTTTTCACAACCCCGCACTTTTTGTACGTTTTCTGTATATCGTAGTTGTCGAGGCTTTTACGAAGAGGTCGTTGATGAATTACTCAAGGAAATCATCTATTCTCTCTTCGAAAAGAAGCAATAAAATAAAATTTCAAAATGATCGAGATCGGCCCGAGAATTAGCCCCCTGTTCAGACTAAAAGGTTTTTTTGACAATTTTATACATTAATTGAGTAATTTAAAACCCAAATCAAAATCAAAATAGGCGACGCGTGACCCGTGGGCTGGTGGGTATCTGGCGCAGCGCATTAGCATTGCTATTCAGCGTGGCAATGCCGCCAGCTTGGCGACGCTTCCGTCTGATTTGGATTAGTTGAGCTATCTTTAGATCGTTTGTAACGGTCTGTAGATTGCTCACCTGTTTCTTGTGTAAAATGCACAAGAAACGCGTTTGTTGTTTCTGCGTGTAACTAAAAAATATCAATAAAAATCATATTTCATTGCAATAGGGTTTTAGAAACGAACTGCATCAAAAAACCTATCGTATCTCGGTTTTTAATTAACAAACCGGTGTTTGTTAATAAAAATAACACGATTATTACCGTTAAAAATTCAAGAATGTCCTATAAACCACTTTTAAAAAGTCACTTCTCAACTCTAAACCTGATAACTGAGTGATTAAAACATTGCGCAGTGCGCACATCTAAGCGATCTGCGATCAGTGAAACGCCGTCAAATATGACCGCGATATTTGACAGCGTTTCACTGATCGCCATCGCCATCGCCTAGATGTGCAGATGATATCCATGCGTGCTACTGACGGAAGCTTCTAGAATGGAACTGTTATGACAGATGTGAGGACGCATTCCTAGTAACTATTTCATACGAAAGGTCAGTAAGTTTACCATGAGCATGAGCTCTGTCTGGCTCTGTCTCTGGTTTTGAGTCTGTGTGAGTGCTCAGTGCATTATTATACTGTGTGTGTGACGTTTTGACGTAGGATTTATTTAGTCAAAAGACTCAAAACCAGAACCAGAGACAGAGCCAGACAGAGCTCATGGTAGGCCCTCTGAAGTAGACAATGCAACGTGAACAAAGTCACGGGCACGTCACTAGCTCACAAATAAAGTGCCTCAGGCCAAACCGAGGGTAGTACAGTAAATTAGTGTGGTCGCCGCAGGCTCTCGCGCCACTGCCTACTTAGTTTTGAGGGGTTTATAATTGCCCTTGTTGCCACCCTGGAGCATCCTTTTCCGGTGGGGGATGAAGGGTTTCCAAGTACATTCGAAAAACATTGACCAAGACCTGTTTGTAAGGATTTTTCTGTTTTGTGGTGGTCTTGCGACGTTGTAGCTTGAGTAATCGTCTGTATAGAAAGAGTGAAAAAAAAGCGTAATTATTATTTTAGTAAACCATTAAAGCAATTATAATAGAAAAAAAAACGGTTTACTGACGATAGTTGAACGTGACGACATCACACAGCTGTCCACGCAGACGCATCGCTCACTCAAGTAGGAGAGAGACAGATGTCGAACGTTGCCGAACGCGGAGGCCGATTGTTTCTCTTTGTCGCTCGTTCCGCGCTCTCGCTTGCACTTCAAGCCTTAAATGGAACGCCTCAGAGCGAAGTAACGCCGTTTAGTCATGTTTTTTCGTGCGTGCAGCCGGCTCCATCGAATTATAAGAAGTTGTCACGTCAACGGTCACGTATCGGTACTCGACTGAATTTGAACCCACGACCTTAGGATCGGAAGGCGGGACCGTTACCAGTAGGCCACCAGTGCTCTCAATGACTCTAGCTGATAGCCACCGCAGAACGCTTAGATGTGCGCAAAGCAAGGGAAGAATTACAAATTGTATTAAGTACCTAATTTGGTCTAAAAACTCGATCAAAATTAAAACTTAGGTAACAAAGGAACTAACCCGAGAGCCATCATCATCATCAGCCTGAAGAAGTCCACTGCTGGACATAGGCCTACACATTTCCAGAAAGAACGATTCTGAGCCCTCGCCATCCACCGACTTCCCGCGATCTTAACAATTTCGTCGATACATCGGGTGGTGGTCATATTATACAAGGTGTATTTAAATATGTGTACTATGCGAAGGTGGGGGGTTTCAGACCACAATGGTGATCAGTTGTGGGGGGGAGATAATTAAAAATTCTCATTTTCAGTTTCCCATACAAAAATATTTAATTTCATAATGCCTAAATAAATTGACAACCCTATCCTTGTAACCCCTTGACCCCTTGACCTACTACCTCTGTAGGTCTACTACTACTACCTACTACCTCTGTAGCTGAGTTTAGGGTTGTCACTTTGTATAAAGTCAGCTGTTCATGTTGAAACTTCGTTGCAGTTTTTTTCAGAGATACCAATCGAAGTTCGAAAAGTCGTTGAACAAAAGTTGTTCCCCGGGGGGTGGAAATTCACCCCCCTTCAGGATAGTACACATATTTTGATACACGTTGTATACCTCGAGAGTATCAATTATTCAAACTGAATGAGTGACTAATTTAAAAAAATGCAGCCGAAGGATTAGGACATTCGCTACGTATACGTATTATGCTACGAGCGTGTCACGTAGCGTCAGTCGTAGACCAACGTAGCGCTAGAGCTACGCGGTTTTTTACCACAATAAAAAATGTAGTAGTATAATTTTACTGAATTACTTATTACAAAACGGTTAAAGAAAACTAAAACTAAACTATTTTCAAATTGCTGTTTGTGAATCGAAGTAAAAATTAATTTAAAAAGTAAAACGAAGTTCGTTTGTTCAACGAATTGTTTATTTTTTTGACAAAGACTGTCGTTTATTCGTAGTTGGTTTTGGCCATCAAGCTCTTCGTTACTCATTGGCCCAACCCAAAAATACGTAAATAATATGAGTAATGCCATCTAGTGAGTGGAAAGCGAACTGCTTCGACGTGACTGGTGATACGATTTAAGCCTAGAAGTTGATCTAAGCGCTGTCTATGTGAGTTCATACCATACCAAACTTCCAGTCAGATTATATCAACAGATGTCACTGTTCAGTTTAGTTTTTATTTCGCCCAGCAAGAGGTTTGGTGTGAGCCCCACGGCAAACATTGATGATGATGATTGATGATTGATGATGTACTTATTAAAAATACTCAGAACATTTTTTAATATCAGCTGAATTTACTTTGCTTGGCATCATTGGAAATCATAGATTTATAATCTTAATAAAAAAACCTACTTGGTGTTTACTTTTGTAGAGTATGTACTTACATAAGTACTTCTGATAGGGTTGATTGACTTGAAAAGTTAAAATGAAAACCAGCAAATGTGTTCAAAATACTTTAATTTTCAACATTTCTTAAAACATTAATTTGTTACTACACTAAGCACTATAATTAATATTGGACTTTTAGTAATACCTACCTACTGAGGCCTTTGACACGATTCTAACCTTTATTCACATAAACATTAGAAAAGATTTCTCTATGAAGCAAATATATTCGCGTATGCCAGGAGCCTAATTCTCGGGCCGACCGAGATTTTCAATGTCCCCTATATACACATTCGCATTGCACAACCCCGCACTTGTTCTACGTTTTCCGTATATCGAAGCTGTCGAGGCTTCTACGATGAGGTCTTCGATGAATTACTCAAGGAAATCATCCATTCTCTCTTCGAAAAGAAGCAATAAAATAAAATTGCAAAATGATCGAGATCGGCCCGAGAATTAGGCTCCTGAAACCCTCACAGCGCTATTGATTTAGCGAAATTTCGTACATAATGTATTAAGTTAAGGTCGCTTTTTGCTTGTAAATAGAGAGCTATGACCACTATATTTTTAGACAAATTATACCTATTCCAAGTCACAACTACAAAGTTTTATCCAATTCAGTCCAAACATTCGTGCAAAAGGCCTAAGTAGATCTTGTTTATGGTTGTTTTAAATGCTACATCTATGATGCTTGTCTATGTTATGTGAGGCTTAGGTATCTACACTAATATATAGGTACGTAATCCGTATACACTTCCGAACTAATAATTAAGTGTAAGTGTGTAAGTAACACTTTTGTAAAAAATACAGTCAGCTGCACTGGAATGTATACAATTCGTAAATATCAAGTTAGTGCCGCAGAATTTCAATAAATAATAACTCAATCAAGCCCCAAATAAAGCAGAGCTTGTACTCACTATGGGATCCAGATAGCTGATAATAATACTTATGCATATATAGTTTTTATTTGTAAAAACATAGAGTTAGAATAACACCCAGACAAAGCACAAACATCTGTGTTCACCACAAGAATTTTTGTTCTCGATGGGGATCGAACCCACGACCTACGGCACAGGAGGCAGAGTTACTACCAACTGAGCTGAGAGACCAGTCATTAACAAGTACACTCAAAAGATAGGTGAGTTTCTCATCTGATTTTGTTCGTTATTGCCCTAAAATCACGCAAATATTACAATGATCGATTATCACACTCCTCCTAGAAATTTACGAATTGTTAACATTTTAATACAGCCGACTGTACCTACTTTGTTACTTTTTAGCGACTGCATTTAAGGTAACATAGTGCAATTTACTTAGTTTTGGTAAAAAGTACTACCTATACCTACCACACACGTTTATTAAGTGTAATTTACTCATTTTTGGTAAAAAGTACTACCTATACTGTGTATGTGTGTATAATATAGTGGTAGGCCACTACACACGTTTATCCTAGAATAATAAAACTTTGTTGGACACGCCTGTAACTACTATTTCTTCAAGAATTGAGTACCATGCTGTTATTCCCAATAGCATTGGATTACCTAAGATTTTTAATTCTTTTTACACTAAATATTTTAAAAATTTACTACTTAACAAAAATAGAAGGCTAAATAAGACTTAATTCTTTTCTTTCAATTATGTTTTTTCTTTTGCCAACTTTTTTACTACCTACTCGTATACATTATTACCTAAGTTAGTTTTTCACAGATTTTTATGATTGTGAAAAGAGCAAATGCCTATCAAGAATTTAAGTTCAGACAATAAAGAAGTGTTTACAGACCATAGAAAATGAAAACAATTTTATATTTCCTTTTTTATATTACAAGAACAAAAACATGTACTTATGTAAACATAACTTAAGAATTAATATAATGACTTAAAATTTCAGAAACTTAAAATCTTCTACCAGCTTAATTTGAAGTAAAATAAATAAAATTACAAATAGTGTTATATTAAATTATAAAAAGACGTGGCTAGGTATTTCGAAGCAAGTTATTTTTATTGGTATTTGTCATAAATTTTCGAATTAGGACAGCCTAACTGTCCTAATTCGAAAATTTATGACAAATACCTAAATCTGAATCTACTTTTTGTGCGTACAAGTTGTCACTTTTTGGTATCAAAGTTAAATATATATTATTCAGTAGTATCACAAGGATCACTTTGAAACGTCTTAAAGCTGGGTGAGTCTACGTGCCAGTTTCATGCGAATAAGCCTAGAAGAACCGGCAACGAACTACAGCTTGGTTCCTACCGTTTTTTTGTATGATCCTTTTACAAAACAAAAATAAAAATAATAGCAGTGAAGTTCCAGTGTGGGGCATACGGTATGTATTTGTGCAAATATTTATTCAGTTATTTGATAAGTTAGACTTGATTTGTAAAATATTTTTTTTGACGTGACAACGTCTTACAATTCGTTGGAGCCGGCTGCACGCAACGAAAAAACATGACGTCATGCGGCGTTACCTCGCTCTGAGGCGTTCCATTTAAGGCTTGAAGCGACAAAGAGGCACAATCGTCCACCGCGTTCGGCAGCGTTCGACATCTGTCTCTCTCCTACTTGAGTGAGCGATGCGTCCGCGTGGACAGCTGTATGACGTTGTCACGTTCAACTATCGTCAGTAAACCGACTTTACAGACAACCGATTTTTTTATATTAAACTACTAACTGAAGTTTGTATTGAAGAATAGTTCCTTATAACTAACCTATATTTTTTGGCACAATCCGAGTATGCTATGTTACGTATTCTAAATTCTTTTTTTATCATTAATTACCCCAAACGAACGCGTCAACTTGTGCATTTTTGATTTTTTTTTCGTAAGAATGTGCCTTTCCTCACTTCACTTACATTTTTTATAAAATTATATTTCTTTACTTAGCCGAACTTAAATGTTTTTAAACTGCGACCATAAAGTAGAAATGGTAACACAAGTAGCTAATTTAAGTAATTATTACTAAATTTAAGTTATGTACCTACATAAAAACTTAGAACAAAGTTATTTACAAAAAGCCTCTAAAAATGGGATTTCTTTTCTTGTTCTGATCTAAATTTTTTAGTTGCAGAGTTTTGGATCACAAGCCACCAGTTTTTTACCGAAACTTAGTGGTTTAATATTTTATAGTATCAGTCTATATAAGCATATTAACTATGTTAATAATTATTAGAAACAAAAATGATATTTTTGATCTGGACATTATTCCATAAAGATTTTTGAACATTTTTTAAATGACACAACCTAGAACTACTTCGATAGGCAGCAAGTGAAGCTATTTATAGTATTATCAATACATATACCGCAACTACCCTCATTCTATAAATTATTGATTAATTTTTGGAGTTTACTCCTAAAGAATCGGTTTTTTGATATAAGGCGCCCGGTATGAGAAAAATGTGGGGAGTGAAATCTACTGAACGAATGACCTCGTTACGTTTTTGGTGCGCAACCTATCTTGCGCACCTTTCTAATTTGGTGTGAGCAGTGCAGCTAGATCGTGGGTAGTGTGTACCCTTACTTTGCCTTTATGGAGTAAACTCCAGTCGTGCGTCGGAGCTGACACACACAATTTTTTTTTTACCTGTTTTTGAGCATGTTGGTTGGTTGACAAATACGGTGTATCTATCTTTACAAATGATGGCATTCTATTTTTGTCGTGTCACTAATTCTTTAACCAGTGTGGTAATAGGATTTAGGGATTATATTATCTCTTATGTACTTCTTTGTTTTTTTTCCTTTTTATTTGTTTTAAAAGTGTCTTTTATAGCAATTTAATTTTTGTTCTAAAAAGTGTGACAGAAAATTAATTTGTTCTCTAGAGCCACTAACTTATATAACTAAGACACAATTGAACAATTTGAACTACAGAGCGCAAAAAGGCGAAGGAAAAAGATTGAGCACAGTCTATTTTACAGAAATATCAAAACCTATAGATACATAATTTTCAAAATTAAAAAAAATTGGTTATTACAAACCGCTCATATGCAAAACAAGAAACATTAAAATAAAACTTTTTACCACATTGAGGTAAGTATTCAATCTAGACAGGGTTTGCCTATCTTTCATACAAAGATTGAGACACACTTGCGAAAGATAAATTGCTAAATTGTATAGATAGTACATGACATTTTCTGTCAAGCTAATATCATTTTTATCATTTCAGTCCTATTGTTTTCAATCTACAGATAAATATCCATCAGAAGGACAAGTGGACAAGTCAGACTTCATTCACAACGTAGACGAAATGTTGTTTCGTTTCGCCTATTTGTCTCTCTCTATTGTATGGAGAAAAGATGAGGCAGCAAGAATACGTTACGTAGAATCGATCGAAACGAGTTGTTGTTGTCTCATCAATTTTCCATACAAAAGAGAGAGACACGTGCTCACACGAAAACAAAATTTGGTAGACGAAATGTTGCAGCAAAACTTCGACTTCGAGTATACAGATAAATATATATATCCATCTCTTTTTATGTTTGTCAAAAAGAACGGACATTTTAAATTCGTCGAATAGCGCTATTCCGTAGATTGAACAATTTAGGGCAATTTTTTATTCAATCTACAGATACCTACACTTTATCCGGCAGATAAAAATATATCCATTTCTTTTACGCTTTCCTAAAACAAGGACTGATATTTTTATTGGACGTATAGCGTTCTTCCTTAGATTGAACAATCTACCCTCTAATGATTTATACAGCGTCAGCTATAATAGTTATCTCATGCCCCTATTTGCGGGATGCTTCAGTGCCTGGGACAAGATTTTATGGGAATAAGCCTGTAGCCTCTATCCCATCCTCACCATTATCACATCCTTAGTCGGCGTCATCCACAGGAAAGACATGGTCAATACTTGCGGAGCTAAACCGATTTTTTCCTCACGATGTTTTCCTTCATCGTTTGAGAGCACTAGGAATATGCACGTACATTTTTGGAATAAAAAATTCTATAGGTACTCGGCGGGATTCGAACCCACCACCACCACCACCACCACCTTAAGGTTTTTTTTATATCACTATCTGATACAAAAAGCATATCCTACCTTATGTTAAGTGGTAACCATCGCCTATAACAAAGCATTACCTTCTAGTTCACACACGTTACGTGACCTACAATGCACTGCCCTGCGTCCATCAGCTTGAGGCATACCGATGATTAGCCTCACGTGCCAGTAATTTCAAACTTCAAACCGAAACAGCAATGCTGCTTCACGGCAGAAATAGGCATGGTGGTAGTACGCACCCCCACGAGACACACACAAAGAGCTCTACTACTAGACCAGTGCTCACTTATTTTAATACAATTTATATTTTCGCAAGCATGTTCCGAAAAAAAAATTACCTACCTCGAATACTAAAAGAAATAAATAAAATTACAATTTAACATCATCATAATTCTTTACTTATCATACCTAGGTACAAATCTGAGCAATTTCAAACAAGACTTAATTTTTAGGAATTTTTGACTGTAGAGTATTTTCTTATAAAAATAATAGCTATTTTAAAGCGGTAGGTTTATGCTTCAATACTTTTGGCAAACCTTTTTAAACAACAAGTGAAATTTAAAAACATGAGAACCCAACTTCATGCCAAAACTGCTGAATTAATTTTGATAAAATTAGTATGGGACCAATCTGCAAGTATTACCTTTTAGATAAAAAAAATGTTTTCAAAATCGGTTCGAAGAAATTCGAAAACAAAAATTTTAAATAAAAAAAACCCGCATTTTTATTTGAAGTTGGTTAAAAAAGAGTGCCATTGCCATGAAATTGTACTGCCTTATTCATAAACGATTGACAAATCACTTAACAAACTTTTGAACGACTATTATGTATGCTTGATAATATCAAACGTTCACAAATAAGGCTGTTTTAATGCAATAAATTAAACTAGAAAATGAATACTTACAACTAGGTCAACTGTTGTACAATATAGTACTTATAAAACAGTAGGAAACTGTTTTAATACAGTTATTAAGCTGCTCTACTGTATCGGGTATTGCACAACCCTGTATACTTATTCCTAAGTACTTACAGCTTTCGGAAAATGTATAGATTATACAAAGAAAAACACTATATTACACAGAGTTCTATACACAACACAAATTGTCCACCAAAAACGTTCTTTCTTTGAAAGCTAAACGGAACCGAAAACAAAACGTCACTTATGTCAATGTCAAACGAATTCGCGCGACACTTGTAGCGCATTCTACCAATAAAGTAGGTTGAGGCCGTTTTTAAGCTGCTTTGCAAGCTAGGAAGACACTATTTGAGTTAAGCTCAGAAATCCGGTCACCGTTAGACGTCAGGGCTTGTCCATACACCTGTAGCCCTGCCCTTAAAACGGCTGTTTGGTAGAAACGTCGTATTCGTATTATCATTCTTTCTACAGAGTTTATTTTTCTAGTAGCATTACGTTATGCCTCTGACAAGCCAGAAATACACCGTTCAGTGAGTCCCAGGCATTGTGACATGTGAAGACAGGGTAAGTGTTCACAAACCCGACGCCCTTAATTACAACTATGGGTAAGAACAGCCAATGTCAAGGATCATCGTGCTTGGAGTCGTTCTTCCGCTTGTTGAGTTTCTTCTTCATTTCTAGAAGCATCTGTTCGAAGGACATGTCTTGTGTGCGGATTGTGGGGGTGGGGGCGACCGTGCCGTGGAAGGCACTTTCTGTATACTTCGCTTCAAGGCCATCTGGAAGAGAAACAGTATGATAAGATTACGACTCCAATCCAATATACACGGTAGTTAAACCATGAAATAAAATAAAACATCATTAACAAACTAATCGAATAATTATAAGTTTAAAAAACTTGAGAAACCGACTTCATTGCCAAACGGCTAAACCGATTTTAATGAAATTTGTTTGGGACAGTCTGGACGTAAAAATAACCTTCCAAATAAAAAAACAATTTTCTAAATCGGTAATAAATGACGGAAGCATGCAGTTACAAACATTAAAAAAATTATTAAAAAAAAATGGCAACACCGATTTTAATAAAATTAAAATGGGACCAATCTGGAAGCAGTACCTTTCAGATAAAAAAATAATTTTTCAAATCGGCTCACAAATGACGAAGTTATGCGGTAACAAACATAAAAAAAAAAATAAAAAAAAAAACATACAACCGAATTGAGAACCTCCTCCTTTTTGATTGGAAGTCGGTTAATAAAACTCAGACTTCGGGTATAGTATCCTAGCTAGTTGAGTTTTACTTGATTAGTTTAAACAATTCGTTTCGCCTACGTGTCTCTCTCTTTAATATAGAGAAATGTTGTGACAACAACTCGTTTCAAACGTATTGTTGTTGTTTTATCTTTTCTCGATACAAAAGAAACTGGTCGATGCGACTTGCCCTTCGTAGGTCGTCAAAGTCAGTATAGGTCGCTGTCTACACTATGGGCATGTCACAGATAGAAGAATATATAGAGATAGAAGGGATGAAAGTCATGTGACTAGGCTCTCCTAGTCACATGACTTTCATCCCTTCATCCCCTCATGACTCTTCATGAGTATGGATGTGGTCGGATATGTGAGAAGAGGTTGACCAAAGAAAACATGAACAAACTGAAGATGACATGGATAAGAGAGGGGTGAATGCAGAGATGACGGCTGACAGAGGGGAATCGAGGAGAGAGGAATGAAGGACAGATTCGCTTGCACGCGTTTTAGCTAGCCGACGCCGCCTATTTTTTTGATCGCTAATTTTGACCAATGGGAGACATAAATATCTGTTCCACTTAGTAAAATCCACCTGTTTTATGTCATTTACACTTCCTAAGACTGGTTGAAATCTGCTAGATATCGGTAACTAGCGTCACAGAAAATTCCCCCATATAAGGTAGAACTTTTCCTGATGGTAACTTACCGAGGTCTGCATAAGTCTGCCGGCAGAAGGCCCTGCGGCCGCCGAAGCCGACGTCGTACTGCGGGAAGGTAGCGGCCGCCTCCACCGCCGACCACGCGTCACGCGGACGCTGGAACGTCACGAAGCCATATCTACTCCTGAAGAAGGAAGAGAATGTTCAGACAATTAGATAGATAGATAACTCTTTATTGAATGAATAGTTTTTTTATTAAAGACAACTTAGATAGTCCAATAGTGTTAATAAAACTTAAGGCTAGGGGTTAGTTCTTAATAACTAAAACAGATTTGGGCGAGCTTCCACACCAGAGTATAGGCATGAAGACAGTAATCAAGTATCGCCAAAATATTTATCTGATCTAATGAAAAAGGATTCAAAGATTTTGAAATATGTATTTTTTCTCTTATAAATAAATCTACAAAATACAACAATCCGCCATGATAGCTTAAACACCGGTCAGGGCGAATTACGTCACGGTGTTGTACAAAAGCACCAATGTTTACTGTTGATATACTGCACCGTGACGTAATAACAGACGCCATGACACCAGCAAGCGTTTTGGCGTGAATTTGAAAATTTAAATGAACTTTTATTGCACAAAAACCTTAATTTTCTACAGAAATATGATATTTCTGAATATGATATTTAGACATAATAGATATTTCTGAATATGGTCTAATGGAACCACGGCTTTAATCAAACTTTTAAACTTACCCGTCCTCCTTGCTATGCAGTCTAACTTCTATGACGTGGCCGAACGTGGAGAACTGACTCCGCAAGAGAGACTTAGTGACGTCCTTCTCTAGTTTCCCGACGAACACTATTCTTCTCTCTTCGACGGGCGTGTTGTTCTCTCTGTAACAACGCAGAATAAGAGTTAGAAAAAGAGTTAAAATGAGACAATCTGGGAATTAGTAGAGAGTATGCTTTTGGCAGCCTTTACAGCTCAGTTGATAGTAGCTCTGCCAGAGGGCGTGGGTTCGATCCCCACTGAGAACAAATATTTGTGTGGTAAACATAGATGATTGTTCTCTGCCTACATATTAGATTGTAATTTGAGTAAGTATTTACATAAAAAATGTAAAAAGTGCTTAATTTGGGGCTAGATAGTGTTGTGTGGATTTACACTGGCACTAGTCACCCGCCAGTGCGGACTTAACCTAAAGGAAATCTAATCTATTCTAAGCCTTACCTATCTTCAGAGCTGAAACTTCTTAAAGCAGCATCTCTATAAGCCTCCTTCTTATAAGGGCTGCAGGTCTCTCTCGTTTTCCTGGACGAGTCAGACGAGCTGGAAGACGAGCTATCCGATGACGACGATGATGATGAGCTGGAAGCGATCGAAGGTACACGTCAGTCGGGTGAGTTTTAAAAGGCTGGTATTCGCTCAGATCCAATTAGAGAACACAAAGACATACACACAGCATAGATACTTAATTCATTATAACTATAACAAAGCATTGTTTCGTAGGTCACGCACGTGCCTTACAATGCACTGCCCTGCGTCCATCAACTTGAGGCATGTTTAGCCTCACGTGCCAGTGATTACACCGGCATCCACACCCCTTTAACCGAAACACAGCAATGCTGCTTCACGGCAGAAATAGGCATGGTGGTAGTACTCCCCCGGAGGAGTCCTCCACAAAGAGCTCTACTAAAACTTAATTAAAAAATCAAAACCTAATCAAAAAATTATTGGATATGGTTCATTTAATGACAAGCAAAACTACAATTAGATAGGTTACACGCTGCGGGGTTCTCTCCATATAAATGTATGTGTATAGGTTAATTAAGTACTACTAACAATAGATTTAAGTTTTACTAACAAAATGATCTATTTTGACTGAAATAAATAATTATGAATTTATGAATTGGAGAGCAAGAAAAAAACAAGGAAATTCAGTACCTAAAGATTTTAGTGATAGAAGTTACCAGAGAATTTCGCATTTCAAAAGTAATCGCAGTTTGGCATGATTTCGTAATATTTCGATAAGTTTTGCAAGATAAACTCATCAAGGAATAGATAAGAACACCATCGTTGATTGATAACAACATCAGTGCCAAAAATATTGTTTTTAAATTAATAAAAATCATCATAAGAAAATATTTATTTCTCGCATGCTGCAGCATTCAAAACATGCTCGCAAGTTTGAGCATTATTTTGACAACCTTCTTCGAAATTGCTGTGCTGGCCAAATCTATAACAGCGACCCACAAAAGTTGTATCAAAATCCATTATTATTATTATAAATTTTCGCGGCCAGATAAATTAGATAGTAAACTCATACTCATATAATCATATCTGTCGGGCAATTTAAAATTGGAACGATCTTTTACTCCGAAGCATAGGGACCAAGGAGGTAACTTATCAAAAGTTTTATTTTAAATTTCGAACTGGATTGCAAAATGTAATACTGTTTATTAAAAAAAGAAACAAATGAACCCTTCAACGCGAAAAAAATATTGTCGTTCGTTGTCCGTCGTAGTTTTGAGTTCAAGTAGCAGTATAGTAGGTACTTAGTTTTCATTTCCTCGCATTTTTTTAGAAAAGTACTATACAAGCCTTGGCCACAACTAGGCATTGATAGACTTACGTATGTGTAACGTACATTTTTACATGTTCGTCTATCCTTGCCTACTTTGCTGGCCGCTGCAGTAATGTACTAATATCGAAAACTTCAAGAACATCTTTCGGTAAGTATTTGTTTTTTCCACGAGTATTTCCTAAAACTACATCACAATCATCACAGCTTGCCGAAACATTTTTAGCATTTTGTTGAATGAATCATCCAGTCTCATTTTGATAGTGATAACCTGATATAATAACAACTAACATTGATAATAACTTACCTACTACTAGAAGAATCAGAGCTTTCCGAGACGGTGGGTTTGCGCAAGGGAGGCGTCATAGACTTCACAGTTTTCCTATCGACATTCTGAGGGCTTGCCCTAGCTTTTTTCGCGACTGGGCTTTTTGATCGAAGCTTAGAAGGAGATCTAGATCTGTTAATTCTTTTAGGCGAAGGCGAGCGTCTAGAAGGAGAACGCCTTTTGTGGTAGGATCGCGATCTAGACCGGGTTTGACGTTTTCTCTTATAAGGAGAGTCAGATCTGTCAGATCTTCTGTATTTTCGAAGTCGGCCACGCGATCTAGAGCGACTGCGAGTAGACTGTCTTCTTCTACGGCTTCGGGAAAGAGACTGTGACCGTCGTCTGTATTTAGCTTCATAGCGATCTTTAGATCGGGATCGCTTTTCTTTAGACAGCGATAGCTTTTCTTTAGACATCGATAGCTTTTCTTTAGACAGCGATCGCTTTTCCGGACGCGCTTCTTTGGCTTTCACGACTTTGTCTTCTATTTGCTTGGTTTTGATTCGAACAGGGCTACCTCCGCTAGACATGGACATATCACTGTCGTTTCTTCGCCTGTTCACAGAAGATTTTTCTTTGGCTATCGTTTTTGCTTTATTTTCACTGTTTTCTTCAACAGGGTCGGTTTGTATGGTAATGTTTGCGGAGCTGGGCTTGCTTCGCTGTTTGCCTAGGTGAAGAATTATTTTATCTTCGCCGTGGTCTGCTTTCTCGTCGTAGTCTCTAACGATTGTGGCTCTTCCAAATTTAAAAACTTCACGCTGCTCAAGAGATCTGGTTTTAGTTTGACGTTTCACTTTTTCTTGTTCTTTGTCTTCGGGCGCTTTCTTCATCACTACGTCTTGTATGCTAGCGAATAAAGAATTGCTCGACATTTTAGTGTCAACCTGCTTGCCAACGCTTTTCAGTGTAGCTGTTATATCTTTGAAGCGTTCCTTATCAATTTTAGTTTCAGCGTGCTTCTTATCTTCGTGTCTCTTATCTTTCTTCATATCAAACACGTTCTGTTTGAGAATAACTTCAGATTTATTTATCTTAAAGTTGATGCGCGATTTTGGATCTGCAGGTGGAGTAAGAGATTTTTCAGGCTTCTTTTTGTTTTTTTCAATCATTTTCAAATCGGCGTCAAGCAGTTTTTTAAATATGATGTCATCTGTGTTGGTTCCTACACTAACTAGGATAATTTCATCATAATCTGCTGGTAACTGTGGTTTTTCGATAACAGGTTCTAGTACCGGTTCCGGTTGGGTCATGCCGACAATTTTCAGCATTTCAGCATCGCTTATCAGAGGCTGTAGCTGCAAATTGTCCACTTTAGGTATTTTACTCATAACAATATCTTCATCTCTCTTTCTCAGTGCTTCTGCTTTTTGCTTTTTAGCGTTGGCGACGATTTTTCGGGATGCCTCACGTATTGGATCATAAAACATTTTGGGAGTTTCGTTGCTTACTTTATGAATAAGGCTTTTGGGAAGTGTGAGGATTAAGGGTTTTGCAGTCTTATCAGAATTCTGAGCATGGGGCATGTCAGGGAATATAGACTCAGGGCTGACAGCAGTAGAGCTATTATTGGAACTAGCCCCACGTCTCAATTTATACTCTTGAAGATTAAGTTTCTTTTTTTTATGAGGCTCTTCTTTCTTTATATCGTCTGCCTTATTCAATTCCTCTTCAAATGCATTGATTTCTTTTTTGATTTGCACCGTTTGTGGAATTTTCAAATCTTGTTTATTATTAAAAAGCGCAGTATAAAAATTTTCGTTTTTTTTATCTTCTTTTGGACGGTTCTCTTCTTTTACTTTCACCATTTCAGCCTCTACACTACTAATATGTTTATTTTTTATCCTAACTACCTCTTTGATATTTTTTTCTACCTCCTTTACGTGTTTATCTCCTTCTTTTACATGTTTACCTACATCTTTTACATGGTTTGTATGCTCGTGTTTAATATGTTTTTCTTGTTTTATTTCGTAAACGTTCAAAACATCACTTACACTACTACTAACTCTACACTTTTCTACACTATTATTATGTTTTATCTGAGAGTCTTTATGATCACAGTTGAGAATAACTTCAGATTTATTTTTAATAGTTAACTTAATGCTACCGTTTGAATTTTGACTACAAGGAGTATCACTTGCTTTAGAAGCACATTTGTTAATCACAGAACTGTTGCTTTTAAGAACTACTTCGTTTTCATTGTGCGTAGGGGAAAGTTTCTTTCGACAGTTGGACTGTGCGGGAGGTTTCACAGCCGGTTTTATGCTCGTTTTCTTTTTCAATTCACTGTCACTTATAACTTTTTTGTTTTTTGTCTCCTTTTTATCGCCTTCATCGTCACTGCTGAGGTTGTAAACAACCTTTTTGTTTTTGCAGGATCGATGCCTCGAACTTAAAATCCTGCTGTTGCTGGATAATACTTCAGGCTTTAGAAGGCTCTGTCCTCCTTTTAAGTTAGGGAGGCTATGTCGCTTTTTGGACGAGCAGTAGTCGTGATCGGAATGGACAGGCGAAGGAGTTCGCCTGACGGCTGTGTTTATCGTTGTCGGCATCTGCAATAACGTCAAAAACGGTGAAACTGCCCTTTAACTGGATCTGAGGAATACCTATAGAAGCTAGTTAAACTTACCAATATTTGCCGCATTTTGTTATTCTTCAATTGCACACCAGCATCTTGTATCCTCATTCCGTTGGTCAGACTTTTATTTATTTTTTTCTGCTCTTCGACCGGCACTATTCTTAATGGTTTCTTAGTTTTGTTCAGCTTTTCTGTCGCCTCAAACTGTTCTAAAAGCGAACTCAAGTTATTCGCTTCAAGAACTGGTATCACTGCATCGTTGCATGATTCTACGTCAACGAAGTCATCTAAATCAGCGGTGACAACTTTGGATTCAGCAATCACAGGTATGGCAACCATGGGTTTTGGAATCACTGGTTTCACAGGTATAGGTTTTGCTACCGTGACCATACCTTTTACCACAGCCGGTTTCACAATAGGAACCACAGGTTTGACATCAATCACTTTAGCAGAACTGAATTTGGTATTCAAAGGAACTATTTTTGCTTTACGCGGTGGTTCAACGACAATTTTTTTCGGTGTAGCTGTAGAATCGAATACTGTCACTTTTTCTTTGCAAAACTCTTTGCGTGAAGGCGATGGTGTCTTCTCTACACAAAATTCGAGTACTTTAGATGTAGGAATATAAGGAGGAAGGGGTGTAGATGAGTATTTCCTTAAGGATTCGTGCACTTTTATATTTGATTCTAAAGTATCCTCTATTTCCATTTCCTGAGGGTTTAAATCATCGTCATCTTTCAAAGATTTAGTTTCAGTCTTGCTAGTTATTAAAAAACTGTTCACATCTTCGTCGGTGAGTGTTCGTGGGATGTCATCACTTTTATTCGCATTGTCAGATTTATCTTTGTCACTGTCAAACGCCAGGTCTGACAGATCCAAGTTCAGATCTTCGAAGCTCAAACATGTTTTAGCATCATCAACATCCATACATACACTTGCTGGGTGCTTTGGTGAATGAGGTAAAGAACATGATCTTTGTATGCTCTTGTACTTTGAATATGTCATTTCTTCTAGAAGATATCTTTTTAAATCTTCAATGTTCGGCAAAACTTCAATATCAGAATCGTTTACCGAAACATCTTGCTTGCTTTCTGGTTCTGTTTTCGGTACCACCTGCACCGGTATTTGTTTTTCTGGTATAACCTCTTCTGTTTTAACCATTTGCGGCTTAGGCTCTTCTGGTAAAGCATATTTATTCTTCTTTTCCTTTTTGATATTATTTCCTATTACCAAGAACTCATCTACGTTAGGTATCGTTTCTGGTATATGGAACGTAGTAATCTCTTCTTCGGGTAGTTTGTGCTTTATAAAGAAATCGTCTACATTCGGCATTGTAATTGATTCTGTTTTTCCTTTGTCCTTTATAAAGTACTCGTCTACGTCTTTTACAACCGGGCCATCCCCTTCCAATATGTCTTTCTCTTTGATAAAGTATTCATCGACATTCGAAACTACTGGTATATCTAAATTAAGATCTATACCATTGTCTGAAGCATGTTGACGTCCATAGTTGGTACGTTTAAACTTGAGGCAGTCTTCAGTATTGAGATACTCTTCTTCTTCTTCTAAGGGTTCAGCTTTCGCAGTGATTACAAAGTCGGATTGGTTGCTATCATCGTCAGAAGATGCCTCTATTAAATCTAAATCGGGGTTAACCTCATAGACAGTAATGACATCATAATCATGGCCTTCTACTAGACTGTTATCTTCGATATTTGACTCTCTCATATGGTGGAAGCCGTTTTGCTTGACAGGTATGTTTACTTCTTGTATGCTGTCGTCATCCACGTCAATATTTTCATCGCTATCATCAACGTTGATTTCATGGATTACAAGATTGTCATCATCGTCTTCTTCATCCGTTTTCGTCTCCTTGGTAACATGGTTTTCTTCCGTGTCATCTTGGCCGTCGGAGCTCTCATCATCGGAACTTGTGTCTTGACTTGATTGTGTGGTATTGATCTGGAATAAAAAGGTTTCTATATTAGAAAAAAGCAGCCAAGTGCGAGTCGGACTCGCCCATGAAGGGTTCCGTAGCATCAAGTAACATAATATAAAGGTTCTTGTAGTTCGTCGAAAGGTAAATTGCGGTTTACAATTTATGACGTATAAAAAAAAACTACTGACTAGATCTCGTTCAAACCAAATATCGTTGGAAGTTTGCATAGTAATGCACAACATATATTTTTTTAGTATTATCATTCTCTTACTTTAGAAGTTAGAGGGGGGGGGACCAACTTTTTTCCACTTTGGAAGTGTCTCTCGCGCAAACTATTCAGTTTAGACAAAAACGATATTAGAAACCTCATTATTATTTTTGAAGACCTATTCATAGATACCCCACACGTATGGGTTCGATGAAAATTTTTTTTTTAGTTTCAGTTTAAGTATTTTTGTGTAAAAATCTTAATGCGGTTCATAGAATACATCTACTCGCCAAGTTTCATCAGTCTAGCTCTTACGGTTTCGGAGTAAATGGCTGTGACACGGACGGACAGACAGACAGACATGACGAATCTATAAGGGTTCCGTTTTTGCCATTTGGCTACGGAACCCTAAAAACCTAAACTTTTCTCATCTGGTCAACTAGCAAAGGTATAACATCACCTGAAGGTATTAGTGAGTATTCAGTGCCTGAATGTACGTATATGACAGTCTAAGGTGGTGGTGGTGGTGTAATGAAACTGGGCCAGATATCATACTCACGGTCTGACTTGCGCACCAATCCTCTCCATTACTGTCCTCGCTTTGTACAATAGAGGGGGCCCGCTGCAGCGCAATCTGCGCGTATTCGGGGCTGTTCTGGTTGCTACCTGTTCCGAAAGATTTCATCATCAGCTTAAGTTGGGAATCAGATATTAACCTATGGTGGAAATCGGAACCAAAACTGTAGAGAATGGAAGGAGTAAAGAGAGGCTTAGTCCTCAATGGAAACCTTTGAAAGAACCGGATCCCAGATACAATACATTTACATTGTCTCTCGTTCTTTATTATTACTTTAAAGCGTAGCGTGTGCTGTTTTTGAAACTTTTGCTATTGTATACTGGAACTTCACTGCTATTTTTGTTTTGTTTTACAAAAAGATCCTACAAAAATAAAGCGCAATTAAGATCGCAGTGACTGGCGGAAATGGGGGGGAGGACTCTGTCCAACAATGGGACAGCATGGACTAGTAGTACTATTGTACACAAACTCAAAGTCGCGCAACGAGCTATGGAGAGAGCTATGCTGGTTGTTTTACTATGTGATATAATCAGAAATCCGTAGCAGAACCAAGGTCACCGACATAGCTCGTAGAATTCGTACGTTGAAGTTGCAATGGGCAGGTCATGTAGGTACCTAGCTCGAAAAACCGACGACCGTTGGGGAATAGAGGTTCTCGAATGTCGACCTCGAACCGCGGGAAGTCGGTGGATGGAAAGGTCTCAGAATCGTTCTTCCTGGAAATGTGTAGGGGAGGCCTATGTCCAGCTGTGAACTTCTTCAGGCTGATGATGATGGGCTAATAGTAATAGTAAACTCACCTTCTGAGGATAAGGAGTCGCTTTTCGCTCGCATTATCTTGTGCCCGATGGTGCGGTAGCGGGCTTGGTGGTACGAATTTAGGACATGCGACTCCATTTCTGTAACAAGACGAAAAATAAACTGTAGAACCACAGAACAAAGTAGAACGGCCATGTGGCCGGACAAGTGTCGCCAAAACACATGAGCTTATGCTCCTTTCTCCATACAAATTCAACAGTTTTTTCATGTGTCATTAAGTGAAAAATGCCTTGCAGCAGCTCAAGAATTACTTTCCGAACAAGTTTAGCGACAATGTACAAAATAGAAATACTATCTTAACATCTTCCTTCCTTCCTTTTTCTTAGAATCCTTATATTTAAGTAGTAATTTAAACATAATAGTGGAAATGTAAAATTGGCGACATCGGCTCCCATACAAACGGCGCATGATCGCCTTTTTACTGTATTCAGTATTCTGTGTAGAGAACCAACATAATTATATGGGTTGGCAAATTTTTTTCGGCAAATTCTTTGATCCGCACTCGGTGCGCGGACTGGTTCCGCAAGTAGGCCGCTGGCGGACCCTTTTTGCGTGACGACATGCTAGTTTCCTCTCGCTGTTCTCCTACACCGTTTTAAAGTGCTCGCTTAATGCACATATATTTTCAGACAGAAAAACTCATTGGAATAAAACTGGATTTAAACCCACGACCATTGGGGGCCGCTGCCACGAGACCACCAGTGCTATAGATAGGTAAGTATGTCACTAGCTTATATCGTTTCCACTTCTAACAGTCCAGTCGGCGTAATTGCATCATCATAATTTGGAAGTGGAGTTACTAGGCTATTGGTCGCGTGGAACTGGAACCTAGATTCGTTTAGCTTTAAAACGTTTCAAAATGATCTTTGCCATACAAATGAATAAATAATTTATGACTTTGAACTGACTAAGCTGCGGGTTTTTCCACCATGTACATTCAAAGAACCTAAGTGACAGTATGTAACAAATTCAAACCCAGAACCTATAGATTAGTCAGCAGGGTCGCGTCGATTAGGAAACCTGTGCTCTCAAGCAATCATTCATCCTCAGCCTGAAGAGGTCCACTACTAGGCATAGGCCTCCCCTATACATTTCCAAAGAAGAACTAATCTGAATCCTTTCTACAATATCATCGGTCCATCGGGTGGGTGCGCGTCTTACGTTTTGTCTTTCGGTTTATGGCGGTGGTTTTATTCACACATCATCATCATCATCATCAGCCTGAAGAAGTCCACTGCTGGACATAGGGCTCCCCTACACATTTCCAGGAAGAACGATTCTGAGCCCTTTCATCCATCGACTTCCCGCGATCTTAACAATGTAATCTTAATTTATTCACACACGATGCGATAATTCAATTTTTTATACAACTAGCTGATGGAACATGGCCCACCTGATGTTAAGTGGTAACCATCGCCTTTAACAAATAATTGACACGTAGGTCACACGAGAGACGTCAGGAATGTGCCTTACGATGCACTGCCCTGCATCCATCAACAATTTTAACTATTTATTCTATGCTCGTATTGTTATGATTACAACTGATAAAGATAAGCGACGCACGCGCGTATGAGGGGGGTAAATAAGGATACTAATCTGGATCCTATTACGTAGAGAGTAGAGTGTAAAATGCGAAAGCGTAAATATCGGGCGCGCGTCCAACTTTTTTTGCATTTAGCACGTGCTTGTGCGTTTGCGACAGACGTGTGTAGCTCGAGAAAGGATGATGTGACAGAAATGTTTGGCCACAGTGATTCGTTGTCTCTAATTGAAGGCCAGAGAGGAGGGCACTGGTCTGTATCACAGAATACAGTAGCAAGTCGATCAAGCGCCGCGCCGTTTGTATGGAAGGCACTGTCGCCAGTTTTACACAATTTTATTTAAAACTAGCGGCCGCCCGCGGCTTCGCTCGAAATAGTAAATTATTATTTTTACACGGAAGAAAACACCCCTATTCAAACTTTTCAAAGTAAAACTAAATGATTATTGAACAAAATAAATAAGTATGCAGTAATTGTTTAAATATGGAGATTCTAAGAAAACCTTACGGCACGCTCGCTCTGCTCACTCGCTCTGTGCGTAATGTTTATGTTCAAACATAAATAAATTATAGTTAAAAAAAAAAAAAAACCTTTTTAATAACTAATTGAACTAAAAAGTTAAAAATAAAACTGTAATAATCAATTAAAAATTTATATTATTGTATTAAAAGCGTGGGGTGCTTTTTATAATAACTTCAGATATAATAAACTATTGATAAAATATTTACAACAATCAAAATCAAGCCCCCAACGCTTTTTGTACAATAATATAAATTTTTAATTGATTATTATAGTTTTATTTTTAACTTTTTAGTTCAATTAGTTATAAAAGCGTTTTTTTTTAGTTTTTTAAACTATAATTTATTTTTTACTTTTTACTTTTTTTATTTTTTTAATATATTTTTTTCCTATTATTGCATTGTCATCGACCTTTGACAGGTGTGCAAAGTTTGAATCAAATCTGATCGTTCAAAGTAGGTTTTTTTTTTATTTCTTTTCATTTTTTTTAATTTTTTTTCATATTATTGCATTGTCATCAACTTTTAACAGGTGTGCAAAGTTTGAATCAAATCTGATCGTTCAAAGTAGGACAAAATCGAGCTCAAAGGGGTCGGTTACATACATACATACAGGTGAAGCTAATAAAAGCGTTATAAAAAAAAAAGCAGCCAAGTGCGAGTCAGACTCGCCCATGAAGGGTTCCGTAGCATCAATTAACATAATATAAAGGTTTTTGTAGTTCGTCGAAAGGTAAATTGCGGTTTACGATTTATGACGTATAAAAAAAAAACTACTGACTAGATCTCGTTCAAACCAAATATCGTTGAAAGTTTGCATAGTAATGTACAACATATATTTTTGTTGGATTTATCATTCTCTTATTTTAGAAGTTAGAGGGGGGGGGACCAACTTTTTTCCACTTTGGAAGTGTCTCTCGCGCAAACTATTCAGTTTAGAAAAAAACGATATTTGAAACCTCAATATCATTTTTAAAGACCTATCCATAGATACCCCACACATATGGGTTCGATGAAAAAAAAATTTTTGAGTTTCAGTTTCAAGTACGGGGACCCCCAAAATTTATAATTTTTTTTCTATTTTTATGTAAAAACCTTAATGCGGTTCACAGAATACATCTACTCACCAAGTTTCATCAGTCTAGCTTTTATGGTTTCGGAGAAAAATGGCTGTGACACGGTCGGACAGACAGACAGACAGACAGACAGACTGACAGACATGACGAATCTATAAGGGTTCCGTTTTTGCCATTTGGCTACGGAACCCTAAAAAGGTAAAATCAATTATTGAATTGCTAGTGTACATGAGGGTCAATGGCATCACAATAACTTGGTGTACAATATTATGATGTAGGTACTGTAACGAGTCGTTTTCGCCGTTACAGGTGTTGATAAATTTTGTTCAAGAAATTAGTAATATTTCGTTTGTTTACGTTTCGTAAAGTAGGATTCAATGCCTTTATTCTTCTTCTTTGGAATATTAGCTTCGTGTCTGTCATAATACAGTAATGACAGTGACAGCTGACACTAAAAGGAAGCAGCGCTGTTCAGTTGACAGATTCGAAAGGATTTTTTTGGCTTGATGCAAATCAAGGAGAAGAAGCTTTTGCTTTTCCTCTCGCCCGTGGACAAAATGTCACACGTAAAACATTTTGTTATTTAAAAATTATTAATCGGTGAAAATCACATTGATTTTAATAGATATTGTTATCATGTTTTGTGAAACAATACTGGAATTAGTTTTCTGGATTTTTATCCGTTAATTTGGTACTTTTGGTGAGTTTTGAGTTTTGGAATCTCGTGGTATTTTTACCTCGAATGTTAGTTTAATGGAAGTCTTTAATTGTTTTAGATTTTAAACACGATCTTCATCGTTTCTTCATCATGCCGCCCTGGTTCATAAAGGGACATTTATAAGAAAAATAGCGGTATGTATTTTGACAAATTCCTTAACAAAAGCACACGTTCGTTTCTTATTTGGATAAATTGGTAATTATTCTTTGTTCTCTTTGTTCTAGCTCTTCGGCGCTATTTTTCTATTTTTATATTTTTTAAACAAAGTATTTTTATATTTTTTAAAGCTATTTTTTAATAGTCTATTTTTTAAAACCCCTTTTTTAAAAACTATTTTTTTAGTTTTCAAATTTATCCTTGGAACATAAATTTATAGAAATGACCACGCGTTGGAGCTGAGTCATATTAGTCCCCTTTTTACATTCATTCACCCTTCATTTTGACCCCTTGCTGAACACTACGGAGGAGCCAAGCTGGTTCGCAACCGGAATCCCCTACCGGACCACTCACCTCGGCCTCCATGGTTTTACTATAGGGACGATTCGTATTAGGCTTATGGGTTTGTAAAGCTCAAACCAACAGGTATTTCAAACAGTTCTTTATTTTTAATTTAAACATTCACTCGATGCAGTAACAACAGCGTACAACTTTTAGACTAAGTAGTAAATTCTTAATAAAATAATTATAACATTTGGATATAAACTTAAATTTACAACTATCAAGATTCCACGGACATAACAAAAAGTTTTGAATAAACCCCATCTTTCCCAAATTTTACAGTGTTCTATTTTATCCCCCTTTCCTTAGATTAAAGGTCTAGTGACGCGTCTGACTCTCTCTCTATCCAGGTAAATTTATTTTTCTATTAGTAGTAGGCTATCTGGCGCCCGAATATTTTTGTTCTTTGTATTTTTTTAGTGATAGCCCTACATTTGATTATTTTATTACAAATTGGCTCCCACATCGGAGACCTTACACATTCTTCATTATTACATCACAAATTGTCGCACAGCGAACAGGGACTTGAAGTGGTTTCTTGAGGTTTTACTGTCTGTTACTGCATCTTACTTTTTTGTAAACTTTATTACAACATTTACAGTTTTTTGGTGAATTTGTAAAAACCAATTTTTGATATATTTGGTAATATTTCTTTAGAAACCTTTTAGTGCAATTATTATTATAATTTGATAACTTTGTTTATACATTTGTGCCTTTTTTGCGCAATGTTATTTCTCTAATAGAACTACTATAACTCAGGTTATTTATCCGTTTATGTGTACTTTTCTACAGTGAACCTTATGAATTTGTTATACATTACCCGCTTGATGTTAATGACTTAGACAAAGCTGTCTAAATATTCTTGTATCACCATACAAAAATAAGGATAATTGTTTACGGATGTTTTAAGTGAACCTTTATTGTATTCTTAAGGTGTCTTTAAGAAATGTTCCTTTACATTTCTATAGGTTAATATTAGTTGTGACTTTATTGTGAGTGGTTATTGCATCTTTTGAATAATTTAACTTTAAACAACTTAACTTAAATAATTTAAAACTTAAATAACAAATAAACTTTCACACTTTAAATATTTAAAAAATTCAACTTAACTTTTACATTGAAATATTCTACAACATTTTGATTTTGGAGTTTTTGTCTGTGAGTTATCATGGATAAAGCGGTTCAGTTTCCATCTACTTCTGTGGATAGTCACACTACATTGGGTTCGATAGTTAATAAGCCCGCACCGATTTCTGTGGAGCTTCCATTGAACATGGAGAGTGTAGGAATGACGGGGTTCCCGGATCCTTTCTTGAATACTGATTTGCCTGCTCATAGTTCTACTGCTGCTGGTCAAAACTTACCATCTTTTAATGCGATGAATGATTTTGTTCGAAAAAATTTGCCTGCTTCAAGTAATAAGTTGCCCGACTTGAAGAGAAGCCGGATTATTTTTGAAGGGAAAACTTGTGTTCGTGAGTTTATTACCCAGGTTGAGGAATACTTTTTGTACAAAAACTTCGATGAGTCTTTGTTGGTTGGTTCATTTTCGGATTTACTTTCTGGTTCTGCCGCCAAGTGGTTCCGTACCATTCGATTTAATATAGCTTCTTGGTCTGAGCTTAAGGTTGCGTTGCTCAAGCGTTTTGATAAGCTTGAATTCGATTACTTTTTGGAGTATGAACTTCGTACTCGAAAACAAAAACTTAGTGAGTCGCTTCCGGACTTCATTACTGAACTTATGGATATGGCTAGTCGTCTTGCTACCCCTATTTCGGAGTCTGTGGTCATTACCATTGCTAAGCACAACATGCTGTCGATCTATACACCTTATGTGGTAGGTAGACATATTTCTTCATTAGATTGTTTTATGAATTTAGGAAAAGAATTAGAGATTTTTGTTAATAGGAAGTCTATTAAGGAACAGTTTAAGCCTTTCAAGGTGGAGAAGATTCAGTCTAGTGCTGTTAAAACTGAAAACCCCCTTTGCTTGAAGTGTCAGTCTCCTGGACATACCTACAAAGATTGTACCACCATTCCTGGTATGGTTTGTTTTAAATGTAAAAAATTGGGTGTTATCACAAAGTTTTGCGATGTGTGCAATTCGGAAAAGAAAAACTCTTCGGAGTCAAAAAACTGATTAGGCATCATCGAGTACCAGTTTCTGAGCAAACTTCGGCTGACTCGATGAAGAAAATTGTTAGTCACAGTCTTAAACCGGATGATACCATTATTAAAAAAGAATTTTCTGATTGGTTAAAATATTTAAAAACTTTTTTTGGCGTTTATAAGGCTTCACCTGTACTTTTTGTTAAGAATAACGATTCAAGACCTTTTTTACAATTTTCTATTGGTAATCAAAAATTTTCAGGATTATTAGATAGTGGTGCTAATACTTGCGTTCTTGGTGCGAATGCTCACAAGCGATTTTTGGAATTGGGTTATGAGATGGAACATATACCTCAATCTGTTCACGATTCTGCTTATACTGCGGACGGATCTGCTCAGAGAGTTATAGGTGCTATTAATCTTCCAGTTACTTGCGATAATGTTACAAAAATTGTTAAATTCATGGTTATACCTTTATTCGATTATGAGTTTATTTTAGGATTTGACTTTTGGATAAAATTTGACCTTGCTAAAGATTTATGGAAAAATATAGTTTTTGTTGATGATTATAATAAAATTCAAACTTGTTCAGTTACTTCAGCTGTTGAATTAGCTCCTTCTGAGAAACAACAACTTGATAAAACAATTTCACTTTTTGAAGATATTTCATATGAAAAGAAAGGTTTAGGTCTTACTCACCTGATCCAACATAAAATTAATGTTACTGGAGAACCGTTTAAACAAAGATATTGGCCGTTAAGTCCTGCTAAACAAAAGGAACTTTTTGATGAAGTGGAAGTTTTACTTAAGGAAAATATTATTCAACCTTCTAAATCTCCTTGGAGTTCACCTGTTTTGGCTGTTGAGAAGAAAGATGGTAGTACACGATTATGTTTAGATTCACGTCGTTTAAATTCAATTACGATTAGAGATTCTTATCCTCTTCCGTATCCTTCTAAGATACTGGATAGTTTGCGAGGAGCTCGGTTCATTACAACTATTGATCTTTCTAAAGCTTTTCTTCAGATAGCGCTGGAAGAATCCTCGCGTGAAAAGTGTGCCTTCGTAGTGCCTGGAAAAGGATTATTTGAATTTGTTAGGATGCCTTACGGATTAACTAACGCCCCCGCTGAATTACAGAGGCTAGTGGATAAATTATTTGGATTTGAATTTGAAAATGTATTGTTTTGTTACTTAGATGACTTAATTTTGGTTACTGATAACTTCAAAGATCACATAGAATATTTAAATAAAATTTATAAAACTCTTAAAGATGCTGGTTTAACAGTTAATTTAAAGAAATGTGCCTTCTGCAAAGAAAAACTTCGTTATCTTGGTTATATTGTTGATAGTAAAGGTTTACATACCGATCCTTCTAAATTAGATACCATTGAGAATTTTCCTCGCCCTGAAACTGTTAAAGAACTTAGAAGTTTTCTTGGTTTATGTTCATATTATCGTAGATTCATTGATAGATTTGCTGATATTGCTTCTCCTCTTACTAAATTGACGGCTGGTAGCAAGAATTCTAAAAGATCTCTTATTTGGAATGATGAAGCGGAAATTGCTTTTCTTAGATTAAAACATGTTTTAGTTACCTCACCCGTTTTACAATGCCCTAATTTTGAAAAACCATTCTTTTTACATTGCGACGCTAGTTCTGTTGGAATTGGTAGTGTTTTGAGTCAGGAAGACGCGGATGGTAATCAACATCCGATTGCATTTTATTCCCGTTCATTGAACAAATGCGAACGTAATTACAGTACCACGGAACGTGAATTGTTAGCGATTTTAGATTCAATAGAACATTTTAGACCTTACGTTGAAGGAATGGAATTTACAGTAATTACTGATCATGCTAGTTTACAATGGTTATTAAAATTGAATAATCCAAGCGGACGTTTAGCACGTTGGGCTGCTAGAATTTCTCAATTTACATTTAATGTTGTTCATAAAAAAGGTTCCTTACATTTAGTTCCTGATGCATTGTCAAGAATTGAAGTCACATCATTATTAATTGCCCCCATTCAAATCGTTTCCCCCGATGAAGATATTGAAGATTCTTGGTATAAAAAAGTGTTCATTAATTGTCAAAAATTTCCTACTAGATATAAAAATTTTAGAGTCGAAAGTAATGTTTTGTATAAGTTTTGTAAAAGTAAATTTAATCCCAATAGTCGTTTGAATTGGAAAATAGTTATTCCTAAGGAAAATATAATTGATACTATTAGATCTAATCATGATGATATTAATTCAGGTCATCTTGGAATTCATAAAACTTTAAAGAAATTAAAACAACACTATTTTTGGAATGGAATGTTTAATGATATTCAAGGTTATATTAAATCTTGCGATATTTGTAAAGCGTATAAGCATAGTACGTCCCCCCCTTTTGGTATTATGGTTAATCCTAAAAGAGTAGATCATCCCATGGTCATGCTTTCTGCAGACATAATAGGAATTTTGCCTAAAAGTTATTCTGGTCATAAGTATATACTTTCAGTAGTTGATGTTTTCACTAAATTTTGCTGGATTTTTCCTTTGGTTAAAGCTACGACCTTATCAATTTGTAGATTATTTGAAAAAGAAATATTTCTTAAATTTGGCTGTCCTAAAATTTTAGTTTGTGATAATGGAACTCAATTTACTTCTAAATATTTTGTAGAATTTATGAAAAGTTACAATATTGTTAAAATCTTTTATAATACATTGTATACCCCTCAGAATAATCCTGTGGAACGGTATAATAAAACGGTAGAAACTTGTATCTCATGTTTTGTTAGAGATGATCAACGCACTTGGTCAAAATTTTTACCTCATGTTCAATTAGCTTTGAATAACAGTGTTAGTCTGGCCACTGATTTTACACCTAATTTTCTCATGTTTGGAAGAGAACTCATTTTTGATGCCTCTTTACATCGTTTTAGTAATTCTTTAGAAAATTTGTCACAAGTTGAGATGGGAGAAAGGAATTCTTTTGCTTATTCTCTTAAGTCACTTGGTGATGTTTATGTTAAAGTTCAAGCTCATTTATTAAAAGCTTATAAGCGTAATGCGCGTTATTATAATATAGGGAGGAAAGCCATTTCTTTTGCTGTTGGTGATATTGTTTGGAGAAGGAGTTTTGTTCAATCTAGTGCCCCGGCATATTTTTCGGCTAAGTTTGCACCTAAGTTTGTTAAATGTGAAATTATTGATAAAGTTTCTGATAACGTCTATATTTTGAAAGATTTAAGTAAAAATACTTCCGGTCGTTACCATGTTAAAGATATTATAAAATACTAATTTTTGGATTTACACTTTAAACTTGAGTTTGATAACGTTAGGAGTTAGGCCTCTGTATGAGAAGAATGAGAATTGATGTATGAAAGGTTAGTGTGATTATGGCCTTGTATGATGATGTAGTGTATGGTTAACTTCGACAACATTAAATTTTGAGATTTTAAAGTTCAAAATTAAAGCTTAGGTAATTTTGTTTCACCACATTCATTTTTCCAACATCAAAAGATCTTATGTACATTTGTAAATTTGTTTAGAGGATATTTTGTCCTTGAATTTGTTTTGTTTTGTGTTGTTTGTACAACTTAGTTATATTTGTTTGCTTAGAACGTTTCGTGTTGTTCTCACAACCTAAATGTTTATGTTTTTTTGGGTATTTTTGTGTTGTTTATAGTTTAGTTTCCCGGATTTGACAACAATTGGTACCACCCTGATTTGACATTCACGTATTGGGATTTTTTCTGCCTTTTGGTGCGGACCCCTAAAGTGATAATTTGATTTGTTAGATAGTCCTCGGATCTTCCTCCGGTTCTATAGTTTGGTTTGTTTAGATAGTTCTTGGACCTTCATCCAGTTCTATAATTTGATTTGTATTATTGTGCCTGGTAAGTTGGTGGAGTTATGCCAATCACAATAGACAAATTTTACACGTTTTTGGTAGGATGTCTGTGTTCGGAAATTTTGGTAGGGTTACGCCGATCACAGTACATTTCTCATTTTTTCCACACACTTTTGGTGTTGTGATTTTTGAACTTGCACAGCCTTTGCTGTGAGGGTTTCCTCGTTTTTAGCGAGTGGAGAAGTTAGGAGTTTTATGAGTCGGTGACGAAGGTGTCCAACCGCACTTTAAAAGGAGGAGTTTGAGTCGGTGACGAAGGAGTCCAACCGCACTTTAAAAAGGAGTTTAGGAATTTATGAGTCGGCGACGAAGGTGTCCAACCGCACTTTAAAATAGATTATAGAGTTAATAGTTATAGTATTGTTTTAAGAAAATCTATCATTTTCTTTTGTTCTTTTGCTTTGTTGTTTGAATGATTCCTAGAGTCTTAAGATTCTAGTCGGATTTCTACAGCAAAAAGCCTAAGATCGTTTTCTTGGTTTGTTCTATTTTGTATTATTAGAATATTTTTGGTAGAGTCTTTAGAATATTTTTGGTAGAGTCTTTAGAATATTTTTGGTAGAGTCTTTAGAACATTTTTGGTAGAGTCTTTAGAACATTTTTGGTAGAGTTTCAATTAAATTAAATTTAAATTTTTTGAACGTTTTGGATTTGTTTTGATGCTTTTCTTATGTTTTGGCATAAAAGAAAGTAGTCTTTCTTTTATTTTTTTGGGATAGTATGTAATGTAACGAGTCGTTTTCGCCGTTACAGGTGTTGATAAATTTTGTTCAAGAAATTAGTAATATTTCGTTTGTTTACGTTTCGTAAAGTAGGATTCAATGCCTTTATTCTTCTTCTTTGGAATATTAGCTTCGTGTCTGTCATAATACAGTAATGACAGTGACAGCTGACACTAAAAGGAAGCAGCGCTGTTCAGTTGACAGATTCGAAAGGATTTTTTTGGCTTGATGCAAATCAAGGAGAAGAAGCTTTTGCTTTTCCTCTCGCCCGTGGACAAAATGTCACACGTAAAACATTTTGTTATTTAAAAATTATTAATCGGTGAAAATCACATTGATTTTAATAGATATTGTTATCATGTTTTGTGAAACAATACTGGAATTAGTTTTCTGGATTTTTATCCGTTAATTTGGTACTTTTGGTGAGTTTTGAGTTTTGGAATCTCGTGGTATTTTTACCTCGAATGTTAGTTTAATGGAAGTCTTTAATTGTTTTAGATTTTAAACACGATCTTCATCGTTTCTTCATCATGCCGCCCTGGTTCATAAAGGGACATTTATAAGAAAAATAGCGGTATGTATTTTGACAAATTCCTTAACAAAAGCACACGTTCGTTTCTTATTTGGATAAATTGGTAATTATTCTTTGTTCTCTTTGTTCTAGCTCTTCGGCGCTATTTTTCTATTTTTATATTTTTTAAACAAAGTATTTTTATATTTTTTAAAGCTATTTTTTAATAGTCTATTTTTTAAAACCCCTTTTTTAAAAACTATTTTTTTAGTTTTCAAATTTATCCTTGGAACATAAATTTATAGAAATGACCACGCGTTGGAGCTGAGTCATATTAGTCCCCTTTTTACATTCATTCACCCTTCATTTTGACCCCTTGCTGAACACTACGGAGGAGCCAAGCTGGTTCGCAACCGGAATCCCCTACCGGACCACTCACCTCGGCCTCCATGGTTTTACTATAGGGACGATTCGTATTAGGCTTATGGGTTTGTAAAGCTCAAACCAACAGGTATTTCAAACAGTTCTTTATTTTTAATTTAAACATTCACTCGATGCAGTAACAACAGCGTACAACTTTTAGACTAAGTAGTAAATTCTTAATAAAATAATTATAACATTTGGATATAAACTTAAATTTACAACTATCAAGATTCCACGGACATAACAAAAAGTTTTGAATAAACCCCATCTTTCCCAAATTTTACAGTGTTCTATTTTATCCCCCTTTCCTTAGATTAAAGGTCTAGTGACGCGTCTGACTCTCTCTCTATCCAGGTAAATTTATTTTTCTATTAGTAGTAGGCTATCTGGCGCCCGAATATTTTTGTTCTTTGTATTTTTTTAGTGATAGCCCTACATTTGATTATTTTATTACAAATTGGCTCCCACATCGGAGACCTTACACATTCTTCATTATTACATCACAGTACATTATTGCCTCTGCTCAAATATTGTGGGCAATCCATAAAACACTATCTAGCTCCAAACAAAGCAGAGCTTGTACAATGAGAACCAGGCAGCTGCTTTTTAGGTAAATACAATAATTAAATACTGACCTACCATAAGGTGACCAAGAACAAACTTGACGAATTTAATATCATAAACTTTTTATCACCGTTCCACCCCAGCGGTAATAAACTATTACACACTGCTACTACAGTGATAACCCCTTACTAGATAAGGTTTGATAACCACACCAAGGTCAGCATAATATGTAAACTTTATGTTACTTTCTTGCCCTACCATAACTACCTACCTAGCTTTATCACAATTGAAAATTTGTAAACATATAGCCATACCTATAAGAACTAATTATACTTTGTGGTCCATGGTTTTGCCTACAAATTAACACCTCCTATGCCTATACACACAGCGCATTTGGAAACAACGACATACAACGTGCGTCATAGTAACGCAGAATTGAGTCTTGTCCCTCCACATCCACATCCGTGTCACCATCAGGTTCACTGGAACACTGCTGCCACCAACCCGAGGTCCTTCTTCGTTATTTTAAGGAGTTGGGCTGGCTGGGGTGAGGTTTGGCAGGGGGACAATGCACAATACACCACCATCACGGGACGTCAGTGCAGATCGTATTCCCCCAAATCAATTAGAATTAGCAGAAATTTTAGGTCATAGGTTTTAAGTCTGCACTGCTCCGCAACAGAAGAAGCGAGGTCCAAGACGAGGTCGAAACATGGTGTACCTACAGACTATGGATTGACAGTGAATCCGACGAAAACAGAACAGTCCAACCTAGGAACCTATCAACTCCTGTACTTGTTGGGCACTAGGCTTCAACTATCGGAAGAAGTAACATAGGTAATCTTGGTGCACTGAAGACGCCTAGGGAGGCATGTGCCCGAATCCATGAGCTGCTAGCCTTCCTAGAGGGCATTGGGTGGAGTAACTAGCAACAGGTGGCGTTGCTGTCATGCAAAAGGGGCCCACCTGCGGAAATCAGTCCGCTCGTTAACTACCAGGGCTCAGTTGAGTCTTGTCCCTCTAAATCTACATCTGTGTCACCATCCACCCTTCTGGAACATTGTTGCCATCAACCCAAGGTCCTACTCCGCTATTTTAAGGAGTTGGGATGGCTGGGATCAGATAAGCAGGGTGCAATATAGGATATACCCCATTACGGAAAGTCAGTGCCAACCTTATTCAACTTTTTTTTTTATACATGATATAGACCAGCCTTTGGCTACAATCTCACCTGGTGGTAAGTGACGATGTAGCCGACGATGGAGCAGGATGGTCTAGAAGACACCTATTCACTCTTGCCTTGAAGAGGCCCAGATTGTAGTGGTCAGGAAAGACAGCCATCGGCAATGAGTTCCATTTCCTGGAGGTTCGCATAATGAAGGTGGAACTCAAATAAGAATTAGAAGGCTCTAAGTCAAATTCAGTCAAACAGCTGTTCATTAACGTGTATTGTTAGTAAAAATACGTGGAATGGAGTTAAAGTTATATGTGTAAATAAAGTTGTCTTACGCTGAAGCATATAGTTGGATAGAAGTTAAGCTGTTTAAATAATAACAGGCCTACTTATAAACGCAATTTAAATTTAATCATTGCTTAAAGTTAGTCCTGTCACTGTTCATCATTACCCAGTGGTAAGAGATAGCAATAGTTTAACCACTATTTATCTTTTAAAATATTTTTATAAGTAAGGCCATAAATAAATAAATATTGTGGATTAAAATTACTGCTATAGGACCAATATGAATATGAGCCTCACAATATTTATTAAATAATCACAAGAAGAACTGAATAATCATACGAAAATACTCCCAATACTGGTAGTTTATAATGCCATATGTTAAGACTGAATCTGTGTTTAAATATTCTGAAATAACTACTGGCATTAAAACTTTTATGAGATTCAATGCATTTTAAACTCCTTGCTGCCACAGATAATTTAGGTTTATTGGGTTACCAACCTACTTGCATAAAAACTCTTCTGCATATTTGAAAGCTCTGGCATCCAGTCAATACTTAACTGTCAAACCATCAAAATAACATCAAAACAAACAAAAAAAACTGTACAAAATCTGAAAATACATAAAAAATACAGATTTCATACTTTTCACTACAGGGTGAGGAAACACAGAGCTGGCAAGGTTTGTACATTATTTTGATATTGGAAGGTCACTATGGGATACCAAATGAAAGAATAGGTCTATTGATACACATTATGTGTTATTTCTATTCTGTGATTTGTTTTAATAATTGAATCAATATCGTGGAATCTGTATTCTAAGTGAAATATTGTATTCTTAGTATGAATTTACAAAAAAAACTATTAGTATCATTAATTAGCCATCAGGTTCCCATAGCACAAGCTCTGCTTAATTTGGGGCTAGATAGTGTTCTGTGTGTCAGAATTGTCGCAGTATTTATTATTATTATTACTATAATTTATTATTAACATGCCTATTTAATAAGTGTACTGAAATGAAACTGATTTGCATGTTATCCCTATTTACTTACCGCAAATTGTTAATTATATACCAAATAAATAAATAAGACCATCCCCATAAGTAGAATAGGTAATGATTTTAAGTAGTTTCAATTTATCCTTATTTTGATTCTAATAGACATTATCATATAAAATAGGTACATTGTGAGTAATTCATGTGATTTCAATGAAACATTCAACCTTTTAACTTAGAACTGATCCACTCTACTTTTCACATAATACTGCTGATTTTGTACCTACACTTTTTGTCAACTCTTAGTGTTTTTTTAACCTAAAAAGGGCTGTTTATTTTGTTTGGTCAAGCATGAAATGGAATACCTACTGGAGTCATTTGGCGAATTGTATCAATAACCGAATGTGGCATGGTTACAGCAGACCACTTCCAAACACCAGGCTAGATAATGATAACAGTAGAATCTCGGCGATCTGTCAAGGCATGGGTGCGATGTGTCTATCGGCATTCGCGAAAACAATGACATAAATCACGTGATTTCGAACAATTTGCACAAATACACGCTCGAAAGCACCACCATTAACGGTAATGGTAACAATTTACACACGCGCTCGGCAAAGATAACGGTAGTCTTTGAGTAGCAATAAAAAATCTGCATCAAAAACGAACTTTTAGGTTAGGTTCGCGATTGCAAATTTTCACGATATTTACAGTTCTAATTTCGTTTTTCTCGCTGAAACTAAGTTTTAATGCAATCTTGGATGCAAGTGAATGCCGTTTAATGCAGTGTAAACAAAATAAACAATGTAATGTGACAATAATCACCCGCGCAAACCTAACCTTGATTGCGAAGACGAATAGATTTCTAGTTCAAGGTCCCATGAAAAAACTGAAAAGTCACATGAAGGCGTTACACAAACAAAACTGAAATATCATTGCGACCCGCACAGAAATCTATTTTGAGACAAACAACAGACGAAAAAAGCACTAACCTTACAACCTCAAGTGACGGCTTTACCCATGTACAATTTTATGTTGTACCTTTTACGTTAATAACACAAAACACCATACACAGCACACACTTAGCACAACCACAATTGTTTTTAGCACTTTCCGATCACACAAATTCCCACAATAAATGTTTTTTTCGTAAAAAATTAACACTTTTCACGAAACATCACATGTTACGAACTTCACGACAGCACTGAATTTAATTGCCATCTTCAAAAATAAATTCCATAGCTGTCAGATAAAAGATGACAGATGACCCATCAATTATACGAACAATCGATAGCCTGATTAACGATCATTCGCTGTTCATTTACTCTCGGCTCTCGGTAAAGCTTTCGGACGTTTTTATCAAGCCAAGGTTTTTATCGTGCTTTGAGAGAAAAATAAAAACTGAATTCGTCATCAATAACGTTAGCCTGATAAATTCTCATTTGGCCACAAGCCATCTGCCATCCCCATCCAATGAATAATATATACCTACATCATTATATTATTCTCCAGATCAATATACTATTTTCCAGATGTCGTGTGAAAACCTTGCTACAGATGACGCAGCCCTGGCAATTATTAGAGAAGAACAAGGCTCTCCAGCTTTATCTTCGGTGAATTTAGGTACCCCAAAGGTTGATTCAGTAAAGGAACTATGTGCATCTTGCACGTGTTTAGAACGAGACGAAAAGCTCAAGGAAAAAATGGACCCAGAACTTGTGCAGACACTTTTACGAGAAAAAGAAAAGATGTTGACAGAAGATTTTCAAGAACGACTGAAAAATGAGGTCACAATTATAAAGGATAGGTGTGACTTTATCCTGCAGTAAGTAATAAGCAAATTTATTCAACAACTTATTAATTACTGCAAAAATAATACTTAGGTACCTACCTACCTATTGCTATCTCGCTATCCATGATGGTAACCTTTTTAACGGTTCGTTAGAAGTTTCTTGTGACTGTCACATTCATATCAACAGACTTATCAGTTTGTTATGCTAAATGACTTCTTTAAGATCATTATGACTACGGGCATAAAGGGGTACAATATTTTTTTCAGAAATGAACAAGTTCGTGCATCTTACATGCTACGGGAAGCTCATCGAGAACGGCAAGAAAAGATTACTGCCTTACAATCACAGTTGGAATGCAAAAATATGGCTGGCTTGATGTATGTTATGTGTACCGAAAGAACAAAGAGCAAGCTGGAGAAAATGAGGCTTATTGAAGGTTTTTTCATATCAAAACTCTTGATAACACAATCTACCTAGAGCACTGACTTAAATTCCACTATAATCCCAATAATAATAATAAAAGCTTTTTCCAGACAATAACTAACAGGTCCATAATAGGTACATTCATTACACAATGACACAAGAGCAATGAGGCACAAAAATACAATTTATTGAAGTCGAATAATGAGTTTTTTTCTTATACTTTATTATTTGAATGATCGAATCAACAGATTCGGTCAAAATAATCGAGTCGATTTACACACTGGCAACCCAATAAATGACGCACGATGATGCACTTTCTATTCTATTAAATTCCGTTGCGTGAAATGGAACGCAACATCTCGCGGATTTTTCGATAGGGCTGACACTAATACCTATGGATCAGGAGGACCAGTAACTAATACTTAATACTAGCTTCTGTTACTTACATCCGTTCTCCGTTACAATATCTTTACAAATGGTATCCTATGTGTTATTCTGATGTATAAGCTATATTATTGTAAAGTTTCATTAAAATCCATTCAGTAGTTTCTACGTGAAAGAGTAAAAAACATCCATCCAATCATCCAGTAGTAGTAGGCAGGCAGTACCTAGTGTAGGATATCTGAAATATATTTTTCAGAATACACAAATTACATTCACGGATTGCAAGACATCCTGACGGAGGCACAGGCATTAATCCTGCATTTATCGAAAGGCTACAGAACAGCATCAAGAGTAGACCACGAATGGCGTGATAAGATGAGAAAAGTTTTAGTAGAGGTGCTTTAAACTCCATACCTATTTGTACCTACCCTTTTAAAAATTTCGTGTCTCTTTGGCATATTATTCAGAGAGGCACGGTTTTTTACGATTACTTAGACAATTTTATTTAGAGGCAGACCACCCGCCCGTTGATCGGATGACATTGTCAGAGTGGTTGGGCAGCAATGGCGGAGACTGGCACAGGACCGAAGAGAGTGGCGTATTAGGGAGGAGGCCTATACCCAGCAGTGGGTGCATACAGGCTGAATAGATAGATAGATAGATAGACGATTTTACTTTATTTTATTTTATTTTATTTATTAAACAAAATCCACAGCCCTTAAATTATACTACCAATTAATCCAATTATGCTCTTAATGCTAGTCTTACGGCCAATAACGGATTAACTTGTTGATTTACCTGTTGTTGGTAATATAAGAGTAGTTTTTACTCTATGTTGCATTTTCAGTTTCAAATGTTCGTGCATGACTTTGCGGGAGGTACTCCAGAAGGGAATCAGTACTTCTTCGATATACCTGCAATGCTCAAAACGGAGGCTGCAATCGTTGACAGCCCTAGCGAGGACCCTTGCGAACCAGAAGAAGAAGAGGAAAATCATATTGGCGGTAATAAAAAATAAAAAACTACCTTCTTTCCCATCCATTACTTTTTGCTATACCTATAATATGTAGGTACCTAACTCATATTAGTTGCAATTATTGACTCGTTGCCATATCCTGCAGTTGTAATTTCAAACAACGCCATCTACCTTGTGATTCCAGAACTAGAAGAGAAACCATGGTGGGAACGCATGGACTCAGATTGCCGTCCATTCCTCGTGTTCGGAGACATGGCGGAATTCAAACCGCCACAGCGACGCGAGGTGCTGCAAACTGTGAAGGCGGGCAAGACTGCGCCGAAGAAGTGGAAGGAATATGGTATACAAATCCACACTGGCAGATATTAAAATTAATGAGTCCAAAGCCAACCTTACCGCCAAGTTTGAGTAGATAGAGACAGCTCGTGATTCCAACCAATCTGCTGTTATGGACACCAACGTCGTTCGCTCAACGGGCAGGGGGTCTATTCCTGCAACACAATGCCGGAATAAACCCCCTGAGCAAACGACGAGTTTTAAATTTGAAAATTTTGGAAATCAAATAAGATTCAGACTACCACCCGAACCCGTATTGCAGGAATAGCAGTGGTCCGCCTCAGGCAGGTCTCCGAGAATCCCTTGGTTGGTAAAAGTAAAAAAAAAAGCAGCCAAGTGCGAGTCGGACTCGCCCATGAAGGGTTCCGTAGCATCAATTAACATAATATAAAGGTTTTTGTAGTTCGTCGAAAGGTAAATTGCGGTTTACGATTTATGACGTATAAAAAAAAAAACTACTGACTAGATCTCGTTCAAACCAAATATCGTTGAAAGTTTGCATAGTAATGTACAACATGTATTTTTTTTGGATTTATCATTCTCTTATTTTAGAAGTTAGAGGGGGGGGGACCAACTTTTTTCCACTTTGGAAGTGTCTCTCGCGCAAACTATTCAGTTTAGAAAAAAACGATATTAGAAACCTCAACATCATTTTTAAAGACCTATCCATAAATACCCCACACGTATGGGTTTGATGAAAAAAAAATTTGCGGTTTACGATTTATGACGTATAAAAAAAAAACTACTTACTAGATCTCGTTCAAACCAAATATCGTTGAAAGTTTGCATAGTAATGTACAACATATATTTTTTTTGGATTTATCATTCTCTTATTTTAGAAGTTAGAGGGGGGGGACCAACTTTTTTCCACTTTGGAAGTGTCTCTCGCGCAAACTATTCAGTTTAGAAAAAAACGATATTAAAAACCTCAACATCATTTTTAAAGACCTATCCATAGATACCCCACACGTATGGGTTCGATGAAAAAAAAATTTTTGAGTTTCAGTTTCTAGTACGGGGACCCCCAAAATTAATTGTTTTTTTCTATTTTTATGTAAAAACCTTAATGCGAATCACAGAATACATCTACTCACCAAGTTTCATCAGTCTAGCTTTTATGGTTTCGGAGAAAAATGGCTGTGACACGGTCGGACAGACAGACAGACAGACAGACAGACAGACAGACATGACGAATCTATAAGGGTTCCGTTTTTGCCATTTGGCTACGGAACCCTAAAAAGACAACTGTACCTACCCGTAGTCTGAGTTTTACTCCATCAGTTTGAACATTACGCTTCACAGAAATAATGAGACAACAACTCGGTTCAATCGCTTCTACCTTTCTACGTTACGTATTGTTGTTGTCTCATCTTTTCACCATACAAAAGAGACACGTAAGCGAAACGAAATTTGTTCAAACTGATCGAGTAAAACTCAGACTACGGGCACAGTTTCTGTGGCCGCCTTGCCAACGCACTAAAATACAAATTCTTAGCGCCTGTTAAATACAGAATTATGTGTAAAGATTTGCTCTAAATATTTTTTTTGGTGTGGTTCTCCAGTGTTCAGCGAGATGTTTATTAAGCGGGACTGTGGGAACGCTGACTTCATCAAAGACGAGTATCCGAAGCACATCCCCACTGCTAAGTGGGAGTGTCAGGGAACACAAGCTGAGAAGGACTCTTCCAAACTGGTAACTGTTTCTATTATGAGTTATATCATGGGTCTCAGTTTTCAATTACACACACACCATTGAATTAGATTTTAAAACAGAACATTATTTATTGGCATAGCAGCCAGGCTTTTATAAATTGTTGTTTTTCCTAAAAGGTTTTTGAGGTTAAATATAACCTCGCGTTTTAAAAGTTTTAATAGGTCGACAACGCGCTTGTGATGCCTCTGATATTGCAGGCGTCTATAGGCTACCGTAACCGCTTCCCATCAGGTGGGCCAGTGAGCCAGGTGCTTGTTTGTATACCTTTGTTGCATAAAAAAAACTTGTGTACAAAACGTTGTTACTCAATTTCAAAAACCGCTTTTATTTTGCAGTCCTTGGCCAGTCGTCGAGTTACTAGACAAAGCGAAGATATCCGTGGGAACATGGGATCCATCCTCAAGATAGTGTTAGTGTTCTTATTGCTGATTCATTCAAATCAGTGTGGTGAATGGCGAATAATGATGTTCAGCCTCACGTGCCAGTAATTTCACCGGCGCCCACACCCTTCAAACCGAAACACAGCAAAGCAGCACGGCAGAAATAGGCATGGTAGTAGTACTTCTCCGGACGAGTTCATCACAAAGAGCTCTACTACTCTGATCGTGATATTAAACCTAAAAAGTCCACTGCTAGACGTAGTCCTCATATACATTTCCGGTAAGAACGATTCTGAGTCCTCTCCACCCAACGACTTATACCCTGCCTACACCAATGGCTTGGTTCCGTTTATTCGTCCATTCCAGGACGTCAAATAACTTGCACCCGCCAGCGAACAGGGCTATGTTACTCGGTGCACGAGACTCCATGGAGATCGTATCTACTACTAGACTGGTAAATACACGTCCAATTTCAATATCACACAATTTTATCGCTCTTATTTTGGTAGGCATAGACAGAGATAGTACAGTACCTACCCCGAGTCCCAGTTTTGCTACCACATTTCGTCTACGAAATGTTGTTTTCGTTTCGCCTGTTTGTCTCTCTCTATTGTATGGAGAAAAGATGAGACAGCAAAAATATGTGACGTAGAAACGATCAAAACGAGTTTTTGTCTCATCAATTTTCCATACAAAAGAGAGAGACACGTGCTCACACGAAAACAACATTTGGTAGACGAAATGTGGTAGCAAAACTCCGACTTTGGATACAGTACCCGAAGTCGGAGTTTGGCAACCACATTTCGTTATCAAATGTTGTTTTTGTTTCGCCTATTTGTCTCTATCTTTTGTATGGAGAAAATATGAGACGGCAAAAATACATTACGTAGTTAGAGTTGTTGTCTCATCTTTTCTCCATACAATAGACAGAGACAAATAGGCGAAACGAAAACAACATTTGGTAACGAAATGTTGTAATTGCACTGAGACTGTAATTGTACTGATATCTTTTATTAATGGTAAGTAAAAACAAAATTAAATCTCTCTCCTGTGGCTCAATTTAACTGACAGTTTCTTTAGTGAATTAGACAGTTCTTGTGATATATATTATATCTACCGTGACAAAAAAGTCTAGAATTGAGCCCCTGTCCTCATAAAGTCTGTTTTTTTTGTAGCGTGAAAGACACAAGTCGTCTCAGCCCAACAAAGTGGTGATAAACGTGAACCACAATCGACGAACATCCTTCTTCGATGAAGTAGACATGGATGATGTACCAGACACTTCGTTAGTACTGGCTTATCTTCTGACATGAGATTTAACGTGAAAAAGACCGACGATTGCCGACGACATGTTATAGAATCAGAAATGGGGGAATCCGTAGAAGAATCAAGGTTTGCACCGACATAGCTCGTAGAATTGGCAATGGCATGCTCGAAGAACCACCAGCCGTTGGGGAATAATAGGTTGTCAAATTTTAATGACGACCACGAACCAGAAGACGAAACGTAGGACCCACCCGATAGACCACGACTTTTTTGTTAATATCGTGGGAAGAAAGTGAATGGAAAGAGCTCAGAATCGTTCTCGGAAATGTATAGGGGAGGCCTATGTCCAGCAGTGGACGTTTTCAGGCTAATGATGACGATGAGGCCAATGATTAAAATGTAAAAAACTGTTTTGGCCTGCTGAAGTTATGCGTCAGAAGGTGATTGTCAATCGACGCACACAGCCTTAGAACCAGAATCAGAAAAATCTTTATTGTCAACTAGAAGGTGGAAGTAATAACAATAAGTCTAGCAGATGCAAATCTCAGTGTGCCATAATAGGAAGTTTCAAGGTTCATCTTTATGTCTTGAACAATCTTCCTTGTCTTTTTCCTGCAGGAAAACAAATGCTGATGATGAAGATGAAGTCGAACCAGACGAACCAGACGAATTTTCAGTTCTCGGGTAAGTTAATGCTGTTGTTGAATTCTCAGTATTTATAGACTGTGGTGGTCTCGGTGGCACAGATAAGGACCCCTCCATCAAGTGTGATGGCAGCTAAATGCGTAGCTGTCAATGATAATAAAAAACCAAACCACGTAGATGTTGTACAACGAAGGGAATGCACTTAACATTCATTACTGCCTTGGTCATGACACTACTAGTACTATCTACTATCACAAAGTCTATCAGAACCACTTCAGAACTTATGCGAGACTATGGACCATTCATGTAAATTGAGAACAGTAAAGGCCCTAGGATACTGCCTTGAAGAACGCTTGACTACGCTAGGGCTTCGTTCTAGTTAGTGATAAAATTTATGGTTGCTTTCATTCCCCTAGAATCAAGTATGGGTATCTTAGGAAATAGGTATATCTAAGCACCTGAATCTATTACATTTCAACTTGTGACTTTGTTTACAGGAGTATACACAATGACAGCTTGCAACAGATGAACCGTCATGTTCCTGAGACTGATCATAAAATTCATTACGAGAAGGTTTGTGACCATTTTAAAGCTAAGCTCAATACATACATACATATTAGGCACAAACCAAGTGTTAATTCTAATAAGTGAACTCTTCCTATAAAAAACATTACATATGTTCGAAAACGACTTTTTAGTACGAAAACTGGTTAGCATCAGAATTATTTTTTGCTGAACTGTGTGCTATTAGGTTGCACACAAAATAGTTGCTTTCGATTTTGTGTACGATTATATCTTCATTTAATCTAATGCCACTCTCAATTCAAGCTATTGATGACAGAAAACGGCAATGCAGCTTCCTGTCGATGTTTTTTTTATTTCATTCACCAGATATGCCCAATGGAGAAGTGTAAGCGACTCGAAGTAGATTCCTTCATCCGCTCGCTGCCCGCCTACATGAGATCTAACCCCTTCACGCACTTTGAGCATAGTTATGAAAACTATGAAGCGTGTTCTCCGGGTAAATGGACATTTGAGTTTATAGCCAGTAGCATTTTATAAATTAACGCAATATGGATGAAACGGGTATTTATCGCGATTAGCTTTTTTCTTTCCCGACGTTTTGACCGTGTTACAACAGCTGTGGTCGCGGGCAGACTGGAGTTCATTGGAGTTACCGTCGAGAAGCGGAGGCGATTGCCTCCGCTTCTCAACGAACGTAACTTTATTATGACGGCTGTCGTAACACGGTCGTAACGTCGGGAAATCAAAAAAGTAATCGCGTTATATACCCATTTCATTGAAAATCATTTAGCCAGTACAGATCATGTGGGTTATATGAATTATCCCTTTTTGTACGATTTGATCGCACTCGTCCGAGACTTGATCCATAACGTCAACCCATACTTAGTTTAAATAAAAATATTAGAGTAAGTACTAGAAAGTTATAGTACGAGATGAATAGAAATTACAGAAAAAAATATGATTTCTTTTGCTATCTCATAACAATATTATCTCCACAGAACAAATAGAAATTCTCAAGAAGCGCATAGAGCAGAAGAAAGCAAAATCAGGACACACCGTGGTCGAGGAGTCTCCCTTGGCGGAGTGGACACCAAGTGTCGAAGGAGTGGCGATTCAGACCTCCGAACAGTCTGTGTCTCTACCTCCTTGCAACTGCAGAGTTCCCAGTCCCACACCTGTTTCTAGCAATGGAAGAATATTTAATGGTAACTTTAAGCAGATGTTTCTTTTGTGTCCTTCTTTGTTCTTTCTAGCACAACATGTTCTCTTCCATTATCTTCTATCAGCCGCCATATCTGTATTCAGATGAGTCGTTTTTATAGACGAGAAAACAAGAGGGCCTTAGCGTTTGAGCGATACAATTGACCTTTCCTGTAAAGTGTGAACAATAAAGGCCCGAAAATAGCGCCTTGCAGAACGCCTTGTTTTATGTATGGTTTGCTTTCTTATAACTTTATTTTTGCCCAAACTTATTTTGGACATGATGTTTACATACTCTACCGATAGTTACGCTAACGCTTGGATAGCTGCATAGCAGAATTTCATCAGGATGGTTGTTTTTCAATGCCATCATGCCATGACAAAAGCATTTGAAAAGCCAAAACTTCGTGACCTACTCATACAAACTTACTTTTTAGTGGAAGACCTGATTCCTATGAAAGAAGCCATTGACATGATAAATAAGGAGTGCCTGTACGATGGCAGGATTCAGTTTGACAGATTTAGAGTGGTTGGCCAAGAAAGCAGGACAAGCATGTAAGTTCAAGACGGATTCAACAAAGTACCTACTGTTGGTTTAGTCTTTGCTAACGGTAAAGACCCTTCTAAGTTTTATGAAGCAGCAAATTACCCAGTAGAAAAACAGCGTGGGGTAACTGATATTTTGGTTCAAATCTTTCTAAAAAACTAAATTGTTGGATATCAAAAGTGTATGAAAAAATTTCTACGAGCAAGCAGGTAAGCACATTTACAATCTTTTTCTTACTTCTAAACAACTTTTATGAATTTCAGGGAGAATAAACCAATAAGAAATATGAACAGAAGTAGGGTCCAAGAAATAACCAACGTGCTGAGACAACACCCAGAGTTTTTGGACATATTCTAAGCGAACACGCAGTGCTAATATAAAACTTAATGATAGTATAACACAGCAAGAATAATGATGCAAACGTCACTTTCTGTATAACTTTATTTCTAAATTAAACGTAACAAATGACTAAAATCTAATAAAAATTGAAAAAATAACGAATTATTATTTAACCTATGTTAAAATGTTGTAGAGACTAGAAAATTTATAGGACACAGTTTTCATAATAAGGTAGAAAATTATCACATAATACAAAATTACATTGTGAGACCATACAAGACACTCATTCCAAAATATGAAATAGAACCACAGGCTATTGAAAGCAATGCAGAAGGTCAATCAATAAAAGCTAAGCAATTCAAAATAGCACATTACATTATGAAAACATTACATAAGTAAGACTTGAACCATTACAAATATACTTTGCACACAATTATTCTATTACTTCATCAGCCCAAGAGTAGTTGACTAGTTGTTCACAGCCACAAAGTATTTTTAAAGATACTACACAGGTACCAGAAGATACAAAAAACAGTTTATACATACTTGAGTGGGACAGGATCAATATAATATATTTTTAATAGCCCTTGTTAGCAATTTAGCCCCTGAGCAAACCCCATCGGATTTGTAATACACTTGATTTCATTCTGTATTGTCTCTTCAATCGTCGTCACCGTATCCTGCTCACTGTCCTTAAACTCCTCTCCATCATGAGCATAGGTTTTATCATCCACAATTTCTATTTCCTTGAAA